>VMBQ01000839.1:0-12664 GCA_007657795.1 Dreissena rostriformis | reverse complement strand
AAAAAAAATTGGTCTGAATGGATGTTTCCAATCTTTATATATTGATAGATCTTTGTTAATATCTCCGGCACTATTTACGCTAAAATCACAACGTTTACTTCAGACTTTAGATATTTCTATACCTTTATAATTATGCTTGAATAATTTTATTCCATAAAGAAATAATTAAATTTTATACAAAGGCATTACTGAAAGGTATGCTTAAAAATGCCAACTCGGCCTTAAACATTACGTGTTGTCACTGAATATTGTTGCAGAGACACATATTTTATGAATCTATCGTGTATATTTTTTATTTAAATTATATTGATTTACGATGTGATACATATCGACACTTGGTTTCATGTTTCACTTGTTTTCAATCCTAATGTGCGAAGTCATAAAGTACTGTTTATTGGAATAAAGCGGGTGTACACTATGATAACGTTGTAATCTGTCAAATTCTTCAGTACCGTTTTCAATCGCGGGTTACGTAATAGCCAATATGGCGGCGCCCATATAATCGATTCTGGGATTGTCTATATATAGCTTCCTTCTTTAGAATGTTGTACTGTATATTGTATTGTACTGTAAAACCTCAAAGAAGGTTGACACTTTCAGAAGATAGAGGTGTATTTTTAATATAATAACAACATAAAAATAGGTTTAAACTGAGATGTGGTGTCCATTTTTTAAGGGTGTATATTTCTGTCTATGACCAGACCTTGTTTTTTTGTCAGACCAAAGTTGTGGTTGCTTTGGTTACAGATATTTTTGAAAACTAAAGTCTGTCCCCTGCAATAACTAAAAAAGAACATAAACTACTTTGATGGAACTCAGTGTGTGCTAAGCAGGGTAATGTGGGGACAATTTAACCCTGCAGTGGACTGCAGTTCTTTCTGTGACAGACTTCTCGTTTTTCTGAAAAAGGCCATTCAGAATTTTTACTGTACCCTTTGACAACAATACTACCATGACAGGGGACACACGTTTGTGTGACTGCTTTCTGTTCCACTTTAGCATTCATGTAAATATAAATGTATGGAGGATGAAAATTGGTGGTTGTGGCATGCCTTTGGTTTCTGTCCAACATGTGTCCAACAATATCTTTAACGCAGATTTATTTCCATTTTTTCTAAACATTACAAAAAATTTGGTTTGTAAAAATTATTATTGTTAGCGAAAATATTGATTGTTAGTTGAAACTGTAAACCTTTAACATCCCCAAATTACTGTTTCTTAGGCAGGTGTTTCTATGTGTTTCTAAGTTGGCAGCACTAACAGCAATGAAATCAAAACATGACCAACCATCAAACACATGAATTAACATTATCAATCATTTTTTTACCTTTTTTTTGGTAAGTGCAGAAGACAACAACTACAAACAGCTACAATAAGAAGAAATATAAATTTTTCCTAACTGTGATATTAATAATAAGAATTGGTACCGGTAGACAATCTCAATTATTATTGATAAGCATTATCCACTTGCTATTGATTGAAGTCTGCATTGCTTCTTTATAAAGCTTGACAATCCCCTCCCTGAACAGAAACCACTTTCAACATCTTTTCATCACATGTTATGTAAAGGGACAAACAGCATTTAAATATGTTGTTTTTTTATATTTTATTTTTACCAATATTTTTTAAGTGTATTTTCATATATACATTATTGCAACAAAATATATTTAACCTCCCCCAGTTCAATGACACGCGCTTGACCGTGGGGAATTATAATGGGAAAATGTGACCTTTTTCATCGAAACCTCGAGATAAAACTTTTTTCTTTTAGTAGTTGCCCAATTGCAGAACAATATGTACTTGAGTGTCCGTCTGAAGTATGGGCTTATAATACAGTAGAGTATGAAATTCACGGAGAAGTTTATGGATTGCATGAAGTTGAGAATTATCTCAATAGTTTTGTACGCGGGCTCGTTGGCACGGTGCAAGATTTGTCCAATGTGCATAACGACCTCGGAAGGTGCAACGAGAATGAGAAACATCACAACTATCACAACGAGAGTTATCGTTAATGTCTGTCCAGCATCACTCTGACCTTGCTGTTCGTCGATGCGGAACCTTTGACGAAATTTGTACGACTTGTGTATCTTTCGACACAGAAGAATGTTAAATCCAATCAGCAGAATTAATGGGGCAAAATTGCCAATGATCGCCCACAATATACGGTAAATATTCTCAAACATTTCACTTTCACCGAGATTGACTTGGACCGGTTGAAAGTAGGTCTCAGTTCCATTGTTACACGTGATTTCCCGTAAATCGTACCTCCAGAAAACTGGGATGTTGAAAATCATGGAAATTATGTACACAAAGATTATTATAATTTTTGTTTTCTTTATCGTTAGATAGAACGTCTGCTTGAAAGGGTGGCATATTGCTAAATATCGCTCCACAGACATGGTCACAGTCAGCCAAGTGCTTGTCAGGATAAATATGTTCAGTATTCCAGGACAGTAGATCCGGTAGTAGGACAGAAATCCCTTTTGCGGATACAAGTCGTCGCTTGGAAGAAACGTGTTCGGGAAAGCCGACAGGCAGAAGCAGAAGTCGGAAAGTGCTAAGGCTATAAGACACATGTTGGCTGCTTTTTCCAGTCTTTTGAAAGACTTTGTGAGCTTTCGACGCGTCAGGATGGCAAGGTTCATGACGTTACCCAAGATCCCGCAACAGCACACGAGCGGGACAGCATAGCCGTAGATTATGCGGCTGGTTTCGGCCTGAATCAGCTCGCTGTCTGTCAACCCCGTTTGGTTGGTGAACTGTATGCATGGCATCGTGTCAACTGCAAAAAGTTAAGGCACATTTTGTAAACAAAAATATATAAATGTATATGTTTTGCTGTAAGCCATATCAAACCAGCGGCAGTCATATTTCTACAATGTACAGTACGGCAAGGCATATTCTGAAATGACAGATTATAATTCTTATGAAAAATAAGTGTTTGTACAATAACAGGCTTTTTTCAGCCGTATCTACGGATACGTATAATGATGTTTGCATGACGTGGCTCATATTAGCTGAGTATTATGGATGTCAATCATAAGAAGTCATTAACCCTTTGAGCGCTGGAACCGGATTTTGAAGGCCTTTGCAAACAGTTTGGATCCAGATGAGACGCCACAGAACGTCTCATCAGGATCCAAACTGTTTGCTATTCTGATAGTATTTTTTGGAAAAAAATCGAAGAAAATGCTAATTTTAGAAATTCAGCTGATGACATTTTAGCAGATGACAAATTTCCCAGCATGCAAAGGGTTAAATGTGAGACATTAAATAGTCCTGAAATAATTGACACTTTAGTGCAGCATCACACAGGTCTTTTATCTGTGTCATTTCTATAAGGTTTTCTCCAAGGAAAACTAAAAGGTCTCTATTTTGCCAAGAAACTTATTTTGCAAACTTAAAATTATATCTCAATGATGAATGAAAATAATGTCATTATACCAAAAAGTGAAAGAATACATAATGCTAAAAATTGCACATATTTGCATGAAACTAATGGTAAAAACATGAACAGTTTTACGTCAGTTTGGTGTTCAAAACTAGCTTATTTTCTTTGCATAATAACAATAATCATTTATTGTAATGTTTTGAGAATGGATTGGTGAATATATTTTTCCTGTTTTGTGGTGAAGTTTTACAATCTACACTTGTGATGTCACTACATTTTTTTAAAAACACACACGTTACAATTATACGATTGACGTCCAAACGAAACACTGCCCGTCATTTCTGTCACTCGCAGAGTTTCCATGGTAACGAGTTTGAATACCATTCCAGATAACATAAAAGCATTCTGTCTGCATCATTTTACATTTAAATTACAAAATATTTTAAACTTATTCTGACAGCTTCCGAGTTAATGAGAAAATATAAGATGAACAAATAAGATGCGGTTTTAACGCAAATTTTATAACCCTGATAAAATGAAGCCCGTTAGAAAAATTGATTTATGTTTTGCAGCTTTCATGAAGTAGTTTACTGAAGGTTTACAGAGTAATGTTGTATTTGTTTGGTTTTAAACCTTTTTTTATTTTAGCTTGATTGCATCGAAAGCTAAAGGCTAATTGAAACGCTTTCCAGTCCGTTTCTTGGGTAGAACCAGTACTTGGTGTCTATGGGGAGATCTAAAGAACGTTACCACAGTAGGGATCAAACCGATGACCTCCCAGTCGTTAGGTGGACACCATATCAGCAAGGCCACAGTGACTGGATGTTGCATTCTGTATCATGATGTGGTTACATTAAATTGAGAGAATTGGTTTTGATGTTCTTATAACTTAAGCTCATCATACTGTTTGAAAACTTCGAAAGAAGAGGAAATACTCATACTAATGAATCTTTTTTTACAAACTTCCCTTTCTTTGCCAACTTTTGCTTAGTATTGACCAACAATTAAGGATAATTTGATTAAAGTTATTATTGTTATAGGTTAGATACCAGTAAATAGACATTAATATGGCCCACTTGAAATCAACCCAATTATTTTTGCTGCCACTTAAAAATCATACATCTACATAGTTACAGACACTGATTTACATAATGGTGTCTGGAAAATGTCATGTCTCTTGTGCATTGTGATGTGTTGTGACACATTATTATCACCTTTAATTGGATTCCACCCCCTGTACTGTATTATCTATATAATTGCAAATGACATTGAGCTGAATAAGCCTTCAGTAGACCATTTCGAGGGTTTAGTAGTACGAAACAAGTGTATCTGATATACACTTCTTTATTAGATACAATATGTTCACGCTCAACTCTCCATTTGTACGTCTCCAATCACTGGCAGAATCAAACATCGTCACCTTACTAGCTGCTTGAGGGAAAGTTACGAAACAAGAAAACAATATTCCGAAGGCATTCAATTATAGAAGATTGCAAGTTCTATTGACCCAAAGTGCTGTATAATGGTGTTCAGTCTCTGTTAGAATTCAGAGGCAGTGACCTTGTTGGTTACGCATTTACCACTCAGATACGCCTTCACCACTCAGATAGGCACTTTGACGCATGTGTAGTCCCTAAGAAAATGAAATTAATGTTTTTACTTTTCTTACTTGATTCAAGTTTTAAAGACTTTATTTCCAACCCTAAGATTCTTATGGGCAGCAAACAACATAAAACCTGAACAGCCTGCGAGTGACTCGCAGGCTGTTCTGGTTTTATGCTGGTTTTATAAAATTATAGCCATTTTCACTTTAATTCTGAGTGGGAAAGGTTTAAGTCGCAGTTACGAAACAAGAAAACAACTTTCTGAATGCATTCAATTATAGAAGATTGCAAGTTCCATTGACCCAAAGTGCTGTATAATGGTGTTCAGTTTCTGTTCGGTTTCCGAGGCAGTGACCGTTATTTTGTTACGCCTTTACCACTCGGGCACTTTTGACGTGTTTGTAGTCCATTAGAAAATCAAAAAAAATTGTAAAGCTTTCTTACTAAATTTAACTTGTAAAGCCTTAATTTCCAACTGTAAGATACTGATGAGCAGCAAACAGCATACAACCGAACCGACTGGGAGTAACTCGCAGGCTGTTCTGATTTGATGCTGGTTGCAATTAACCCTTTGCATGCTGGGAAATTTGTCGTCTGCTAAAATGTTGTCTGCTAAATTTCTAAAATTAGCATTTTCTTCGATTTTTTTTTCAAAGAATACTATCAGAATAGCAAACAGTTTGGATCCTGATGAGACGCCACGTTCTGTGGCGTCTCATCTGGATCCAAACTGTTTGCAAAGGCCTTCAAAATCCGGTTCCAGCGCTCAAAGGGTTAGAGCCATGTTCACGTTGCTTCTTAGTTGGGAAAGGGTTATATAACATTTTAGGCCTTAGTGTTGTGGGATGTTTGTTGCACATTTTAAGAATTGCTGTTATTGAAATTAAATTGTTTACAATCTAAAAGTATGTATTTGCCATAAACTATGATAAATCGTTCACATAAACTACAATAGCTTGGCAAAACATGCTCTCTATCATCGATTTGTTGTTGTTTGCTAAATCAATTTTTTTTTCTGAAAAATATATGTTGTGCCTTGGAGAATTATTGACAATTACTGAATGGCAGTAAAAGTGCATAATTAAACAACATTTTTGGATTTATAACACAAAACGTTTAAAAACTAAAACAAATCCCGTTGCCTGTATTTCAGATCTTGAATTTGTTTAAGCCGAAAATTCTATAGAAGCAAAGCAAAAACGAGAAGCCATGAAACATGTAATAAGTGCCTGACTGTTGCCATTTTCATAAGAACAATTACCCATTACGCAAATTCTTAGATTACCAATGATTGAGAAAATTGAGTCTTAGTGCAAATAGGTCCGGTTTATAGGTGTTGATATGTCTGAAGATACTGTAATAGAAGTGTCAATGATTGCCCAACACGTAAATCAGAACTAAATAGGGGAGAAATTGCTTTAATTATAATTATTGACAATAATGAGTTCCCATGTCAGTGAACTGATTGAAAGCTTACAAAACTGCCTTGGTAATCTAAGTCTTCTTTTAAGATTTGAATGATTATTATGAAATTATAACTTGTAATTTATTTTTTATTTGAAGAACAAAAGAAAATTATCTTTGAGATTTGGTTCAATTTTGCTCCCGTACTTATTCTGTTCATGCTGTCTGTGCTAGATGTACACATTGGCCACATGGTTCCTTTTTAAAAGTCCCTTTAATATTATAGGAGAATTATCCTCTTCTTTGCAATGGATGAGGCCAAAATACCACCAATAGGCCTTATAGATGTTGGTAACATTTGAACCCTTACCCATTTATAAATGGACCAGCTTTAGATGTATGCAACAGATAGGATAAGTTCCTTTTTACAGTTTCATGCTAGGAATATTTTTAATAACTGCATCCTCCTAAAGAGTTGTAACATTCATGAAAAGTCTGAAGGGCTATTCTTTTTTGACAAGGGTTGACCAGGTTCATATGTCCATTCATAACCTTGCTGTTATGCTTTCAAAAAGGAGACACATACATATCAAACTGTGGTCAACTTAATATTCCTAGCATGAAACTGTGAAACCAAAACTTGTCCGATCGGTTGTATACATCTAAAGCTGGTCAATATATAGACGAGCAAGGGTTCAAAAGTTACCAACATCTATCAGGCCTATTCTGGTAATTTGGCCTCATCCAGGACAACTACAAAAAGATTAGTCAGTTGGGAAAATTATCCTATAACATTAAAGGGAATAATATCATTCAATTCATTTACTAACAAAACAAATGGTCTGTGCATCTATCCATCTAGGCCCATGTTAACACTTTGAATGCTGGGAAATTTGTCTTCTGCTAAAATGTTGTCTGCTGAATTTGTAAAATTAGCATTTTCTTCGATTTTTTTTCTAAGACCACTATTCAAATAGCAAACTGTTTGGATCCTGATGAGACGCAACGTTCTGTGGCGTCTCATCTGGATCCAAACTGTTTGCAAAGGCCTTCAAAATCCGGTTCCAGCGCTCAAAGGGTTAAATACTGGTAATTTGCCGTTCTGTCCAATTTCTTGAGTACCATCAGAAGGTGTTTGTATGATACTTGAAGATATGTAAACAAAAAAAATATCCTGACCTGGGCTCGAACCACTGTCCTTGGAATAAAACTAACGCCTGGAACACTCGACCATCTGTGCTGCTATGACATGTTACGTATTTAAGCAATGCACGTATTGTAACAAAATATAACGATAACAACAGAACTCTCCAAATTATTCAATTGTTTCGCCTTTCGCGTTTGTAACGCTTTATAATTTTATCAATTTCCAACGATGATTATTCGTAAACGAAAATGTATTTTCAGTATGAGTCTCTGTCATTAGCGTTTTTTTTGCTCACTTATGTACTTTGCTCATTTAGTTTTTGAATCTGTGACAAAAAGGTCACACAAATCTCATTTTGACAAACTGTGAACAAGTCTTTTTAAAAATCAACACCTTCTCCAGAAAGTGCAACCTCCATAAGTCAGTTTTGATCTTCAACATGTTTATGTCGCTTCCTTAACTTTTTTAAATCTTTGCTCAAGTTATTTATCAAAGTCTTTTAGCTTACAAGATATTTTCTTGAAGCAGCAAATGCATCTTTACTAACAACTTTCTTATCAGTCTCATATCACTCTGCTTTTTGCTGTGTATTTAAAAAAAATGTTTGACACCTTTTTAAAAGCTTTAATACTATCGAAGGTATTTTCATTTATATCAACATGGCATATTAATGAAGCAGAATTTAGTTTTGGGTTTCAAAATCATGAACATCTGTGATGGGCTATGAATTCTTATTATTCATATCGAAGTTAGAAAAAAATAGTGTTTCTAATTAAAGCTATGTGTAGATGTCCGAGACTTCTGTATTTACCAAAAAAGTAAACATGATTTATAATGTTAATGCATGTGTTTGTTGGTTGGTCATGTATTGATTCTATTGCTGTTAGTGCTGACAACTTAGAAACACATTGATTTCCATAGTAAATTAGCAATCAGATCAAGAACGCAAATTTGAGGTTAAGTCTGTTTGGTCCAT
Source organism: Dreissena rostriformis (assembly GCA_007657795.1). Classification (NCBI taxonomy): domain Eukaryota; kingdom Metazoa; phylum Mollusca; class Bivalvia; order Myida; family Dreissenidae; genus Dreissena; species Dreissena rostriformis. The sequence goes on along the minus strand of VMBQ01000839.1, from coordinate 4,142 downwards.
TTGGATGCCAGAACGGTAACAACCACTGATTGTAGAGACTGGTTTTGACCAAGATGATCATAGTAACAATTATCCCCCCTTATTGGTTTACAGTAACCCTAGATACCAAATTAACTGGCTTCCCGAATTCTAGAAACCCATAAGTCTTGCTGGACAGGTTATTTGTACAACATTTTGACATTTTGATGGGCAGAATTGATGCATCTCTATCATCCATCTTCAAAACTGAAGCACTGATACTGCAATTGATGGCACATCAAATAACTGGGGATTTCATCCCTGTAGAGAAGTAATAAAGTTAATACAGTTGGGCAATAGTTTAAAGTAAACAGCAATAAAGTTATGTTTTTGTACATGTATTTAAACCACCACCAAGGAAGTTTGGTTTTAGTTAGGATCTTTATGCACATGATTTATAATTGAATTATGCTGGTATTTTCTGGAAAGGTTGGAAGTTAGCCATTTAACATAAGCTTGTGACCGGATCAGAAAAGTTACTTTTTTTTTTAAGGAATTTAATTAAGTCAAAGATGTTTTCGTATTTAAAAAATTAATTTTATGCATTCATTAAAAAAATACAGTATTAAATATTATGTAAAATCATTATTTTAGGCTATCATGAACAATAAATGGACTTCAATCACATGGATCGAACCTGGGACCTTTGATATTATAAGCACATGTGCTAACCACTTGGCCACTCAGGCTTCAGAATAATGCGCGTGCTTGTGTGTATTTTGAAGTTCACGAGGTCCTTCCACGCCTGAGGACCTGGAGTGTGCCTCAGAACTTCTTCTTAATTTTAAAACAAAACTCACAAAAGTTGGTACTTATTTCGAATTATAACTAACATGTCTAGCTTTTTATTATTTACTGAACAATATTCAATGTATTTGTTGCCTTGTGTTATAAATACATTCAACTCTGTAAATTGTTGTTTTTTTTCAAATAGTTTTATATTGTACAAGTCTTTATTGCCTGTTTATAAAAAAAAATGCTTTTCTTTCAATATATAACTGCCTCTTCATTGCAATATTGCTTCACTATAAAGTGTTACTCTTTTGTAATATCGTTCCTGTTTTTATATTTCTAAACGTAATGACAAATAGACTGTGTCCTGGATTATTCTCCATTTTTTGTACGAAAACATTCTCAAGAAAAACAAAGATGTGTATTGTCTGTTTCAAATAAGACTTTGACAACGATCTGATTACATGAACAGAATTACATTATCTGACGGCTTGTATTTCACCATTCTGATCCTGGAATATGTTATTTCCGTTATTATAAAGTCGTTGACAACATCAAGATGAAAATTCCATAAAAGGAAGTCTCATGTCATCTGGGTTATATCATAGGTGCCAATTACTTTGGCAGAATATGGTGATTAATAAATTTACATTTGACTGGGTAACATGTTCGCAGTTCTTCAATTTAAGTCTAGATCGTTAAAGTCTGTTTTCAAGATATTTCCAGTCAAAGTTAAATAAAGTGAGTGGCTGCGTAGAGTTGTTTTTCTTGATACTGAACCTTAATCAAAATGGGCCTCGCTCTGTGAAAAGGGGAATAAATACATGTGCGTAAAGTATCGTCCCAGATTAGCCTGTGCAGTCTGCACAGTCTTATCAGGGACGAAACTTTCCGCTTTTATGATTTTTTTCGTTTAAAGAAAGTCTCTTCTTAGTTAAAATCCAGTTTAAGCAGAAAGTGTTGTCCCTGATTAGCCTGTGCGGACTGCACAGGCTAATCTGGGACAACACTTTCTGCACATGCATTTAACCCCCTTTTTCGCAGAGCGAGGCTCCAATGCTATATTACTTTCCTAATGGAATTGTATTCTTTTAACAATATAATGTACTTTAATGGCTAAGTCAGGTTTACCTCACATGTAAGGCTCTTGGAAAACAGGGTTATAATGCATGTGCTTGGATTTTTGCTTAAACAAAAAATACCATTAAAGCGGAAAGTGTTGTCCCAGATTAGCCTGAGCAGACTTCACATGCTAATCTTGGACGACACTTTAAGCACATGCATTAAACCCTGTATTCTCAGAGCGAGGCTCATATCTTTTATAAGAAATATCAGACATGCACATATTAACCCTTTGCATGCTGGGAAATTTGTCTTCTGCTAAAATGTCGTCTTCTGAATTTCTCAAATAAGCATTTTCTTTGATTTTTTTTTCAAAGAATACTATCAGAATAGCAAACAGTTTCGATCCTGATGAGACGCCACGTTCTGTGGCGTCTCATCTGGATCCAAACTGTTTGCAAAAACCTTCAAAATCCGGTTCCAGCACTGAAAGGGTTAGTTAAATTAGTTGCTTTAGAAATGCAGGATTTTGTCATTCATCATGCATGCTCTATTTCATGCACATTTGTTGTGGGAATCAGTGAAAATTACCTTATTAATCATCACAGACATAGAAGGGTTATTTAAAATTGATTTGTGTGCGTGTTAACTATTGACTATCATTAAAATTAACACTTAATAGATTGTTTTGTCTCTCTGACATGTTTCGCTTGAAAAAAAAACAATACTTCAGACATAAGAACAAGCTTTGATTCAAAGGCTTTTCATGGAAGACATTCTATTTAGGCATGCATTTATATACCGACAGGGCTTTGACTGAAAACAAAGGTAATATCTTATGGACTACAATTTTGAAACCCAAAGCTGACTATTGTTAGCAACATTCATTAACTATTGTTTGAAGTTATCTATGGAATATTCTGTAATCAATGATAAAAGTTCTCCATATTTTATTTTCATTTACAGTACATTCGTAAGATGTTTACCAAATATGCTCCATAATCAATAACTTACATTATCTATGAAATAGCCATTTATAGTTTGACTGATTTTACCTATAAAATATCCAGGAATCAATTACTTTCTGAAATAACCATTAATAGTTTGACTGAAGTTACCTATAACATATTCAGTAATAAATGACTAAAGTTATCTATGAAATAGCAAGTTATAGTTTGACCGATGTTGCCTATAAAATATCTAGAAATCAATGACTGAAGTTTTCTATGAAATAGCAATTTAAAGCTTGCCATAAGTTACCTCTAAAATATCCAGTTATCAATAAACATAAGTTTTCAATTAATCATACAGTTATCATTATGAAAAGTAATCTTTTCAATGTCCAGTATTCATATATTTAAATTATCTACAAATTATTCAGTAATCAAGAACTGAAGGTATCTCTGGAATATATTGAAATTATATATAGTTGTCGTTATCTTTGAAATATCCAGATGTCATTGACAAAATAATGTTATCCTCTCAGTCTGCATTGACTCAAGTGATCTATGAAATATCCAGATATCAATGACAAATGTTATCGTCTAAGTCTGCATTGACTAATGTGATCTATGAAATATCCATACATCAATGGCAACAGTTTCTAACCAGTTAGCATTGAATGAAGTTAGCCATGGAATATATAGTAATCAATAACAAAAGTTATCTAAGAAAAATCCTGAAATCAATGACAACGGCTATCTATCCAGTAATCGATGACAAATTAAAGTTGCCGTGGCGTAATGGATATGGTGTCCGCCTAGCGGCTGGAAGGTCAAGGGTTTGATCCCCATTGTGGGATCGTTCTTTAGATCTCCCCCAAAGACACCAAGTACTGGTTCTAGGCCCAGGAAACGGACTTGAGAGCGTCTTAATAAGCCTCAGGATTTCGATGTAATCGAGCTTAAATAAATAGGTTAAGACAAATCAATGACAAAAGTTATCCATGGCATAATTGGTAAGCTTTAAGTGAAGTTGTCCATTGAAAAATTCTTTAATCAAATTGACTGATGTTGTCGTTGAAAATATCAATAAATCATTGACATAAGTTGTCTATGAAATTACCATTAACAATCGACTTAGTTTACTAGTACATATTGAAGGCAGCAGCATTGAGACATTCAGTTATTATTGACAGGAATTATCCACTTGTCATTGATTGAAGTCTGCATTGCTTCTTTATAAAGCTTGCCAGTCTGCATTGAGATTTCCCCTCCTTGGAAAAAAATACTTTCGCAGACAACCTATCCTAAAATAGCTGCCATCATCTTTCCATCGTATGTTATGTGTAAATTATATCTTCCAGTCTTTCATTTCCGTTTCCTGATATT
>VMBQ01000838.1:189478-227245 GCA_007657795.1 Dreissena rostriformis | reverse complement strand
GGTAAAGCAACCATTTATGATACTAGTAGGCTTATTGAAATAGTGTCATATTTAAACCGGTCAGCCACAATATATTCATATTTCTTCAATATGACTACGTCAATTTTCCCGCTGTTTCAAGAGCTTATACGTTGAAATAAAAGAAATAGTTAAATGAAAACGTTCTACAAACCTGCTGTTTACCTTTGTAAATAGTAATTGGATGTTCGAAAATAATTGTATATCATAATAAATAGTATGTGTGCATGGGTATAGTACAATATGACCAATACCACGATACTTTACTTATATGAGGATGTTTTAGTCCATAATGATATATTTAGTTATTGTCAACTCGCACTAAAATTATATTTCGCATTTCCTGAACATAATAATTTTCGTATTATTTATTAAAATAAGACGCGTGGATACGAAATGAATGTTAGTGCGTTATGCATTGCAATAAATATTGTTAAATGATGAAAAGAAATTCGATAATGAAGTATTACAGCATTGACGATTGTATTGAATTAGAAGACAAATAGAATTGCGTCATTGTATATCGTCTGCGTATAAATTGATAAGATTAGCATAATGAGAATGTGCACAATAATTCGTCGTACCGATGTTACATTTCCACAGCTTTTCCTAATACCACGAAAGGCGTCAGCTGTGAAAGATGCGATTGCAGGGTTAGATTGAAAAAAAAACAATCAGCGTAATGGCTTTTACTGATTTCACAAAGAATAGTATTTGAAGTTTCTGAAAATTTAATAAAGGTATAGAGCCTTGGCAAAAATGTACTTATGTATCTATTAAAAAGGTTATCACGGAAAAAACATTTCATTTTGTGAACGAAAGTATTACGGTCTTATTGTTTCCATGTAATGTTTTTTCTTTATGTTTTATTTTATATATTTAAAGAACACATAGCCATTCAAAAACATCAACATTAGATTTCCGTTATACAACAATAAACATTGTGTAAGCATGGTAATATTTTTTTTCCGATCTGAGTAAAAGGTTCTCGTTATTAATTTACTAAATTGTAGTTGCACCTGCTTTTTCGTTTTTCAAATATGCATATTTTCGTTTTATTTATATAAATTCTAAGACCCTATTTAGAATAGGAAAAGGTTTACATTATTAAGTTGGTTCTGAAGGCTTACTGNAAGGTTCTCGTTATTAATTTACCATGTGTAGTTGCACCTGCTTTTTCGTTTTTCAAATTATGCATATTTTCGTTTTATTTATATAAATTCTAAGACCCCATTTAGAATAGGAAAAGGTTTACACTATTAAGTGGGTTCTGAAGGCTTACTGGGTAAGTAGTAATTACTACATTATCATTTAAACAGTATCTTCTCTAATGGACACATGCTGAATTATCAAAGGTGGGTGAAAAGGTCTGTAATGTTTCTGGGTAATATGAGTTTTTCTGAGCAATTGTTCAGCCTATTTGTATATTTGGTGAATATCTTCTTGCATTGGGGTTGCTGGTTGTTCATGGGAATTACGTATCATGTATAACTTTTATCAACGACGAATGGATTCACGAATGACCGTATCTTGTAAACTATGTCATTAATATGTATTCTAAACATCAGAGGACGAATAAAGCGTATCTCGAGACACACCTTCTAATATGTCAGCAAAACTAGATGTAGCGCATAGGAGCACAACCTTTTATTTAATATTAGTCAGGTATTCAGTTTTTCATTCGCGTAAGTGCACCATTATTCAAGCAGAATGAGTTGTTTGTAATAAACCCTTGCTCCTAACCTCATCAAATACTTGACTGATATCGAAAACGACAGACTGTTCTTGAAAATAGTTTAAAGCTGCTAGTTCAAATGTTGACGAGTTTAGTCAGTTAAAACTGAAATCTGAACACAACTCCATTTTCTTTCTTTCTTGTTCCGCTTGTTCAGCGGAAGTACATTTAAGTCAATAAATATGCGGTAAGGGTATGTTTTATTAATATTCAAACTTAAAACACTCTTGACACTGGTTTACTTTGACAAAAAAGATTTATTACAAAATAAAAAAACAGCTATGTATGTCAAGCTTGCAAACCAAATGAACACCCGCATACATCAAACATCAACATCATTGTTGTTCTATTTTAACAATCGTTTGACCTCTCATGAAACTATTTTGCTCTTTATGAGTGTAGTCGTATTGTCATAATCTATGTAATGTTCGAATTATCCAGGAATTCTCTGGTATTATTGTTTGGTGAACGATATCTGACATTTGACCTTTGAAGAAATGGAAAGGATCGTGCATTGACAACACTTGAATGAATTTTATACGTATGGAAACGTGTTTGCGTTTTATCTATATATTAATAGCATTGGTTTTTGTAACAACTTCCTTAATATATAGGAATGAAACTCCGGAAACATTACCAGCAGAGAAATTCTTGTTTGCTGTCGCTAGTCTTTTTATTTAAGGCGAAAGACATTACATATAACAGGACATTAGACATAACACATGATTAAAGCATTTGAGTTTAACACGGTTGAATGGAGCGCCAAAAATTAATAACTGACCCATACGTATAAATAACAATAACCTCATATCTCTGTTAGTCAAATTAAAAAAGCAGCACTTGATTATTTAAATGAGATTAATTGCTTTTATTATATTATTATATTGATTTTATTGCAATTTAAAAACTAATTGGTTTTATATGCAACAGAGCAACAGAACAACAACTTTCTGAGGCACGACGAAATGAAGTAAATACAAATATCATCAATAGTCCTTCTTTTTTGAGAGAAGCATCATATCGTTCTTATCCCAGATGATAGTTATGCATCTCGGGAAGAAACATGAATGCACGATTACAAAGCCAAATAAAATAGTTTGGATGTATATGCACACACATATTGTGTGTCAATAGTTCCTTTTTTCTATACAGGTGTCGATCATAAAAATCATTACAAATATAAGACGGTAAATCCAGTAGTGGACCCCAAAGCTAATGAATCGTATATGTCTTACTTGTATATGGCATACATATATCATACATATGCAATTTAAATAAACACATTCGAATGTTAGAACAAGCTGTGCCCTGAAACTGATCACACTCGTGGTGGTGGTGCGAGAAAGGGGGGCGGGTGGCACATGCATTCCGACAGATAAAATAGTTTTTCATCATCTAAAATGTTGCCGCTTCGGGTATCAGTCGGTAACGCAGTTTTTTCCGGTATTATCCATTTTTGGTTAGCGCCGTGTATTGCATCTACGATTTAATCGCTCTTATACGCAAACAAAAATATATTTACACAAGAGTAAATTCATTAAAACAATGATAATGCACGTTAATATACTGATGCATACCAAATTTGTCTTGCGTGTAAGTCTTATTGAGCGTGTAACTGTAAAATAAACCCTCATATCCTTCCGTATTTCGTATACATATTCATATCAGTAATTATAAAAAAACAATTGTGTAAATGTGTTATGGTTATTTTAAATGCTTATTTATAAAAACAATGACTTATATTAAGCTTAACCTTCTATATATGATATAAGAGATCAATGATGGCAGTAAAGCGCTCAACATAATGAAAGGTACAACACCTATCAAAGATAAGNCTCTTATACGCAAACAAAAATATATTTACACAAGGGTTAATTCATTAAAACAATGATAATGCACGTTAATATACTGATGCATACCAAATTTATCTTGCGTGTAAGTCTTATTGAGCTTGTAACTGTAAAATAAACCCTCATATCCTGCCGTATTTCGTATACATATTCATATCAGTAATTAAAAAACAATTGTGTAAATGTGTTATGGTTATTTAAAATGCTTATTTATAAAAACAATGACTTATATTAAGCCAAACATTCTATATATGATATAAGAGATCAATGATGACAGTAAAGCGCTCAACATAATGAAAGGTACAACACCTATCAAAGATAAGACCCGGTTACATTTCTTTTGATTTCATTTTTAAACATTGCCCCTGGCTATGATCAAAGCAAACATTCAGAAAACGTGTCAACGTCGTTTGGTAAAATATTATGAATCTATAGCGTGTTTAAGGTTTTCTTAGATTTTACCGGTTGAAATATTTTTTACCTCAGTTGACCCAAACATAAACAACAACTTTGTCAGAATAAATCATTGTGATAAAATGTCATCAACATTGAATCATAAATGGATCTTCTAGAGTGGTAAAACGGTGTTTCTAAGGTTTGACCTGGTGACCCTTTTTTAACTTAGCTTAATTAAAATTCAAAATAGGCCTAGATGTCGAGATACACATTCTCAACAAGTTTCATGAAGATTAAGCCTTAAATGTTGCTTCAAGAGTGGTAACAAGGTTTTTCTTACATTTTTGACCTGGTACCTTGTTTTTTAATCTTATTTGACACATAATTGAAATTGGTCTAGATATTCTAAGAACGAACGTTCTGATCAAATTTAATCAAGACTGTCACATACATGGGGCTTCTGAATATGAAACATAGTTTTATAAGATTTGACCTGTTGACCTAGTTTTTGTTCCCACTGGACCCAAATTCAAACGTGGCATTAATGCTGACAAAGACAATATTTTCCGTTCTAGGTTATTTCTCTTTTCACAGGGGTTCAGCCGATAGAGGGAAAATGAATCCAGTTTAAAGAAACAATCATTCATGTCTGTGCAGACAAAACTCTTTGACAGCTTATTAATCATTGATTGTCATATACATCTCTTTTTTTGCGGCACTGTCAAAGGATGGACAGCTTTGTTGACCAAAACGTGAAAAGCTCCCTTTGAATTATATTTGGAATTTCCTGAACTTGATCATGTTCACACAATTGATGATAAAAAGAGGAATGGATACGAACTGAAGCTTGATGTAGCGAATGAATATTGTTAAATAATGAAAATAAGTTCAATATTGAAATATTACAGAATTGGCAATCGTATTGAATTAGCTGATAAACAGACCGAGTGTTATTGTATCTCGTCTTTAGTGTAAATGTATTAGATAAGCATAATTTGAATGTCCAAATAATTCGTCGTGACGATGGTATATTTCCAGAGCTTTTCCTAAGAACACAAATGCTATTAGCGACACAGTTTAAGTTATAGTATTTGTCACGCATTCAAGTAAGGCGTTGGCTGGGACATGTATACATATTGCTCTTAAAATCGGTACTTAGTTACTAAGGTAAGATCAGCTTTACTTGCATTCAATGAGATTTAAGGGTTGGATAAAAAGGCAGCAAGCGTCATGTCTTTTACGTATTTCATGAAGAAAAGTACTTGAAGTTTCTGAACATTGAATTTTAAGACATAGAGCTTTGACAAAAATGTAAAAGTGTAGCTATGACAAAGGTTACTACGGAAACAAAATTTCATTTTGGGAAACGAAAATATTATGGCTACACTTTTTGTCTAAGACTGAGTAATTTAAAAACAAATCAATTTGCTGAAACTTCATATACTATTTTGAAACCAGCGAAACGCATGAATATGCTTCTGGTTGCAATGTTATCATACCTCCTATTGGGAAATCGATGAAAAAACATTATCTTAATTCCATTCCCATGAAAATACAAAATGTAACGTTAATTGAATATTTTAACACTACAGCTTACAACCAGTGAATGCAAATTTAAAGCTCCACTAAAACTCAAAATCATCGAATATTTCGTAAAATATACCGTAATATAAAGTTAACCTATACAGAATCAGTGTTCGTTATACCAATAGCAACATTCGCAACGCTAGATGTGGTCTGGTAACATAGATTTAACAAGATGCAAAATTCTCTTTTTGATTTTTGTGGCACAATAAATTTAACATATATTCATGTACCAAGTTAATGTTCGTGTGTCGNATGTCACTAAAAGTGGCTAGCTCACTATTAACTGTCAATATTTGTACATGCGCCATTCCATCAAATATCTCAACGTCAACGTCTTCTGTCATTAATGATGACGCTGGCAACAATTCTTCCAGCGTTTTCATAAAGTCAGATATTTTGGCTTTTATCATTTTACCTTCGTCAGTAAACATACTTAGCGGAACTGTGGTGTTTTCAAATGAAAAAACACGATCAGACGAAACTTTTTTGTATGTGTTAATCGCTAACAACCGCTGGAACATGATTGAACCGTTAATGAGTTTGTTTTTTTTCCTCTGTAGCCTTTTTGTTTTCGTTTTATCAGTCATTGTCTTGACGTTGCCCCTTGACATTGGGCTAAAGATTTTTTTTCTTTTGGGTCCGATCCATCCATCTTCTCTACTTATCTTTCACTAACAAACAATTCAAACATATCTTGACCTGAACGAAAAGAGTTGGTCATCGACTTCTCCACCTCATCAGTAGCATGGGTCCCTGTAGCAAAATTCACTAGTTTGTCGGGAGCTTTTGTAACGTCGAATGGGTCGATAAAATTAGTGTCGAAGATGTTGGTCAATTTAGTAACCGATTTGTTGTACTGTTCACGTTGGCTTCTGGTATCCGTGTGGTGCTTATTTTCCGCCACCTCTCTCATACTGCCAATGCTTTCATGGAAAACGGATGAGTACCGCGATGAAACGGGACGTGCTAAGAACCAACGAGCAAGGGCATTTTCTCTCATGGTAAGGCCGATTATTCCACCTGGATGTATTATTTGAATTGTTGTTTTTATAAGTATGGATAGATTTTACATATCAGAATTATTTTAAAACAATAACATAAAGGGACAAGCTCAGTAATAATTTTACAAAACTATTTATTGCTTTAAAATTTATTGCAATACTTTTATTTTTCACTGTTTTATATATTAAATCATGTTACATATATTAAAATAAACACACAGATTGAGTGTTTGTCTGTATTATTGGGCGATGTTTTAAGCTTTTATATTTCTTCATATTATTAATTATAAAAAAAACAACATATCTATATTCAACATGTACAATTTAACATAATTGTTATTTCAGACCAGCATAGCCTATTCGTTTGGGGAACCAATGAAGAAACATGTGATGACACAAGTTTTGCTCCAAGCTTTCACGGAATAGATGGTGAGATATTACAATTACATCCATTCAGGGGTGGCGAAATCTCAAAAAACTATACTTGTCCACGGACAACCATTTAGGAAATTTAACTTGTCCGTTGCTGAACTACACTTGTCCGTTTATGAAATATATAAATTATTTCTGAGCTTGTCCCTTTATGTTATTGTTTTAAAATAATTCTGATATGTAGAATCTATCCATACTTATAAAAACAACAATTCAAATAATACATTAATATGCGTGGATGTATTTGTAATATCTCACCCTCTATTCCGTGAGAGCTTGGAGAAAAACTTGTGTCATCACATGTTTCTTCATTGATTCCTCATTACATATGGAAGCCGTCATGGAACCTTTATGTACACTGCACCAAAGCCTGTAAGGCAAATATTGTATTAAATGATCAACCGCTTCAATATAACATCATATTCAAATAATAACGAATATTTTAGTGACATATTATTGTATCCGGTAACTAGTACCTATCCGACTACTACTCTAGTTTCTAATAAAATCGACGAGGATGATTAATAGTTATTATTTTTTGTTATTTTTTTTTTGTCTCTTAAATGAAAATACATGTTACTTGTAAATGCATGTGCTTGTAAAGACATTCATATGCCTTTCTTTGTCCTAATGTTTAATACCTGGTAAACCATAACTGGCATGTGCACTGCACTTACTTCAACATTAATTTGTGTTTTCATCCAAATGATAAAACAAATGTAAATGATTACAATAAAATCACTTGTATAATTGAATGATACATACCAAATAGTTGCTCTGTATCGAAACATCGATAAAAAGAGGTGTTCATGCAGTAAAAACACTTGACCATTTAAATCTGCAGACGCAAGTAGTGGCATATTTATATCAAAGGGGAGTAATTGGGAATACAGTTTTAGGTCAGAAAACAGATTTCAAGCTATTAAAATGATAAAATTTTGTTATTTAAGTAATTTAAGATGATTGTGCAAGTTGAATTTGGTTTGTGTACACACAGGTTGATACTAATAAACAAAGGATAAAGACAAATGTGTAATGGATTTCTTAGAAACTTACCATAGGTCATCAATACATTTCACAGTAACCCAACTCTTTAAAATATAAAATTTTCTTATATCTTCACCAAAGTTTAATAGACAAGTGCTTTTTTTTTATCCAAAGTGTCTTAAGTAACATTTTGTAAAGAAATATGTTAATTTTGGTGAAAGTTATTATAGATATTAATATAATTACTGACCCTACCCCTTCGTTTTCGTAAGAAATGAGCGATAAAATATCTTTAAAGTATAATTAATTGCATTTTTGCAAACAAAAATTATATTTATCCGTAAGTATGATGTATATGTATCATTTATATCACAAAAAAAAAGAATGACAAATAAAAAAAATATGTTTTCTTATATAAATAGACATATCAGCGACTTCTTTTTTTTTTGCGGCCATCTTGGACGCCATCTTGGATTTCTCAGCCCCCAAGCACTTTTGAACCAAACGATTTTTTATTTCGCAATCTACAGAGCCTTACGAACATTTTGGTATGCGAAACTCTCTGTTTACGATCGGAGACCAGTTGGGTGGTATAAACCTTTCTATATTTGCACTACTATAAGGTTTTATACTGTTAGCTGCTCATTAGTATCTTCGGTTGGAAATGAGGCCTTTTAAACTTGAATCTATTTAGTAAGTTCTTTAATTCAATTTGATTTTCTGAGGCTCTGCAAACAGGTAAAAAATTCTTTTACAAAAAAACTACCATGCCTACTTTGTGAACCGGTTTCAGGTTTCAGTCTGTGATAAGCCGTCTGGCTGGGTTTTTTAAACCAGGAGGAGTGATCTTGTTCTGTGACTATGGCAGATATGATATGGCCCAGTTGTGCTTCAAAAAAGGTACAGGGTCATAATGTTTGGAGCTATTTAAATATGCCTTGTTTTTAACCAAAATCTAGGCCTATTGTGTGTGCGTAAAATGTGTTTTTGCACCTTTTATTTAGAAAAGTCTTTCTTTAAATGAAATATTCCTTAAAATCTGACAGTTTTGCCTGTGCGTACTGAACAAGCTCATCTGTAACAACATTAACACACATGTATTTAGCCCAGTTTTCCCAGAATGTGGCTCAAATAGTTCAATTGATGATTGGCATGTCTTTCAATTTGACTTGCTCTGTTTCATTTCACCATTTTGCATATTGAAGATGTGAGTTTCCTGGGGTGCACAAGTTTGCCTAAATCTTGCTTTAAACAGGATTTCTCTCTGCAACGAAACTCAAAATATCTTACAAAGTGTATATAGATCTAAACGCAAGCTTGAAAAAAACAAGAACATCATTACATAGCACAGACCTAGGCCTGCAATAACCAACCATTAACCAACCATTTCTATTAAGACTGAGCTAAAAACAATGAGGGACTGCCAAGAGTCACAAACGCAAAAAAGATTTTATCTGAAGTGGTCCCTAAAATCGCTTAGTTTTTCAGTGACGGAAAGTGACAGAACGAGAAAATATGGCTTTCAAATGACACACGGCCAGTCCAAATCACGCAATGGCTTTATACTGATGCTAAATATAATGTTACATCTAGTTGTCATTAATCTGGCTTTTGTTATTAAAATATAAGTTGTATAGTATTGTGCTAAATGTAAGCAACATTATAACTTATACATCTTGTTGCTATTAATATTGGGAAAACTTTGACATTTTGTGGTGAACTGGGGCTGTATTCATATGATGCCTTTTGACTTTTGGTGACATTAAGATTGTATTATTAATGTATTTTATCAATATTAAGTCAAATTTAGCTAAAAAATTCATATGTCAGGATTTATAACTGTAGCTTCTAATAAGCAACTAGAAAACCCAAAAATAGAAGTAATATTCAAATGTATACTGAAATTCATTGCGTGTGTAGAACATATGTTGTGTTAAATAAATATGTGCAATATATGCATTTAATCACACTACAAGTGACATAAACATAATTAAAGTTTCTTGTCACTGAACGATTTGTTTTCGTTTTTGCCATTTTATCCATATAATGCAAATATTATTGGAGATTCGCTTTCTATGACACTTTTTTCATGCTGTATCTACTAGCACAATCCAGTTGAGTACGTTATGAGTTAAAATGTCAAAATATATGTATATCCCATTTAGAAAAACTATATCTTTTGGATGTAGGGTAAATACATAAAAAACGCCCAACCGAGTCAAGGGCTGGGTGTATTCATATACCGGTATATAGTCTATATATGGTCTGTCTGTCAGTCTGTCACACTTTTCTGGATCCATAGATAGATGGCAATATGGAGATTATGCACGTCATTTCATTTTGTTCCTATGCCAAGAACTCTGGTTGCTACATGTATGGTCACAAATAGACTAGAAATATTGCTGAAAATGGTGGATCCTGCAATAACTTTAAAATTTCTTCATATTTTTTCATGAAACTTGAAACATGGACAGATGGCAAAATGGAGATTTTTTTTTTTTTATTCAATATAATACATACNTTTACTAAAAGGAAATAAATATATGATCGGAGCACACCTCAGAGACACCTTCAATTGAATAGATGATTAATTATATTTCATGTGTAACGCCGTTCAAATAATGGAAAATATTTCTTTTCATCTACGAAGATATTTGCACTTTTAATCTGAAGCGTCCTATAGGTTCCTTGTGACTATAAATAATTGAAACTTTGGAGCTCATTTAAAAGACATTCAAATGCTGCATCAATCAACACCACCAGGGAAATTAAATCTATACTCATCTCTCACATCTGAGTTGATGATGTCTTTATTCAAAATAAAATATTTCGCAAACTTGTCTTTTTTATCCAGGTTTCAGACGTGGGATACAGCATATAGCGAAATATTGCAATCCAAGAGATATAGGCAGCCGAAAAATTATCGTCGCATAAGAAAAGTATTTATTTGAAGCAAGTGACTAATTGCCTTAACAAGAAACGACAACGCAACACAACCATGAACAATAGTTATGGATTCAACAAAGACTATCACGGTTTTGTCGCTGAAACAAAGCTTGAATGCAGCTATATCACAAGTATATTAAGTAATATATAGACAAGACAAACTGTATGATAAGACATGTAAGAAACATACACCGTCCACTGATTGCAATGTTATGTAATGATTTATGATTGAAAAAATAAATAAATAGAAATACGACATTCGAACAAAGATTTCAGGACAGCTAATATTCAAAAAGTACATTATAATGTCAAATTTACGTTTTTAAAGAAGATATGTAAAGGAAATCGTAATTAAGTTTTTTTGAAACTACACGTTTGTAACTACCGAATCCAAATGGATGCCCCGCCGTCTGGCAACTGTTCCTTTTGCGGCTTCTCTCGAAATAGCATTAAGCAAATTCCACGAACTTAATATTAAAGTAAATGATGTTTCTGAAACTTGTTAATCAAAGACGAAATGTATTTGATCCTAAGTGTACTTTCATTTCATCGTGCCTCACAAAGTTACAATTATGTTGCACTGGTTTTTATTCAATCATTTGGCAGATGAATGGTAATTAAATTGAATGTATCTTCCATTTTTCTATTTAAATTGACAATATTATTATTACAAATAACCATGCCTATTATGTATAGTTACATTTGTCAAAAGTATAATTAACCAAACCAAATTATATATTGATAGAGAGCAATACAAATGGAAAAATATACTTTGTGTGTCTAAGCATATGTGTGACCATTGTATACGTATCATGTAAAATTAAACTATTTACCCTCCTCAAAATAAGTCTACTAACACCATCTCTCAACACAATATCCATTAATCTTCCGAGTGGACTAGACCCATGAATCTCCCAAGTGGACTAGACCCATTAATCTCCCTAGTAGACTAGACCCATGAATCTCCCTAGTGGACTAGACCCATTAATCTCCCTAGTGGACTAGACCCATGAATCTCCCTAGTGGACTGGACCCATTTATTTCCCTAGTGGACTAGACTTTCTAGTCATCTTAGAGTGTTTTTTTTTTGAAGAATATAGTTATAATATATGGATTTTCGAGATGCACCATCGGATTGATGAAGTTATACGTAAGCAAACTAAAACTTGTTCTGTCAAAAAGTTTGATAGGTATAAGATAGTGCCGTTAAATTGTAAACTGAGATGTTATTTACAGACACTAATGATAAGCATGGCGTTATCGTAAATAGTAGTTTGATATTGTTTATTTTATTTCTTAGTTTCTAATTTCTTTTCCAAAAATCAAAGGACATAAAATTAGAATGCTTTGCCAAACGTTGTGTATTCTTTTTTCAGAATTTTCCCAATTTGAAAATCAAAAAGTATAATACACATTATCTCGTCTTCCCAGGAGCATCAAGTCATAAATAAAGAATTTAATTCTCTTTGAAAACAGGGGATTGAAATATTTTAAGACAAATTTTGTGTACACGTAAGTAACCGTAATAAAAGATGATATAAATGTGTTTGGAAAAACAAATGGGATTGTTCATGCAAAAACAACATATGCAATAATAACTGTTGAAAGAAAGTACGAAATAACAGAACCCGTTGGGAACGACGGAAGATTTATTAAAAAAGACAGGGAATACACATAATGTAAACAAAATACAAAGAGAAAACAAGAAGCTTTTAAAGAGAATAGTTAGAGAGAGAGAGAGGAGGAAGCGGTCGCTGTGAGAGCTACTTGTTAAAACGCTTTATGATTTTATGTACAAATTAACTGCATTTCAAATACCGTGTTTTTATCACAATCAACTCTTTAGTCGCCGTATTAAATTATGTCATGTGTAGATTTTCAGATTTGAGAAATACTTCATAAAAAGAGCTCGTTTTTGCCAAAATACATTTTATGCAAAGAAGTAATTGAACACTGTTTTCACCTCACCAGAAGTACATTATGGTGACAAAATACCATTTAAATATACATATGTCCCTGTAGTAAAGTGGTTTATCTCTGATTCTGGATTGCAGCATATGTGGGTGTCTCTCGCCATACCAGTAATGTAAATAAGGTTTGATCTGATCAATATTACTTTAAACTGCTAATTGTATCGGCATTTCGTGTTTCTAAAGATAGGTTGTTCCCTGTTTGTCGTTGGCCGTGGCAGTGTATTTCATATAATGTTGTGCGAGTTTTCATAATTCGTACATGTTCTCTACATTTTATAAAAGATAAAATACTTGACTGATATCGAAAACGATAGACCGTACTTGCAAATAGTTTGAAGCTGCTTGTTAAAATGTTGACGATTTAAGTCAGTTTAAGCTGAAATGTGAACACAACTTCATGGCGACTTATCATTTTCTTCCTTGTTCAGCGATAATGTGAAAAGCATTTTGGTCAGTAAACATATGTTATAAAACTAAATTAAAACGTCTGATTCGCATATGTTAAGTCGTTGCAATGACAATATTTATATGCAAAGGTGAAAATAAATACTCATTTCACATTTTGATTAATACATGGAATATGGATAAATAGGATTTCTTATGAACTAATTACTTTATAACAATTTAAACATGTGCAAATGCGGTAAGTGTGTGTTTTAAAAATATTTAAATAGAGTCTTAAAAGACTCTTATTACTGGTTTTACTTTGAATGAAAAATTAATTAAAAATTCCCATACGAAATAACTTTAAAACAAAATGCAACCTCCCAAACAATCATCATCACCTTTTTCTAGTTTGCCAATCGTTCGACCTCTCAGGAAACTATTTGTCCTTTATGTGTTTAGTCTTATTATCTATGCACTTTTCAAGCATGCGCTGCTATAAGTGTTTGGTTACCGAAGTCTGAAAATTAATCCAGTTTATAAAAGCAATCAGTAATTCCTGTGCAGGCAGAATCCTTTGGCGGCTTATTAACCATTGATTTTCATAAATATCTCTTCTTTTTGCATCACTGTCAACGGATGAACAGCTTTTTTCTCAGAGACTAATGTTGTTTTCGCAGACACTAATTTTGTGAAACATTTCTTTGCCAGATATGAATGAAGGAAAAACGAAACTACACTATCTAAGAAAGGTCAGAAATATATTTGAATGAACATTTATATTCAGAATTTAATAGATGTAATTATACAAATATGTTTGTTGCCTCATATCGTATGCTTTTGTTCGTTTTGTTGTGTGCTTTTGTGGACGCGTGGATGGTGGTAGCGGGGGTATAACATAATCATCTGTCAAAACGTCTGTACAGATATCAGAGCCTATCCATATCTAAGAGGCTTCGAATCCTTTTTTGCAGATAAGAAGATCATGGTCGTCATTTATTCACCACAACAAAGCTATTTAGCAGCGTATTAGCCATTGGTCTCGATACATTTTCACTCTATTTTCATTTTAAGATATATCAGATTATTGTTGGACTAATTAAGGTTCTTAAGGCAAACTGGTGTGTGTAAAACGGAAAGTTCAAACTTCAATATTTTTTTCTGTTCTTCTTTACTTTCAAATTACTTATTTAAACTTGTATAAACATCAAAATAAAATATCCGTCTGATGTATAAGACGTTTCCGGTAATGGTACTTTACGTTTCGTGGAACTTTCAAATCTATGCAAATAGCATTTTGACACAGAATCTTTAAGGATTCTAGTCATAAGACGTTTCGTGCGATGATGAAATGCTTCAAGGTACAATCACTCCATGTTGTCGAAAAACTCTTACGACATGTCGTGCTTCCGCATTGTGTCTGCTCATTTCTCGGTTTATACGCAAAATGAGGTAACATGTATGCACATTTTATTATAATCTTACAATGCATAATCCAAACTATAAATATCGCAACGAATTTGCACATGCCAACACCAGCAATTTATTCTGTGATGCTTAGTTATATTTTTACTGACGTTTATTCACGCTATTGTTTGGAATGCTGCATTTCAATGATAATAGAATTATTTAAGTACTTAAACTCTTTTTTTCGCATACTGTATCAGTAAAAAGAAACATGTTAGTACAACAATTAGTATACATGTATACTTCTGAATATTGCATTTTTTTTCTACATATATCTCGTCTGTTTTGTAAATAAATGATTACTTCAAATATGTTGAACAAAAGTAATCACTGTTAAGGATATTGAAACGTCAAAAACGAAATTGTATAATCCGCAATTTGCACAATATCATGAAAAATTACTGTATTCTGACATGTAAAAATCGTAAAAAAAAACGCCAAAACTATCTTAATATTTTAAAATATAACAAATAAGAAACATTGGTTTCACTTGATCGTGTATTTAAAGATAATCACTAAGTTTTTCCATCACAATATTATTTGGTGAAATAAGTTTGCACAGAATTGTATCCGACAATAATAATATCAAATTCATGAAATGTTTGTGGCAGTTAACATAGTTTAATAAAGGAAATTAATGATAAATATATACCTTGATGTGTGACTGTTTTAACGGTTTGAAATTGATTGTTAAAACTTAAGGATATACCTGAGGTAAAATACATGACCTCTGATATTATGCTTGTACTAAAAAAAAATACAAATATCAGTATTTCTTAATTTTGTGTTTTTTTTTTAGAACATGACTGAATGGTTATCATGTCACCGAAATGTCATAACACAAATAATCGCAATACGTCAACATTTTACTGGTAGAGAAGTGTAAAGACTGGGCTTAAGGTACAAACAAGTTAAATTTGGAGAAAACTTTTCGAACAAACTTGCATTTTTTCCCTTTTCCCAATTTTTGAATACCAGTTGTAGAAATTGAAAGCTAAATTTGCATTTATGGTTTATTAGATCATTATTTTGGCATCGAAATATAATATATAATGGTTTTATTAAAATGACCATCTAATTTGTTTGATACGTAATTTCCTTTTTGGATGCTAAATAACTTGTAGATTTAATGTGTAAATCCAGTTATACGACATAATGTTGCCATTGTTTTTCCCTCTAAACGTTATCTAATGTGTACCTATTTTGCCACGCTTTGGCTTCATTATTTAATAAGTTACCAAGTGACAGATTCCTCAGCCAACCACATATGACTTATGAAGCGCCGGAAATTGGGTTCATTAGCCTCGTCGTTATTACACACACCGAACAGAAACCTTATACGGATTGCTAAAGTTATTTCCCTTAGTTATTTTTCGTGCGGAGCATAACTCTGTGTGTATAACAAGTATTTAATGATGTGTGCATTGACAGAGGACAGTAGTACACAGTACAAGAACAACCACTCATTTATCAGTATGGTAGGAGATATTGCTCTCTGCTATTTTTGAACTGTCTCTTTCTTTTGAGGAGCATTACTCTTAAAGTACCGGAATATTTAAATATATCTTTATACAATGCTAGAAGGCTTTAAGAAAAATGCAAAGACCAGTACTCTTTCTTTAGTATTTTCATAGTTTTGTTTGCTTTTATTGTACCAGCAAACCGTTTAAGTTAGTATACAATACAATAAGTATTATATTAAAAGTTATTTAACTCCTTGATACGCACGAATAATGTTACGACGGAAAACAAAACCGAGCGGCGTTTGATTGAACTTCCAAAAAATCAAGCCGTCTTGAACACATGTCGTCATGAACTGCTTTTGCTCACTATGTTCACTGAAACCAATTCAATGTTACATTACGAGAAACATATTGGTATATGGATAACATCAGGTTGAACAAAAATGGTACGTTCTAAAAGTGTATTGCATTTCAATATCCATATAACACGAAAATATTCAATGAAAATATATTACATAAATATTTATATACCAACACAGCCCCATTGGTTTTGCACATTGTTATATTCTCTTAATCAAAAGCTGCATAACATGGTGCTTAACACAAATGCATTAAACCGTGAATAAAAGTATGTTACCGGCTAATAACCGAAACGGCAATGGACAATACACGAATACAAATTTAACAGTGCCTGGCGATTGCAGTATTTCAAGGCAAGATGGAAACAACACACAAAACCAACAACAACACGTAAATATTCCAAATAATGTTGTTAACGGAACTTTGTGGTGTTCGGGCTGATTATATCAACAAAAACAAGAGACTATCGGAGAACGAAGGAAATCAAAGGAAGCACGCATATCGTATATAATGAAAGTGAATATAAGTACTTAAAAGTATCAGAAATATGCTTATTGTGTTACTGAAGATAAAAAAATACGTATACTACTTATGCTTTGCAATCTTGTAATAATTATTCATGTTAATAATCGTTGGTAATAACAGGCAACTGTAAAGCATACTTTACGCAATACGTTAGTATGACGTTAAGCTTTTGCGTTTAGAAAGGCTCACACACTAATATCACGTGCAACGGCATCGGATAAATGTCATAACTTTGACAATAAACGAACACAACTGAAATATAAAAGATTGACACCAGTGTTCAGCTCATTTTNCTAAACGTGAACTTGTTTATGCTTTACGGATACTATGTTTTTATAGCTGTAGACATATATTGTTTGTCAAGGGACGGCTCTAAAATATCGGGGCTTATGGCGGACGAACATGGGATTACGAGATGGAGTCAGTTTGGTTGAATGTTTAACCATTTCAATCACCGCGTCTAGCTCTAAAGCCTATGTTTGTCTAAAAATAAATAAAATCAGCTTTTCAAGTCAAAGTAATAACAATCAATTATTCACGGAACAATTTATAAAGTATCACACGAGGTTTAACAACGAAGGCTTGTAATTCTGCTTTAAAAACCTTTCATAACAACCTCTTTAAGAAAGTTGATGTGGCATGTGATGTCAACCGGAAATTCGGCTGGCGGCAAAAAACAATGATATAATTAAGAACAAATATCCTTTCGACCTCGTTAAAACTTCTCTTATGAATGATCAGAGTCCTACTGCTAATACTTGTAGTGCTACATTCGAAAATAAGAAAACATGTTTTCCGTTAACGCGAAGGTTTTCATCGACATTTTTTACCACTTTGACACGCTCGAGGAGTACATTTGGCTAATAGTAATGTATAGTTTGTGCGGTTGTTGTTAAGCACCGAAAGATATTATTGTATAATGCAGTCACTAAACCAGCAGTAAAATACTCGTGTTCCTATAACCTAAACCGTCATTCTTCACGACAATCACTTCACACAGAATATATTTAATATTGTCAAATATGATCCGTTGACGGTTCGGGTATAGGTTTGAGTCGATAAGGCACTGTTATTTTGTTTTCTCCATTTAAATAAAGCGCCGTGTATTGCATCCATTATTTATTTGATCTAATACTTAATAAAATATCTTCTCACAAACGTCAATCCATGTACTGACACTAATAAGAAATGTTAATATCAGTCATTGAGAAGATTTTACTTAAAGGTGTAATACTGGTTAATTCCCTAGAGAAAGAAATATATTTGTTTGACACTCCCTTTGTATATAAGTGCTTAGTGAATATCAAACAAATGTATGTCATTCTGTAGTAAATTAACAATTGTAACACTTTAAAGTGAAATGTAAGACACATATTGATTAGAAACATTATGTCTACAAACATACTGCTTCTAATCTATGTTAGTCTTACATCTAAGTTGCACTGATTGTGTTACTGTTAATAAGTTTCTAAAGCCGAACATTGGTCTATAGAGCCATATGGCATGGAAATAGACTGGACATGTACTTGAGCCAATTATTAACAGGCTGCATAACTGGTTCTGTTGTGCTTTTCTGCAGCAAGATAAGGGTTTAAAGCGTCTTAGATATGGATACGCTGTGATATGATATGTGTGAAACGATTATTTGAAAGATGATTATGTTATCCACCCTTCACACTTACAAAACAACACAACAGTAAAGCACAACAAGTAAATTGTATAAGAACTGACTCCAACTCAACCACACAGTTGTATCATTATATCCAATTATTATTAAGTAATGAACATTCAATGATTGTAATTTAAAATGTGAACAGAAGTTTATAACCACATTCATTTGCATGAACGTTTCCGATTTCCGACCACTTTGTCTTATTCTATATTCATGGTATACTTACAAAGTTTAAATTATGCACATTATTTCTGGACTTAATTCCCGTCCTTTCATGTGCGATCTTGAAATTAAGAAAGCAATTCGCGATAAAGGTGAAACACAAGTGTGTCTAATTACATCGTTGACAACAATTCGTGTAGAACGTCGCAATTCGAAGACAAATTGAAACGTTTACCTGCGAGATGTCCATTCGTTCCATACGTTGTTGCTTTTTGTTTGTAAAACCCTATCATGTTCGTCTTATACACGCCTGACCACCTGTACTACCCCCTTTCTTGATCGCAAGGCGTGACCCATTTTTACTAAAGCATTCGGTAATACATTCGAATGATATCTCTTTATTTGTTATACTTTAGTTTTTAAAAGATTGCGTCATATATTTGGTCTTATTACATTTGAAAAAAATGTATATCCATAAATTGAACGCATGCTTTTGATAACATGTTACTTGCCTAAATCAGATATAATATCTTGAAGACTTATTAATTTATTAGAGTGTAAAAATATCTTTTGATATAACTCAGTACATTTATTTAAAATGTACTTGGCAATGCTGGAAAATGTGATATCATTTTCAAAGACTTGATGATAACAAGCTTTGTACTTAAGTATGAAAATTACAATTCCAAAGAACGTCATCTCATTTCATGACAGATTGTTGATGAATGTGAATAAAATTCAATCCGGTTTCATTGCACCGATGTAGTACTTCAATTAGAAGACACCAGTTTTGTCAATATATTTCGGTGTTAATTGAATGGACCAATCTGCATGACCAAACTTTCGTCGTAACTGTATAAGCGCCTATTGTGTAGGAAATTTGCTTTCCAAAAAATTGTTGAGCTTTTACATATCACTACTGGTTTAAATTGTGCTTTTTGCGATAAAACGAGACTATCAACATTCAAATTGATAAAAAAAAACGTGTGCGTATAGACACAAGGGTAGTGCATATTTGGTATTTGCAAATTTAAATTTAAGGATTTTTACTGATTGGGTATGCGATTGTGGTTAACGAACTTTACATTTCTTCGTTAGAAACCCATCACATATTCAAATATTCTATATCTTAAGTAACATGCATGTATGTGTAACAATAATTAAATTTGAATACAACAACAATATGTTGTTTTTGATAAATTTCAAATTCTCCGTAAACAAATTTGAGATCATTACGTTTTATACATCCCAAATCAATAGTGGAAGAAAATTACCGACGGCATGTTCTTTTCGATAATGAGGAGGTATATGCGACAAAAACATGTAATATCCCAGAAAGTCGTTAAGGAACACATTACATCTTCTCCCTAATTTGTACAAATTAGTACAAATAGCTCGGAACGTCAATGCCGCAAATCGGATAAAAGTTCCTCGTGTAAAGAGCACAGGGGTACTCAATCAAATCTATCGTACACATTGAAATATAATCAAATCTGCTCTTCGAATTATTTATTAATCTGAAGTTAATGGATAATGGTCTCTCTCTCACTCTATTTTTAATTGTGCGTTTAGTAATGAGTTTGATTGCTGTCACGTGCACCGTTTCGAGTTCAATCAAGAATAATTACGTATATGCACCGTATGATTAACTCTTTTAACAAAACCAGATTGCGCGTCTCCGTCTCCATCTCGAATTTCTAAATTTAGCGTTTCGTGAAACTTATTTGTTGATTATCTTTTTCAATACAAGTTCTGTGTCACCTTCACCAACAACAACATGTATCAATACTTTAGTATTGTTTTAAACAAACAACCTAGGTATTCATAATTAATATCTTTTGTATTTAAAACAAACTTTGAAACGCCTTAATATAAAATATAAGTACTTCGAATGTATTATAACTTGGTACACGGAAAATGTACTACAATGCCTACAATTAAGAAAGCTTTTAAAACAAAATTATGTTTGTGTACTTTCAAATGGCAAAAATGACAGTGTACTTTAATAAACGGCCATGCACTTTAAAACGGAGCATTCCTGAGGTACATGCAAAGGAATACATTTTAACTAAAAAAATAAATATGACTTCTCAAAGGCAGATGTAACGCCGATTTAATAATTAAATTGATTCGATTAATCTACAAAATGTGCCCTATTTATAAACAAAACGTCTTTTTGTTTAGATAAAATAATACTGATTGATTTGAGATAGTTATTAATTTAAATGCACTTTAAAAGGTGCGTCCATTAAAATGGAGATTTGCTCGTCAATTTTGTCATTCGGAAACTATTCAATATATATATTAATAATGAAACTAATAATGCAAATACAGTGAAATACTAAATTATTAATACATTTTAAAATAATATTTTCATTATGAGACGGGGAGATTGAATTTTAAAACCCTAAGACATCACTTGATGGCATCCGAAATTCATTTCTTTAACAAAGTTAAACAATTACCGTAACAGGACAATACGCTACACGCGAAAGAAACAAAGCATAACAATGATTCAAACGGGAGTCAATGCCTTTACACGATTAATGCAGATCAGTGGGTGTAAAACTTACAAGTATCCCGCACTTCAAAAGTACCCGAGAATTAATAAAAAAACTTACAATACATTAACCGCATATAAGTGAAGAAAAAACAGGAACAAAAATGAAATTTTAATTCAATGAATTTAGTGCAGGCATCGGTTTACTTGACACATGCTGATTTTTACCGATACTAGCTATACAATATAAAGTTCGTTGAAAATACCCTGTATTTGGTGATTGATTGCTTTTGACGACGCTAGGACGGTGGTCCAGACAAGACGTTCAATGACTTTTTTGGTTTTAAATTCGTATTCTGTTCTTTTCCAATTTTCAATGAATCGAAGCTAAGCCAAGTTCGAGATTTTGAACTTGTGGGACGTTAATCAAATTTTACCCTATACAACATGCATAAATTATATTACATAATACGTATTTACATATGTCTCCTTCAAGATTTTGTAATAGTAAAATTGTTATTTGTATTGACTGTAATACTAAAACCATTTTCACATTAATAAAGGAAGCTCTAGAGAAACGCAGTATTATATAATGCAATAGACAATCATATTTCGTCTGTTTCTTTGACTGATTTATTTAAAAAGATGTGAATAAATTCAATCTTTCTGTGTTGCATTAATATACTGCTGGTTGTCAATAAGCAAAGACAAAATAACGCTTACATAGTTAAAATGCTAGTTTACTGCTATAGTTCCAGACATACGATAACATATAGTGTATAGTGTGGTTTGAGTTAATGCTTTCATGCTGTTTTCATAAAATTAGTGTACCATTGATCAAAAGGCGAGTGTGGTTTTTGTTCATGAAATTATTTCTACGGCTATTCAAGTGCAGGTGGCAGTGTGAGTATATTAACTGAACGGCGTGATATAACTGAAATACTGCAAAAAATCCAACCAAACAGACTCCCACCTTCCCTGCAAATTACTTTGATTTTAATAAACCGAAGTCTTAATATTTTGGTTATGTAAAACAAAAAACATACGATTGAAAAAAGTAACAACAACGGTATGTACATTTCAATTATTATTGATATTTATATTATTATTTTTAATCAAAAGTAAACAATATAGTTGTAAAATACACACGCACAATAAACAGCTATTTTGTTTAATAATCCCTCCTACCACAGGGACAAATGTAAATACTTAAAGACTACCGCGCCCAGTGACGTTTCAAATGGTTTGACAAGGATTAGCCAAAGAAACGCTGTAACCTTTAGTTAAGTGTTTTAATACCATTGGGATGAAAATCGTGAAGTAATGAGAAACACATTTTACATATTTCTCCCAAAATAACATGCAAATGTATACGAGGAATTGAACTGAATCGTGAATTCGTTTGCTTTTTCATACTAGTCCATTCTTAAGAATAACACTTTGTGACCATCAGTTATACTACACGCTATCCCATTAACATACATGTTTATCTTTATTATCAAAAACAAAAGTTATCACATATAGCTTCAACTTATCGAAATAAAACAAGCCTTAAGTTAATAATATAAATTTATAAGCACCTGACCGTTGTACTTTATAACCAAAATATTAAACGTGAAAAGGACGTTTGTTATAGATCTTGCAAAACAATTTCTAGTTACTGTAGTTCTAAATGAGGTTAATCTAAACCTTATAAGTGTAGAATTCGTCTGCTAAGCAAGCGTGAACTTATCGATGATAGCTGATATTTACGTTATATATTAATCGGATAAAACTGTATCATACCATTAATTAATCAGACAATAGACATAAAATAACGTGTACTTGTACATGTGACCAAAGCAGGCGATATGCTAGTCAGTGTATAAATTTGATTTGTACATTTTCTTAAATACCTAAAAAGTACATATAACATCAACGGAAAAAAACATAACAAGGATTACACTGAACGCAATTATTCATGTTTGAGTTGTGATAAAATTTATTTAACAAACATTAATGTATTACAAGTATCTGTATAAGAAAGACACCATGAACACATTGTTCAATACATCTGAGATAAAACATTACAATCAAACACTTTCCAAGTTAAGTTGTTGCTCCATCGGCTTGATTCTTTATTCGATTAAACCCATCGAAGTTTAATCCCAATACTGAAGACAATTGATCAAGCGTATTGGAATTTATCACTTACAACATCTTATTACATATTTTACACATAAACTAACCATAATACAATTATTTGTTTACTATCTTTGGAACATGTTCGCCACATTTCATACAGTCAGTTGAAATTGAAACATGTAAAAAGTGATTCAAATCCAAAAACATCATTTGCAGAATCAAGTGGAACATTCCTAGTGCAGTTAGTCATGTATCATTCGTGTACATTATTTGTTGATATTTATTATCGTTTGGCTCTTCAAAATTGCAGTGTCTAAGTTCGAAAAATTGATTTGTTTGAGAACACAGAAGGTTTAGTTTTGGATAGGTATGTGAAGTTTTATTCTTAAACGTTGATAAAGTATTTCAAAGGAAGTTGAAAGTAGAATTTCAACATATAACAATGCACTTATAAATGACGTCAAATAATAGCACTGGGAAAGCTTACACAGTCACTCAAGTGCAATTTATCGGCTTTGAAATATCATTTAAACTGTTTAGTGCCACCAATTATAGTTTTGAACCGAAACGAACCTTATAACTTGCACTGCATTCCTTATTATATATTTTACGTAACTATAATTTAATAAATAATAAAGACAATAATAATTGGTTGCCTTTTCTCTGCAATTACCTGAAGTTCACGTAATTGCTGCATCAAAAGGTTGATGCGAGTTTCTTTTTCACAAGGGAAATTAATGTAAAATGCTTCCTCTCGGGTTCATAATTTCAATATAATGAAACTGACATTTCGAAATTTCAGTAATGGGGCTAATGCCATACGGTAAATATGATAATTGAGAAATTTAAATACAAATAATGGTAGTAAAACAATAAATAATACACATACTTTATACATATTTACTTAGTATTATTTGGTTGTACTTAAAATAGACAACGATTTTGTTTGACTGATATGCTATTCAAAAGTAAGTCTTTGTAACATCCTTTTATTTTAGGCAAATGATCTATCTTCTTTAGAATACAAAACATGACAATACATACGATGAAATACTAAACAAAAAACATAATTAAAACTAAGACCGAGGCCTTTGAACATTCAATGACAATATTTGGGGCCGTTAACCTGTATAAAAGCGCGCCCAACCTCACGGTTAACCACTCAATCACGCCTTATAAAGAAAGCTACGTAATAAAAATATGTTTATCCATGTCAAAAATTGCTTTTTAAATTAAAAACTACGACCATATTGTGTAGAATGTTTCATAAAAATATGTATATTTATTCACGTTTAGTTTAGAAGTCAGATACTATCAATTTAAATGTCTAATAATGTTGCTGGTTTTATTTTTATTTTAACCGCGAAACAGCCCCAAGTACATGGATCTTTTAAGCATGATATATTAAGAATAACCATATTTATTACACTGACATACTATTTTTGTATTGTTAATTAAATTGATAAATTAAATAGAAAACAAACATTGATTGCTTAACAAAACAATAACAAAATATGTGTTCATTGAGGTATAATAATATATAAAGTATCATACAATAAGATTTTACGATTAGGAAGTCTATATTTCACTTCATTTCACGATGTAGCATTTAACTGGATAAAAGCAAATATCAATCTGTGATATGTCAATTATATTTCAACGCATGAAGTATACAAACCGATCATATCTGGTCTGCGATTTATAACTGTATAGGCACATGTTATAAAAACAAGTTCTGCGTTGAAAAGAAGATGCATGCCAGATAACTATCGTATTTCAGCTAATGTCAATGAGAAAATGGATCACTGGTTAACGGGGCACCGTCTGGTTTTTACTGGCGGTACAATTATGTTACCAGTATATGTTTAAGTCAGAATTCGGTAAAATTCCATTTAGCTTGTAAATGGTTTAGCTTAATGTTTCCTTTCGAGATATTTTCGAGATAAAGCGCAGAACTATAAAACAATAAAAAACAACAAAGACCGAAAAAAAAAGAATTACAAATATGTACAATTGAATCACTCCAAAAATGAATATTTATGTATTGATGAAAAAATACAAAATGGTAATGTTCAACAAGAAAAAGTAATACATGTTTTCGAATCCTTATATTACATCATAACTTCGTTTTACACGCTTTACATCATGCATTGTTTACGAAGAAAAAATACTTATACTTCAAAGTTGACACCAAATGTAATAATACTGGTTACAATGCATTTAAAAATATTTTATATCGTGTGGGATTATGTGAAAAGTTTAGTTTGGCAATATCATTTAGGACTACAATTTGATGACATTAACTGATTAGTTGAATGTTTCATCATGCGATGTGACTTTAATTAAAACCTCGAAATAAACTTAAATACATACATTTCTTAGAAAATGATATCATTTTCACATTTCTCATGATAACAAGCTATATGCAAATGTATACATTGTTATTGCAATACAAGATATGTATGCATTTTATATCTGAACAACGTTTTGCTAAAAACTTTTCTGTGTGTAAATTGCTTTTAAAAAATATGGAAACTGTCTGAAATAATACTACCGCATAATTATGGAGCTACGTTATATTTCGTGTGTTTTCTTGACATCATTTAATACAATTTTCACGATAAAGCTAAATCTAACTCTAAGTAAACGAAAGGCGATATTATATCCACCTAAGATTTTAGTGTTGTTCGCGAATCGTATGCATGCTTATTTAATATCTCTTCGCATTTACAATTGCATCGCATATACTCAACCACCACGTATGTCATTACCGGTCATAAGTGTGATTGTCTTATGCATGTACAGTTTAGTTCTTCTGAAAATGTTGTCACTTTTGCCATCAGAATAGTGTTCAGTATATTAACGAATACAATATCGATATTGGCAGAACATAGCTTTTCTCAACGACGTTGCTAGGGTAATAATAATAAACGTATTATCAACTTAAAACAATTAATAAAATTAATATAGTAAGCCAATTGGCTTGTACAATAGTCCGTCACGTTAAACATGTACAATAAATTCCATAAATTCCATGATTTGAAAATTCTCACCAACACAGATTAATTCAGCTTTACGCATTATGATTCGTTTTTCAAGAAGTAATACCACTATCTATTCTTGTCTGCCTTCAAACAACCCAGATTTTTTATGAAGTAAAATTGACGACATGTTTTGTGATAACGACGCAAAATGATATAAATCAGAATACCATTAGGATTTAAAGACATTTAATTGTCAATTATTATCGCCAGTGGCAGAGGGAGGCAAATAATTTCCACGTGATAATTCCTATTCGTGCGAAACAGGAGACATTTTTATCTTGTTAAATTGAAACACAACTTGTTCAAGATAGTATTTGCCTCTCTTATTTTTAGTTGTTCGAAAGAACAACTAATGTTGAGAGGGAGTTTTGCAAGCTTTGTAGCTCTTAGCTACAACAAGAACGATAACCACTGCATCTGCCTGTGCACACTGATTATCCTGTTTTTACTTCAACACTGGTGGTACACTGCAGGCAGTGAGTGTGGGTATGTAATAAATAGTGTTTAACAGCTTGTGCGATGACATTTGCCAATTTGTCATTGAAATCTGTACATATTGGCTGCATTCAGGGAAAACGGGGCTTAATGCATGTCAAATAAGTGGTCTCCTGTGCACACTGATTATCATGTGCAGTGCGCACAAGCTAATCAATGACGACATTTTCTGATTTTATGGTGTTGTTCGTTTAAAGAGTCTCTTGTACTGGGATGACAATTAGTGTATATGCATTAAGCCCTTCTTCCCCAAAATGAAGCTCAAATTATTTGTTCTATTAATGATTTGGAAAAAAGATGAAAATGATATTACCTTCAAAGTAACCTCGCTGACAAGGCAAATAAACAAAATCACTTTTAAATCAAATAAACAACCAATGAGTTCTAAATGTTTACCTTGTGGCATTTTAGTACTAATCTAAAAGAGACCTTTTCACAGTTTGTCATTAAATGCTTTATATTGATAAATGTAAACATTGGATCTTAAAAGCTCCATTTAAAAAAAAAACAATAATAAAATTAAAGAAACAATACACGTTACCCTCAACAGGGCTCGACTCACTGACCCCTTGAATACAAGTATATTGTTAAGACCACTCGGCCATCCGTTCTCCTACAATGAGAGATGTATTTTATACTTTATATAAGTAATCCTTGTAGTATGAAAAAATATAACGACAACAATAGAACCCTCCAAATTATTAACTCGTTTAATTTTTGTAATTTACCAAAACGTGAAAAGGTCCTTTAATGTCTTCAGACTTGCAAATTGAATGAGTTCAATACACTGTCGGATCTTACATCATGAATAACTTACAGGTTTTGTGGTTGCCTATTAGCCTGGAGCCAGTAGATTTAAGCCCAGGAAATTCCATTTCAAAAGATGGTTACAGTTGGGCTAAAAAGCAGGGTAACTAGCTTTTTCAAAGCTTGAAACAACTCAATCTAATTAAAAATAGAGTACAAATTGGCTGTGGATCAATAAGGCCTAGGAAATGATTCAGTTCCGGCTCACAACAAGAAATGATGCAGTAAAAGTCTTTCACGTCTGCAAAATTGTTGCTCAATCAAGAAAATAAACAAACTATTAGATACACATAACACAACAAGTACATGATTCTAGGCTTGCTTTTCTTTAGCATTGCAACCGAAATTCTAAAGATGGTTGCCAGTACAACAACCCATTGCGAAAAGAAGAGACATATTGTTGTTATTTTGTCTAAGTTATCTCTATAACATAAAAATGAGGATAAACAGTGCACCCACATCTCGACCTGTGCTTTAAGACACACTCTTTATACATTTGAATGGGTTGTATTCATTTTAAACTTGCGATATAAAAAGCTATAACATGATTTTGAAAACTGAGTTGCGTCTTAGATTATGCAATAGCGAACAACTTCAGTGCCTTCAGCGCTTTGAATTTTTTACATAGGGTTTATGTGGGATAGACTTTGGAAAATAGGTTATTGTTATAAATAACAAATATGTATTTTTATTATTTTATTTTTATACTTAGAATTATAAATTCATTATTATTAAAATATTATTTGTTGTACATGCTCCACATCCGACGTGAATAAAAGTGAAAGGTACAATTTACTAAATAATGAAACAGTAAGTGGCGGAAAGAATTTATAACACCTCTGAATTGTATTCGATTTAAATCATTTACTCATTCAGTCTTTTTGATGTTTATGTTCATGGAATGTATGTTACTTTCATGTGTACTCTATAATATCGATCAGTCAGCAGGATGTTAACTTTGTACTGGATACACTAAAATACATCTCTCCATCCCCTCTTCTAAGATACGATCGAATAAACTGAAGGTTTCGCGAAATAGATTTTTTGTTATTAAAAACAATCTTATATTATCACATTAACTGATTTGCAATGACAGTTCTCAGGCGATTAAGATGCACGTGCATTTGGAATTTGTTTTGTTCGAGCTGTGTTAAAATTGGCAGTTTATTGCTTGCAAGGACTTCTAGCTATAACTAAGATTTTCTGATTTTCTATAGCAGCAGTGGCTTGTTTTTAATTCTTTTGCGGCTGATATTAGTAATTTTGTCTATTGTTTGAACGAATGAGAATTGCAATTAAAATAAAACTAAACGAAGACATGTCAGAAAAAAATGTGTTGTTTTCCTTAATGATTTTGATATAACTTGCAAACGATCATTCACAAACAGTTTATTTTTAAAGTTATTAAGTTCAACTAGATTAATACGTCTTAATCAATGTGCTAGAAAGTGAAACGTAAATAATGTTGGTGCTTTTTCATAGAACATATTTCGTTATTAAATATTTTAAAATGAATATTTTCAAATACTGTCTGTCAACAAAAAGAAACTATAAATAAGTGTTAATTGTTTTCTTATATTATATATTGGTAGATATGTAGTTGCAAGATTAATATAAATGGTCATGAAAAGATGACCCAGATGTCTTTTCACCGGGAAGGAAAATTCAAATGCCACAATTCCTACAACAAAATATGAGGCCATGTTGTTAAAGGATGTGCATCAAATATTTGAAATTGTGCGATTACTGAGATATTTAATATTTCTCTCTTTCGTACATGTAAGAAAACATATTACTGGATTTAATGACGCATTATAATTAAATTCAGTGAAAGATTAACTTTAGATTAAACAAAGTTTTTAATAACTACCCTTGATCAACAATTCTGTAAGTATCATCGACCGTCCGATATGCAAATCGCTCCTCTGTGTGATATTTGATTGCATCGTTCTATGGTGTGTTATATTCTTGTAACAAACGTTTTCCTTTTCATATATAAAAAAGTTATTGTGATCATTGCTCTTGTCATTAGCATAATGTTAAGCATAACGAACATCATTAGCGCGCAGAATCGAATAATCGTGCCACAATTGACAATGTCGATGATACAGTGTTCTCTACATAGCAATAAATGGTGTGGTCGTAAACGTTACAACTAGCTCGTTAATGCACCTTATTAAATAAACGTTTGGTATCCAAAAGAGAAAAGATACCCGACTAATTATGTCTTAGAGTATAGGCAAGTTTGCATATACATATAATATATTAGTGTTATTGTTATAGAAAATAGCTGAACGATTCAAGATATTCATGAAATGACTGTTTCACTTAGGGACTTCAGTTAATGCCTGATGCCGCTTGCGCGCAGTCTGGTCAGGAGATACCGTGTCCGCCAACGAGACCACACATTGCACAGGATGTTCGGGAGCTACGTTGGTCACATAGGGCACAAACCCTTTTCCGCATGACGCGGCTCATATGTAAATAATTATAAGATCATATAAAAACTGAAAACAAAATAACAAAACAACAAACAAACTTATCAATATGCCTTAAAAAATGGTATCATTTTAAAAACTTACTTCACTATTAAACAGAAAGCAATATAATTATATATTCAAGGAAATTTCACCCATTTCATGCATCCTCTTCAAGACCTCTCTTGAAATAGGCAAAATAGGCATTTTGTGAAGTCCCTAAATAAAACAGCCATTTACAAAAATCATGATTCTTTTAGGAAGTTCGTGAAATTTTTAGTTTTCCTGTCACAAATATACTAGAACTGATCCATTAACTATTGCAAGCGCAAAACGAACACAGAGCGGGCATCAATGAAAAACAAGCGGGTGTGGAGGGCCCAAGGTCACTTACTTGAGTTCTTATGGAAGTAACTTTTCTGAGCATATTTTAACAATGTATCCAGAGATACTCACATACAGTAGGGATTAGCTAAAGCGGAATGGCAAGGGCGGGGGCTTTCGTTTGTATGCCCAACCCTTTAAAAGTATGTGACTACATTCCTGTTATGCCCCTCCCCCGTTTTAGAAAATATCCCAACCTTTTTGTCTCTCGTAAATACAGACATGTTCTACGTATTTTATTGAATATTGACGATTTTTAACAGTAAACTAATATTTGGTATAAACTTAAAATTATTTTATTATTATAAACATACCCACTGGAATATATGCTGAATGGATCATTGAATTTTAAGTAGGGCAACCAGCACAATTTAGTCGCCTTAAATGTCCAAGGTTTTCCATTTTCATCAAAGAGGTTACCATGTCCCATGTAAACAGTATATTAATATTAAAAAAGGTACTTATTATGAACTATATTGGCATATTAAAAACAACATGTTTATTAATACTTCTTTAATTAAGCAGTTAAACACAAAATATCATTGTGTACATGCATTTCATAAGTTAAACTATTTAAATTATTAAAACTTAAGATTTGTTATATATAGTTTATGATTTTAGTACAAAAAGCTTCTTGCCACGAGTTATAATGGTGATTGTCTGCCTTATGTACTCATATTAACCCCGATAATCCCAGTACATCAGTTTCATCTAATATTACAAATGACGACTGTTTTCCCATCTCCTTTGCTAGCAATACACAACAGCTTTATTGGAATTTGAAGTTGAATCTTATTGACAGGACACACCATTATGCTCTGGTTAATTGTTCATAAATATAGATTAACAAAAGAACAACCAACACGTTTGATTTCATTTTTATTATCTTCAGTTCCAAATAATGGACTAATGACAATTTAAATGTTCAATTACAATAGCAAACATTCGGGAATATAGGTTTATTATTTAAATTAGTACATAGGAACTGGTCCATACTTAAGAATAAAAGTGAAATTCAAATGTGTATTCATAATCGAATAACGAAATCTTGAAGCTAGGGTCTTGAGATTTTCTTAATTTTTGGACAAGCACAAGCTTTAAGAAAACAATTATTGCGAAAATAACTTCGTAATAAAATCGTCGCAACAAGAAGAAAAAGTACAAGTATGACCTTGCTATGAAGTGACGTCTAATAACACGTTCAGGTGGTAGAGAAGCACATATTTCCCAGTACGTATTATGAGGCCACTAGCAAAGTTTGTCAACGTAAATCCACGTGGAAGTCAGCTACAGAGGAAACATAATTAACCAATTGCTTGATGTTTCACTGTATGAGTGTTTTAAATTTTCATTTATTTAATGCTTTAAGGGAAAGTTCCATCCACATGCACTTCTTGTTTAACTTTTTATCTTCTACTATCTGCTCAGTGTCGTTATTGTTTGTGTTCTTGGGTGCCTAAGTATATGCATTATTGGCAACATAAAACACCTCATGATTTTATAGTGCACTTGAAAAGACATTATTTAAATTAATCTCCTCCTGTCGTCTTCATCAATGTATGTTAGAGTCAACATAATTACAAAGAGACCATTCCACTGATGCTATAAATCCCTAAAGCCATATCACGTCCGACAAACACATTTTGTAAAGTTCTTGTTTTTGTTTGATAGACATGGGCTGATAAAGAGTATCTCTTGTGAGGCCACCTATTTCCACGACACGTTCGTGAACATTTTCCATCTTCTTAAAAGACCAACAAAGATGTCCGACCGTCTGGTGATGGTGCATAATAGCTGCATTATAAAACTTTGCAATCTTTTGAGTATGACGGCCTTTTCACAAATGCATTCACGAGGCAATTTAATCATTTTAACGACTTCTGCGTACCCTTAAGACACACAATAGAGCGGCATTTGACAAGGAAGCGGATTATTGACCTTTAACTGAGAAATGTGGGAGATTTACTCGTCACGTTGCATTGCCATGGGTAGGATAATATTAAATAAATCTCTAATATTAAAATAAGTCTTTGAAATCTGTTCTAACGGAATCAATAACTACAAAGGTGTGACTAGAACATGCACTATTTTCAGTGTGGGTGATACATCAGTCGTCTGGTCATAGAGTAAAATAATATGATTATATACATACTTTTAGCCATTCATATACTATCTTAGCTGACAAAACTTAAGTTTAAGGTACATGAAGTATTCATGCTGGTAGTTATTTTTCTTTTAATCACCCCTAAACAGTTTAGTGATCCTTTAAAACATAAACATTAGCAACGACCGAATTCATTATGGTGTTATCATATATCATTTTTCTACAGTTATTGTCAACTGATATGAAAAAGACATTCTCCAAATAACGACCAGAATTGGTCGCCGTTAACACAATTGTAAAACGGAATAGTGTTCGCCTAAAATACCGAATTCTTATGCAGCCATTGACTTTTTTTCATGGCTATTTCAATACTCAGTTTTATAGTACTGTAACGTAATAATTGTTCTTATTATGAAACTTTAATAATATAGAATGAAATATGCTTTATAAAAAATATAGCAGTTACGAGTGCAAATGTATAACAAAATAGTTGTAATTAAATGCATTATAATTAAAAAAATATATCAAATCTTCGTTAAACATTTGCAAAAATGTTTTACTTTTTTTCGACATCATGAAAAAGCCGTACAAAGTTAATTGAGCGTGTCATTTTAAATCGTGAAGCCACATATAAATTAAACTATTTGTTCAAAGTGCATCCGTAACAACCATAGTTTTGCCTTTATTTAGCTCGAAAATAAACGGAACATTTATTGGAGTCTCTGATTAAAATGACTCCCAATGGTATGTTAGCGGTAAACGTACTATTACCATTATAGGTTTGTTATTGAAAGAATAAAGTTTCAATATACTTGTATTTTGCTTTTTTGTTTGTG
Organism: Dreissena rostriformis; assembly: GCA_007657795.1. Classification (NCBI taxonomy): domain Eukaryota; kingdom Metazoa; phylum Mollusca; class Bivalvia; order Myida; family Dreissenidae; genus Dreissena; species Dreissena rostriformis. Next base: position 193,516 of record VMBQ01000838.1, on the reverse strand, counting down.
TGCTTAGATTGTGAAACTAAACTCTACACAATAACAATAGAAAAAACAAGAACACAAGAAGCGTGAATTACATTTATGTTGGATTAATAAGCATCTTCAAAATGTTCAACGATGTAATATTGGACGTGGGCTGTTAACAGTGTTTACGGAACGAAAGCATGAAGTTTCTCCGCCTTTATAACAGGTCTGACAATTTTACACGCAAAAATCTTCAGATTATGGTCAACACTCATCAACAGTTATTTCCATGTGCCAACTTGATAACGGAAATGTGATGCGATTGGTTAATGCTTGTTCTTTGACTTGCTGAATTGACAATCGACATGGGTCATGTGGTCATTAAAACTCATCACCATGCGAAAAATACAAGCTCTACAATAACTAGTAAGATGTTCAATAGATATTTATAAGTACATAGATTTTCATTGTGACATTCACCTCCTTTGAACCAATAAAACAACAGAGGTCATACTTATTAGAGGTTTAAGATTCAATTTTACATAATAATTCTATGAACAAAGCAAAATAGCAATAAACGTCTTTGTATATAGATTTGAAATACTAATTAACTCGTACAGTAGGGTGTCAAGTCTTAAACAATATTCTAGAATAAGCATTCACCGAACAGAATGCCACGATTTAAATATTCATTCCAATCCTGACAAAATAGCATTTCTCTCGAAATGATCAAACTATGAGCTTCTTAATTCCTTTAGACACTAAAGACCAATAAAGGAAGTATATTACCGGAGCATACGATTCAAAAAAGTTAAATCAGAATGTCTTTAGGGTTCACGGACATTCAATTTTAGACTGATAAAAAGTTCCCGATGGATAATTTGCCTAGTGACCGAAAGGTCAGTATTTAATTAATAAATGCTATAAGTTGGAAACTGACGACATTTTGAAAGAGATGGAATGACTTTGGCAAAAAGTGCAGTATGTTAAATGTTTGTTATTAATACTTTAAACAATTAAACGCCCTATTGTATATGCTATTTTTAAAATTTACCAATCGACCGTATCTTAGTAGGCCGACATTAAATCTGGTTTCGTTGAAGAAATAATTAGATATAATTTTATAAACCTTAAGGTCAATACAATATCATTAAGCCGTAACAGGTAACTGAAATATATATTCTAGCTTGATGTGAGTTATCAACAACATTTTTTATGTCACTCGTTTCATTCAATCCTTTTTCAGTTGTGCTATGTATGTTGTTCTTGAATGTTAATTAATTAGTGATTTATGATAGTAGCCTTGTACGGGGCACTTTCACACGGTTACATCAAGACATCGACTCTTCGCTAATCACCTAAACTGAGCGTTTAGCGAAATTGGTTAATTCGCTTTTCAATAGATTTTTAACGCAAACTGATTAAGAAGATGTCCTACAAATTTGTATTGACAATGACTATTGCAATACATAAACAACGAACCTCTAGAAACATTTTCATGAAATAAATTCCAATTCTTAACACCCACTAGCGCATATAACATCACAGTGAAACCGATTGATTGTGTTTCTGTTGATTATGTTAGTTGAGCTGTTTAAATATGCAATTGGTAATTTGCTTCTGATAGGGATTTATATCCTGGTACCGCTGATGGTTTTAATGTTGTGTCGTCACAGACAACTACACATTGAAATAGTCACTTATATTATGGATAAATTTTAGAGACAGATATGATGGCTATCCAAAAAAAATACCCAATGTGACATAAAACAAAACTGTTTCGAAAGCCTGGATGTATTTACAGTCAGATGAAGTGGGAATCATAAGTCTTGTTTTCAAATTAACACAAATCTTAAATCAAATTTCCAATTAAAATATAATCTAACACTTTCCGCTCATCGTTTAAAGTATTAGTATTGCAAAGATGATTAATATGTGAACGTGTACAGTACACGTATCATATAATCGTCTACCATTACGGTCAACTTAAGTATCGTAACTTAAATAAATGTGTTGGTGTTTGATTCGGAAATGATCATAATCTGGCCTAATGACTAAGATTGCTTTGAATGTCCATTTTAACGTCTGGGCAGTATTCGGATCACGACCTTCATGACATAACCATAAATTGTATGAGATGATGTTGTCCAACGGGGGAGTCAACCGAGGATGTTACCATTATACACGGCTACATCGTCGGATACCCACGTTCGACTCATTCCGCTACTCTCCATTTATCGACCGTGGGACATTACGAACACTTTTCACCGTTTTAGGGTGTGTCAAATCCAGTAATTTCATTGGATCCCTCACAGTTTCATGAGGATATTTTTGACCAATGATACAAACTCGTACGATAGAGACTTCGGGTTTGTTGTTGAAATGGCGTCGTCCGTAGAGGTCAGAATACACTAAATAGTTTCCCTATATAATTCAATGTGAAAGCGACAACTTTAGGCCAAAATAAATGCAACATTTTGCACATAGAGACCCCCATAACCATACCTTTTCTTAAAGGCCATTCTAAGCGAAGTCGATTTATGCAATACAAAAGATAAGTCATGTTCAATGCAAGAAAGAACTTGACACAAATCAAAATCGACTGTTTTTGCAACTTTTTTTTCGGCCGTTTCTTAGTGGAGTGTAACCTTTTTCAGTGCGATGGTTTACTATAGTCTTCAAGTTTATCATGTTTCAGGGATTCAGTAGTGAACACCTATTCATACCCTACCATTATCTCCGAAAGATAACACCCGAATACTAGATAAAAGTGTAAAACATGCCTTCCTTTCAACTATGGTATTTTTTTTAGAGAGTACAGCCCTTCATGAAACGGTTATTTAGTGTACTGTAACCTAGAAATGGAATTTCGTCGTGCTTATACTTTAAAATTAAGAATTTAAACGACTTTCAGAGAAAAGTATCTCTAGTCTCTTACATTGGCGCGATGTCTTTTTAAGCACTCGGATAGGTGGAGGGAAAAGCTTGGTGTATCAATTTATCAAAAGAAATCAGTGCACTGGCTGTTAAGTTGTTGTCGTTAATCCACTTTTGAAGTTTTGTCAATAATGAAAGAACAATGTGAATACCTGACTTCCTTCGGATTCATAGCTACGTTTATAAGACGAGATCCTAATGAAGAATCAGATATTTTATCATTGTCTGTCTTAGATCATAATGAATTATAACATGAATAGGGACAGACAATTGTTATTTCAACAAATAAACATCTTGTTTGGAAGGAGAATAATTATAGTAAATAAACAATTATTTTGATATTGTCATATCCTTTCGTGACCCAGTAAAATAGTCAACAACGTTGACATAAGTAAAGGAGTGGAATTAAGTGTTGTAAAAATATATCTTCTATTGTAATTAAATAAGGTAACTTCCAACAGCCTTGCTGATGAGCTAGCTGTTTAGCGACGCGGTTACCACTCGGAAGACCCTGGTTCAGTCCACAGTTTGAGCTCAGGAATTTTCACGTTACTATTATTAACAATCTACATTTTAATCAAGATAATGGAGTTTATGCTACTTCATTGTGACAATGATGTTTCTTTAGACTCTTGAAATGTGTCAATATAAATTATTGTTAAAATCAATATTATTATTATAGACAAACACCAAGTGAAACCATTGCAATATCCAAATTCGACTCATTCCTTATAGTCTCCAATCTTTGATGGCATGCTTGGTCTACTTATACAAACAATCTCAACAACAAATTTAAATTGTGTTAGGGTAAATGGGGTACCAGAACAAGTGCATAGTATTTTCGACTTCACAATTTAAATACAGAATTACATAAATAATTGGCAACAATTTTCATTTTGAAAATAAGAGATTTTGTCTCCAAGATTCTGTGGACTACTCATTGATTGAACAAGAGTGCATGAACATTTTTCAGTTAATATTAAAGAATTCTGAGTTCCATTTTGTATGACAAACTGGAATGTCACAGTTTTGAATTAATATTTGATAAGTAATAATTGTATGTTTCTCTTCTTTAGGACTTGTTACTATTTTCTTAAGTTTGAGTTCTTTTTATACAAAATAAGGCATGTCTTCAAAATGTTA
>VMBQ01000838.1:48854-187711 GCA_007657795.1 Dreissena rostriformis | reverse complement strand
GTGTCATTAGTATGTCGGTATTAAAAAAACAACACCATTTGTCATATTATATTACCAAATAAAGTATAGCATAATTTTGACCTAGTACCATGATGGTCAAATCAGCTGTGTCTAACGCGTTATGTCCATTGCTCCGTGTGATATTGCGGATCGCTGTGTTTGCTATACGTTCTCATGTCAGTTTAGGAGGAATCACAGTGGATTCTTAATAGAATGTACAATAGTTCACAAGGTAATACTTTTTTAGTCGTGCATATATGTCTGGTGTAAACCCTTTCTGTGATGATTTGCCTCGGAAATTAAATACCGCTAAATTGTTCTTAAATAGTGCTTCGGCGAGCTATTAAGTGTTCATACAGCAGTCGATTGTAGCAATGCTTGGTAGCCAACCTATTAGACTTAATGACATATCAGTTATTGTGCGATTTGGCAGATTTGGACACACTTTTGCTGTAAATCTCAGAAGTGTTTACAGTGTAATGACTTCGTATTTCGTCAGTAATGTTCAGAGTTCTAATCCGTTCCGTGCTGTGGGGATCTTTTCTATCTTTTCCACGAGATTGGCATTTTGTTTTAACTATTTAATGTCGTATAAGCTTTTTTATAGTCATTAGGGATTCGTATTTGTTCTTCGACTCCGTGTGAAGACTTCATCGATCTGTGAAGCATTATTCCCACGTGTTTTGCTGATTCTGCGGGAGCAGTATTTTATCGTAGATTTTACGGTAGTCTGAGGCAACACTCTTCCTTGCATATTTTACTTCGTCGTTCTTACACGCTACAGAATATGTCCTAAAAGGAACAATACATTTACTGAACATCGTAATAAAAGTAAAAACCAGTAATTGTTATCACTCTAAATTGGAAAATTGTAAAGCAAATTTTATAAACCATGTAATAAACCATGTAAACAAGATTGTTTCATTAAACGGGAGTCTGTTTAATTGGACGTTTGGTTTTATTAAAACCGACATTGTCTTTTATTGCATCGGTTTTAAAGTGATAGCACATATGACTAGGTGATATAGAATACATAAGTGGTGGTTGACGTATGAAAAATTAAAATGAATCTTAATTATGTGAATGTGTCTGAAAATAAACACACTAATTCAACCACACACAAATCGCTCATAAAGTAATAAATAAAGTAGTTCCCCATTGCCACAAATGGGGTTTGGTCCGAGGAACTTGTATGTGTAAAGATTTGAACCCCACATTTCAGCAATCAACATATATTCAGAAATAACAGACGTCAACAGATTATCAGATGTACAGATCATTAAGTAGTATTTTAACCCGTAGGGAAATTCAAAGTAAACAACGATTTCTTCTTTAAACACGAACTTTGAAAAAGCTTTTTAAGGCGAAATCTATCACGAAAGAGTGGAGCATTTTCTGTTTCAAACAACAATTTTAACATTGCAAAATTAGATGACGGAGTAAGACATATTGAAGAGCAGTATGATAAGATATTATCTAAGTCAAAATGTCGTCATAGATATAAGAGCAATTAATTGAGCAACCTTCGCAAGTAAGTAATAATCCCCACAGACTAATGTTACAATTAACACGGCTATTGACACCCCCTTTCTATGTTAACACTTTAACAAGTATGTACTTATGACCAGCATTATATATGTGGTACCTATAATAGGAGTTCGAAACGTTTAGCAACACGTATTTATCAATCATTAGCTAGCTATATTAGCAACAAAAAAAGAAAAAGAAGATAGAGTTGCGCGAATGAAATTACAGTCATTAAGGCGAGCAGAAACTTCAATCAGTTTCCATTTTGCTATGACGATTCTTGTTCAACGTTTAACCATATATTTTAAGCTTTTTAATGCTTGCGTTTCTTAATTGTTATATTGTATTATCACACTTTTCGACCAGGAGGACGCGTAAGATCGAATATGGTTAGGGAAATATTAGATTAATCTTAATGACTATTTCTTGCGAATTTATGACTAATTATTGCGTAAAGTTTACATTTGTATTCCAAGTTGCAAATCCATTCCACGAGCTTGACTATTATTTGCGTATAGCTCATTATATTTCATTACTTCATCATTATAGAGTTCAATAGTTATATTTTAAACAATATGTGGAAATGACACTTCTTATGAAGTAATTTAATTGCAGCAAATCTGTCTGTTTAATTTCAATTCAAAAGTTGCTATTAAAATTATATGACTATACTATTTTATTAAATCATTCAATATCGTTTTTGCATTTCGTATTTATCCCGGGCACTCGGCATTAATTTCCCCCCCCCAAACCACCCACACACAAAAGAATACAGACACAAAATTAGCTGATTTTTTTACTTAACAAGGTATGTGACTACGACCCTTGAAATGCTGCTTTCGGCTAATCAGCAAATTTTCGAAGCTCACTACTCCATTAATTTTTAAACGATCTGCAAAACCTGTAATATGAATACGCAATATGGTGTTCATGTTTCCCGCTGTTTTTGTTTCAAGAGCGTTTACGTCGATTTAGAAAAGTATTTATAGGAAAATGTTCCAAAAATCTACTGTCCTTTAACTTTACCTCTGGAAATTGAAATTGAATATTCAACAACAATTTGTATCATAATAAACAGTATGGTGCATGCTTAAAGTAATATATTACCAAAATCTCGATACTTCATTCTATGAGGTTGTTTTTAATCCATAATTAATTATGAAATTATTGTTTTCAAGCAAGTTATGGGATCTGACTTTCTTATAAGATTTTTTTTTCAAATATTTACAATATGTCTCATAAGTATACTATCAGCAGTCGCTTAGTGATATGGAATAAACGCATTATTGCAATAATTAGTGACGCGCTGAAATGAAATTAAAACAGGATATCTTGTAAATACGATTAACATTGTAATATTATTTCATTAATGTATTTTCCGAAATATAAGTGCTCAAACTTAAATTCTATTTGTAATTTCCTGAACATGATGATGTTCACATTATTGATGATAACAAGACGAATGGATGCGAACTGAAGCTTGATGCATTATGCATTGAATGAAATATTGTTAAATAATGAAAAGAAGTTCAATATTTAAATAAAACAGAATTTGAAATTGTACTGAATTAGCAGATTACTAGAAATGTTCCATTGTATATCGTCTGCATACAAATTGATAAGATTAGCACAATTTGAATGTCCAAAATAATGCGTCGTGACGATGTTACATTTCCAGGCTTTCTCACGCATTCAAGTAAGGCGTTGACTTTGAAATGTATTCATATTGCTTTTAAAATCGTTACTTAGTTACTTAAGCTTTACTTGTATTTAAAGAGATTTAAGGGTTGAATAAAAAAGCAAGTAGCGTCATTTCTTTGAAGGATATAATAAAGAATAGTACTTGAAGTTTCTGAACATTGCATTTTTAAGGTTTATTGCTTTGGCAAAAATGTAAAAGTGTAGCTATGAAAAAAGTTATATCGGAATTAAAAATTGATTTTTGGAAACGAAAATATTGTTGTTCTTTTGTTTCTGTGTGATAATAATTCTTTATGTATATATTATATTTTTAAGAAAAAGATCCATTTTAAAACACGAACTAAATTGCCCTTAATATGCAAAATGTAACCAGAGACGTTACTTGACCATTTAAACACTTAAGCTAACACACATTACATGCAAATGAAAGGAGTCTAAAATTAAACCACATAACCTCAATTCTAAATTTTTTATAAGTAAATCGTACTTTGATATTTAAACACATTTCACAGTAAAGGGAAGCTATTTAAAAAATAGTGTTTAATAGCATGATGCATTAAAACCAATAATTGGGTTTTCCAAACAAATGTATGTCATCTTTTATTAATGTTACATACTTGTGTGCATAATATAATTTAAAATATTACCAATCCCTTGTGTTCAAAGAGAATTAAATTCCTTTTTATTTATGTACTTGATTCTCCTGGGAAAAACAGATAATGTGAAGGATATATTTTTATTTTCGAATGGGGATCTGCAGAAGCAATACCCAACGTATGGCAAGGCATTCAAATTTGATGTCCTTTGTTCCTTTTTGGAAAAGAAATTAGGAACTAGGAAATTAAATAAACAATATCACAACATTATTTGCGAATATTCCATGCGTATCATTATTGTCTATACATAACATCTCAGTTAACAATTACACGGCAATCTCTTATATCTGTCATACTACTTTCGGTCTAAAAGAAAACGTTCAAGATTTCTTAATGTTCACTTTAAAAATCTGATGGTCCATTCCGAAAAGCTTTATATTTTAAATATATTATTCAACAGAAAACCACTCTAAGATGACTAGAAGTTCTAGTCAATTAGAAAAAGTAATGGGTATGGTGTTGAGAGAGGGTATTGGTAGACTCATTTCGAGGAGGGTAATTAGTTCAGTTTTAGACCTTGTACTCATTGTACATGATACATATTCAATGGTCACCGATAAGCTTAAAAACAAAAAGTATATATTTCCATTTTTTATTGTTCTCTATCAATATATAATTTGGATTTTAAATGTTTGTCGAATACTACTATACATAAAATGACATGGTTAATTTGTAATAACGGAAATACCTTATATAGATAGATAGATCTTTATTCAGAAAAACATCAATATTCCCATGATTCAAATATTTTCGAAAAGCATTTGAAACCACACATATTGACGCAACAAGCTCGTACACAGGAATGAAACTAGTGTAATCTATGGTAAATGATTTAAACTTTGAAGGAGCTCCATTCACACTTGGTCAATAGTTATACACAATATATTAAATGTAAATAAGAATTAACATGATAAGATACAAACCTCATTTTAAATAGAACAATCGATGATATATTCAATTTAATTACCATTTATGCTCAATGATTGCATGAAAACGAGTGAAACATAATTGTAACTGTATAAGGCACGATGAAATAAAAGTGCACCAAGGATCAACTACATCTCGTCTTTGATGCAAAAGATTTAGAGACATCACATACATATATATTCATATCCTGCAATTTGCGTAATGCGATGTCGAGAGAAGCCGCAATAAGAACACAGTTGGCAGACGGCGGGGAATCTATATGGATTCGGTTAAACATTTTTTGTGTATATTTATTTTAATACGATTTTCTATCTGTGTTCAAATGTCAAACTTCCCAGACTAGTTTTTAAATGTCAATAATTTCTCTTCAATAGCATTGCAATCAGTGGACCTTCCTTTTTTCCTTATCAGTTTGTATAGTCTATATGTTACTTAATATACGTATGGCATTCATACTATTTCTGCGACAAAACCGTGATATTCTTTGATGAAATCATTACGCTTCGTCATGTTTGTGTTGCGTTGTCGTTTCTTGTTTAGGCAACTGGTCACTTGCATCAAATGAATAGCTTTCTGATGCGACGAGAATTTCTCGGCTTCGTATGAGTCTGGGATTTCGATATTTCTGTATGTGCTGTATCTCACTTCTGAAACCAGATATCAAGACAGGTTTGCGTAATATTTCCTTTTGAATAAAGAAATCATCAATGTGATAGGCGGCTATAGATTTAATTTCCCTGGTGGTGTTGATTGATGCACCATGTGAATGTCATTTAAATTAATTCGAATATGTCAAATATTTATAGTCAAAATGAGACATAAGGACGCTTCAGCTTAATAGTGCAAATAGTTTGGTAGATTAAAACATTTTTTTTGATTATTTAAGTGACGTCGCAGATGAAATTGAATTTATCATTAATTCCTTTGAGAGTTCCTCTGAGATGTTTTTTTTCTGATATAATATCACGCATTCAAGTAAGGCGTTGACTGGGAGATGTATACATATTGCTTTTAAAATCGTTACTTAGTAACTTAAGTAAGATAAGCTTTATTTGTAGTCCAAGAGATTGAAGGGTTGGATTGTAAAAAATTCAAACAGCGTCTTGTCTTACTTATTTTATGAAGAATAGTATTTGACATGTCTGAACATTGTATTTTAAAGATATAGAGCCTTAAAACAAATGTATTAATGTAGCTATGAAATGGTTACCACGGAAGCAAACTTTCATTTTGTGAAACGAAACTATTTTATTTGTTTTTATTGTGATAATTGTTCTGTATGTATGTATTATATTTCAAAGAAATCAATTATTTTTCCGTCCTTCCTGAACAAAATTATGTTAATCATGACAAATATTTTTTCCGATCTAAATAACTACAAATTTTGTCCAAAACAATTCAACTTAAGAGATAAATTTCAAGAAACTACATATACAATTTGGAAACAAGCGAAACGCATGATTATGCTTCTAATTGCAATATTAGAATACCCTTCTTGACACTTGACCATTTAAGCAATTACGATTAAAATACAGTACATCCAAATTTAAGGAGCATAAAATAAAACCACATATCCTAAATAAATGATGTGTTCTACTTTTTTTATATAAAACAAAATCAAACTTTGATTCATAGTAACGTATAGACAAGACAAACCTGTGTTTGATAAAACATGTAAGGGAAAATGAACCGTCCACTGCTTGTAATGCTATTAAATGAATAATCATCGACATAAAAACTAATCTGTGAAATTTTACATGTGAACATAGCTTCCGAACAGTTGATTTTTAAAAAAGTTCATTGTAATGACCAATTGACGTTTTTAAAGACGTTGTGTAAAGGAACTCGTAATAAAATATGTATGAAACTAAATGGTTAACCGAATCCACATAGATACCCCGCCGTTTGACAACTGTGTTATTATTGGGACTTCTCTCAAAAGAGCATCACGCAAATTGGATGATCTGAATCACCATATTTCACCATATGATTTTTCTAAAACTTTTTAATCAATGACGAGTTGTAGTTAATAATTGGTTTACTTTCATTTAATCTTGCCTCACAAAGTTACAATTATATTGCACTGGTTTTCATTCAATCATTGAGCAGATACATGGTTATTATAACTAAATTATGATAAATAAATTGGTGTACAGCCACTTTACCCAAACGTGAATCAATACATTGTCAGGATAAACATCCTCACCAAGTTTCATCAACATTTAGTCTTAAATGGAGCCTCTTGAGTCTTAATAAGGTTTTTCTAAGTGTTGACCTGGTGACATTTGTTTTTACTTCAGTTTATTTAAATTCTAAAGTTTCTGACCACGTTTCATAAAGATTGAGCTATACATGTGGATTCTAGAGTGGTAACAACGTTTGTATTACATTTGACCTAGTTGTTGATCCTTCTTCACACATAATTGAAATTAGTTGAGCTATTGTAAGGACAAACGTTCTGACTAAGTGTGACCAAGTTTTGGACCACACTCGACCCTGGTTCAAACCTGGCCTAAATGTGGCCAAAGTAGATATGGTCCGTTATGGGTTTTATCTTTCATCACGGGCATTTAGACGATGTAGAGAAAATGAATCCAGTCTATAAAAACAATCAGTTATTTCAGTGAAGACAGAACTCTTTGGCGGCCTATTTACCGTTGGCTGTAATAAATATCTCTTCTTTTTGCACGCCTGTCAAAGGATGGACATTTTGTTTCTCAGATACTAATTGTGTGTTCTCAGAGAGTAAATTGGTGAATCAGTTTTGTGCCAGATATGAATGAAAAGAAATACGAAACTACATAACAAATAACAAACACAAATTTACAGGAACAAATATTCGGAATAAATTTAATGATAACACTGTGTTCATATTCTCATATAATTTGCTTTTCTTTGCTCTGTTGTGCGTTTTTGTTGGCGGAAGGGGAGGGCCGGGGGTTAACATAATCATCTTTCGAAACGTCTGTGGTAACATATATCAGAGCTTATTCATATCTAAGAGGCTTCAACTTCTTATATAAAAAACGATCACGGCAATCAATTATTCAGCACCTCGAATCTAGTTAGCGGCGTTTTAGCTATTTGGCCCTATAAATTTCCAAGCTATTTTTCTTTTTCAATAGGTCATGATGATTGCTCGACTAAATTAGGTTCTAAAGACAAACGGGTGTGTTCACAACGAAAAGGTAAAACTGTCTTCTTGGTGTTTATCTTACTTTGCGTTCAAATTACATATTTAAACTTTTATAAACATCGCAATTATAAAGCCGTTTATAGATATATGTCGTGTAAGACGTTTCCGTCAATGATACTGTACGGTTCGTGGAACTGTCAAATCTATGCAAATAGTGTTTTTGTGACACAGCATATTTAAGGATTGTCATTAGACGTTTCGTGCCATGATGAAATGCTTCAAGGTTAATTCATTCAATGTTGTCGAAAAGCTCTTACCATATGTCGTGCTACCGCATTTGTCTCTGCTCATTTCTCGGTATATGCGCAAAATTAGGTAACGCGTATGCATATATTATTGTATACAACAGCTGACTGCATTATCCGGACTGTACATAAAGCAATGTATTCTGTGATGCTTTATTATTTTTACTGACGTTTAGTCTCGCTATTGTTTAAAGTGCTGCATTTCAATGCTTAGACAATCATTTAAGTACTAAAACTTATTTTGCACATACTGTATGTGTAACAAAATACCTTTAAGTACATATATTAGTAAACATGTATACTTCTGATTTATGAACAAATCTCGTCTGTTTAGTAAAAAAAAAGGTTATTACTTCCAATATGTTGAATACGAGCTATCACTGTATAGGATATTAAAACGTCGAAAAATGGATTGTACTGTCAGAAACGTACGAAATATCATGACAATTTACTGTATGCTGACATGAAATACTTAAATCTAAAAAAATAATTACATACATATCTTAATATTTTAAAAATACATGTATATCAAAAAAGAAACTTTGATCGTGTATTAAAGGAAAAACAAATTTTCCATCACAATATTATTTAATGAAATAATTTTACAAAGGAATGTATATAAGTATTAAGACTGCAGGTAATGTTTGTGGCAGTTTACACAGTTAAATGAATGCGATGATACAGATATACCTTCATGCGAAAACTATCTTTAGAGTTTGAATATTTTTATTTAAACATAAGGATATATCTGAGGTAAATAACTTGTCCCAAGTTAGTGAATGGCCTCTAATCTTAACCTTGTAATACAATAAACTATATATTATGCAAATATCAGTATTTCCTAAATGGTTTTGTTTTTATTTAGAACATTACGGAATGGTAATCAAGTCCCCGAATTAGATAACAGATATATCAATACATGAACCTTTGACTGGTAGAGATGTGTTAAGACTGGGCTCATAGTTCACAAAAATTAGATTTGGAGGAAACTTTTCGAACAATTACTTGCATTTTGTCTGTTTTGCCTAATTTTTGAGTACTAGAAAATTAAGGCTAAATTTGCATTAATTATTTATTAGTATCATTATATTGGCATCTAAATATAATATATTTATTAATAAAAATGATAATTTAATTTGTTTGATAATATTAAAATTGATTGATAATTATTGTGTACATTTAATGTGTACCTCCAGTTATCCATCATTGTGTTGCAATATATTTTTCACTCTAAACGTTATCTTATGTGTACATCTTTTATCAAGATTTGGCTATATTATGTAATAAATTACCAAGTAACAGATTCCTCAGTCAACCACATATTACTTATGAAGCGCCGGAAATTGCGTTCCTTGGCCTCGTCGTAATTACACACACCGAACAGTAGCCTTATACGGATTGCTAAAGCATCAATGTTTATTTTAACGTCACGACAGACGTCTGTCGTGAACGGTTTAATAATGGCTACGTCTTAATTTCTTATTATGAACACAAGCCGTCTTGAAATACTTTTTTCTTTTATATGTACACTGATAACAGTTTAACGTTACATTACGAGAAACAAAGCGGTATATGGAGAGCATAAGATTGAGAAAAATATGGTACGTTCTAAAAGTGTCTTGCATTGCATTAGCCATATACATGCAAATATCCATTAAACATCTTTTCCAGACGTGTTTTTTTTTATACCAACACAGCCCCATTGGTTGTGGATATTTGTATATTTTCTCCATCAAAATCCCCATTACATTGTTCTTAACCTAAATAGAATAGAAGATGAAGAAGATAATCTTTTATTATAGTGACATGTGTTTACGTACAGGAGATTAACAGACATATATACAATGCATACAAGAACACCCGGCCTAATAGGCCTATAAGTCACCTTAACAACAGTGTAAAATATAACGTGAATATACCGTAACCAAAAGTACTCAACCGGCTAATATCCGAAACGGCAAACGGTCATACACGAATATAACAATTGCACAGTGCATTACGATCTCAGTATATTTGGTCAAGATATAAAAAAACAGACACTTAACACATCAACAACACGTAACTTTGTCGAATAATGTTGTTAACGGAGTTTTGTGGTGTTCGAGCTGATTCAATTAACAACAAAAAAACAACATATTATGCGAGAATGAAGGGAAACAAAGGAACCACGGCTATCTTATATTATGAATATACAAGTACTCTAAAGTATCAGAAAATTGCTTATTTTGTTACTGGAGATAATAAAAACATGTGCTACGTATGCTTCGCAATTATCTTGTAATAATTATTCATGTTTATAATAAGATAATAACAGGCAAATGTAGTGCGTTTAAAAAGGCTAAAATATTAATTTCACGTGCTCCGGAATCATACAGCTCATTAAATGGATAATAAACGAAACAACTGAAACATATACTAGTTTTCAGTTCATTTGTATCAACAAAATATGCTGTTCGTGTGTGCAAACGTTAACCTATAAACTTTGTGCTGATGGACATATGAATAGCCCATTCACATGTTAATACATGAACATCCCCGCCCGAATGACTACTTTGAACTAAAAACATATTTACAATTATATGATTATTTTATTTTCTCTTGTTCAATAATTTCTTAAATAGTTTCAGATTTAAGAATTTGGGGCGTAGCTGCGGTTTAATGCTTATGAATCTCTCATCTACCAATGCTTGTTGTAGAGTGAATTTCAACGATTAATACATATATTGAAACACATGGAATGTTGTAAACTTTATGGGTCTTCTTTATTATTATTGGGGTCGGGGATTTCATGGAAGAGGCCCGGGCGGCTATCCTTCATCACCCAATTACAATCTTCAAAGGACTTTTAAGTCGTGATTTGCACACTATCTTCGCCCCCTTAACTCGGACTTTTTCATTCGTTACGAATAACATGCTTTCATAACTATAAACATGAATTGTTTGTCAAGAGCCGGCTCTAAAATATCAGGGCTAATGGCGGGCAAACATGCGATTTCCAAATGGACTCAGTTTGTTAAGAGTGTTTGACCATTCCATAGGACCTCATCTAGCTCTTAAGCCTATGTTTGTCTTAAAAAAAAGTTGTGCACGTAAGCGCAATAATAATTAAATTTGCATTTAATAATTTATATAGGAATCACATGGGGTCTAAAATGAAGGCTTGTTATACTGCTTTAAAAACCTTTCATAAAAGCCTTTTGACAGATAATTGATGTTGCATGTGATGTTTTCAACCGGAAATTCGGCTTGTGGTAAAAACCAGTGATATAATGGAGACCAAATACAATTTCGACCTCATTAAAACTTCTCTTATGAATGATCAGAGCCCTACAGCTAATACTTGTAGTGCTTCTTTCGAAAATATGTTTTCCGTTAACGCGAAGGTATTCATTCACATTTGTCACCACTTTGACATGCTCGTGTAAAGACGTGTAGTATATTTGTCTCATACGAGTGTATAGTTCGTCCGTGGTTGTTTATCACCGGTCGAGATTATAATCCAGTCATGAAACCAGCCCTAAAATACTCGTTTTTCTGTAGCCGTAACCGTCATTCTTCACGGCAATCACTTCACAAAGAAAATATTCAATATTTTCAAATATGATCCGTTAACGTTTCGGGTATTAGTTTGAGTCGTTAACGCACTGTTTTTTTCCATTTAAATTAGGCGCCGTGTATTGCATCCATTATTTATTCGTTATAATACGCAAATACATATCTCCTTACAAAGGTCAATGCATTTACTGACACTCATTAGATAAATGAATACCAGTCATTGTTTAACACTATCTTTGTATATACGTGTTTAGGAAATATCAAACAAATTCATTTCCTTCTCTAGCGAATTAACTAGTGTTACATCTTAAAGTGACAGTTCGCGGATATATATATGGGCAAAATCGTAAGAAAACGTTTTTTTATTGAGTATATCACTGAAAATCCGGTTGCAATCGGTTGAAAACAAACAATATAGATTTGTATTTGGGGTCGAGTACGGTTTAGTACGAAAACGACCTAATTAATATTCATGATTCGACACGTTAATTCAAACATAAACAAACAAAATTGCGGATACGAGCGAATTTAGCGGAAAAAAAGGTAAGAACAAATGCAAATACATCTGTTACAGACGGAAACTGAGCTGCAACGATACGTTTTTGCTATATCTCTGTATTTATCTTCCATATGCTTATAATGTTTAGCGAAAGCTCAATATAGATATAATTTGCATAACTCGCGACGCTGCAATCATTTTCGCCTATTGCATGTATTTATGATTATTTATATATTATTTTATCGATTCAAAACCGACCAGGTTTTCGATGTCAACCTCGATAAAAAAAATATTTTTCAATGAATTTATGTAAAGTTTATTTCTCGCTATATACGATTTATAGGCTAATCAACGATCTATTCCGCGAACTGTCACTTTAAAGTAAACTGTGAGACAAATATTGATTAACAACATTAGGTCTACATACATACTGTTGCTAATCTATGTTTGTCTTACATGTAAGTTGCAATGATTACGTTACTGTTAATTGGTTTCTAGAGCCAAAAATAGTCAATATATCATCTGGCATGAATGAAAGTAAAAATAGACTGGAAATGTATTGAAGCCAATTATTAACACGCTTCCTAACTGGTTAGGTTGTGCTGATCCCTGTTTTCTGCAGCACGACAAGGGTTTTACGCGTCTAAGATTTGGATACGCTGTGATATGATATGTGTGAAAACAACACAGCACAACAAAGCAAACGATATCAGAACAATCTCTCTCCAACCACACATTTTTATCATGAGATAAAATTATTAACAAATAATGAACATTCAGTGCTTGTAGTTCAAAACGTGTACAGGAATGTATCAACACATTCACATGCATGTACGTTTCCGATTTCTTAATTGACATCACAACTTCGCCTTATTCTATATTCATGATGAACTTACTAAGTTAAAATTATGTATATTATTTCTTACTTAATTCCTGTCATTTCATGCGCGACATTAAAATTAAGAGAGCAATTTGTAATAAAGGTGCGACGCGAGTGTGTCTTCTTACATCATTGACGACAATACGTGTAGAACGACTTAATTCGAAGACATATTGTCCATACGTTACATACGTTGTTGCTTTTGGTGAGTTAAACCCTAAATGTTCGTCTTATATTCGGTACATTAATTTTTATTTGTTTCATAGAAAAAACCAGTGCATAGAATCTTTGAAGAGATCTTGAAAACGCTAATCTTGAGTGAGAAGCGAACCCGCGACCACCTGATCCTGATCGCAAGGCGGGACCCATGGTTACTAAACCATTCGGAAATCGATTAGTGTAATATCTCTTAATTTGTTACACGTTTGTTTTAAGAACATTTTGTCATATATTTTTGTCTAATTACATTTGAAAAAAGTCGTGCAATTCGATTGTATATCCATATCATGAACGTTTGCTTTTGATAATGTGTAACGGGCCTGGCCTACATCAAATATATTAGCAACCGACATCTCTTAAAGACCTATTTATTTATTAGAGTATTAAATTGTCTTTTCATACAACTCAGTACATTTATTTAAAATGAACTTGGCATTGCTGGAAAATGTAATATCATTTTTAAAGACTTGATGATAACAAGCTGTATGGATATGAACTTAAGTATGAAAAAAACAATTACGACGCACGTCATCTCATTAAATAACCTATTGCTGATGAATGTGAAGAAATTCAATCTGGTTCCATTGCACCGCTGTCGGACTTTGTGATTCAATTAGCCGACACCAGTTTCGTCATTGTTAACTCGTCACTGTGTTAATTGGATGGAACAATCTGCATAACCAAACTTTCGTAGGAACTGTATAACCGCATATTGTTTAGGAAATTTGCTTTTCGAACATCAATGTGCTTTTACATATCACTGCGTGTTAAAATGGTACCCTTTCTTTTGATGAAACGAGATTATCAACATATATACATTCAAGTTTATAAATAACTTGTGTGTATAAACACAAGCGTGTTGCATATTTGGTATTTGCAAATTTAAGGATTTTGACTATTGGGGTATACGATTGTGCTTGACAAATTTAACATTTCTTTGTTAGACACCCATCAAATATTCAAATATTCAATAAATTAAATTACATGCGTGCGTGTTTTACAATATTCAAATTTGAATACAAAAAACAAATATGATGTTTTTGAAATTTCAAATTCTCCTGAATAAAATTAAAGTCGTTACGTTGTATACATCCTAAATCAATTGTGAAAGTAAATTACCGACGGCATGTTCTTTTCGATAATAAGTAGGAATATTCGACTAAAAGATGTAATAACCCAGAAAGTCGTTAAGGCACACATTAAATCTTCTCACTAATTTGTACACAATTAGTACAAATAGCTCGGAACGTCAATGCCGCTGATCGGATAAAAAATTGCATTGTGAAAAAAGTGCCTACTTAATCAAGGCTATCGTACATATTGGAATATAATCAAATCTGCTCTTCCAGTTATTTTGTACTGTAAATTTAATGAATGGTTTAAATCTCCAATACTTTGTAATGTCCGCTCGAATGCGGTGATCCCTGTTCTTATCATGGTATGTCTGTATTCGGTGTTCTGATGCAAAAGTAGTCGATAAGAACAAGAATCGGTCTCATGATTAAGTTTCATGAGCTTTATTGTTTGCTAGATTAGTTGTTTTTGCCTCGTTATTCGTTCCTGTAAGTTCGTCTGCCTGCTTTCGTTACACAGAGTAGTGTGTATGGGAACACTGCCATTTCACACTACTGGTCTTTAATATACCCGGTGATAGTTATACAATATAAAGTTTGTTGAAAAGACCGTGTATTTGGTGATTGATTGCTGTTCAGATAAGACGTTCAATGCCTGGTTTTTATGTTTATTTCGTATTCTGTTCTTTTCGTATTTCAATAATTATTTCGCATATTAGACTGAATCATCGAAGTTCAGTTATGGAAGTGCGAGACTTGTGCGACGTCAATCACATTTTACCCTATACAACATACTTAAATATGATTAAATAATACGTATTTAAATATTTTTCCATCAATATATTTATAATAGTAAAATTGTCTTTGCTATTGACTGTGATACAAAAAACCATTTTCCCATTAGTAAAGGAAGTTCTAGAGAAACGAACAATTTTATAATGCAATAGACAATCATAGGCCGTCTTTTTCTTCGACTGATTTATTGTAAAAGGATGCGAATAAATTCAATCTTTATTTGTTGAATCAATATACTGCTGGTATTCAATTAGCAGAGAAAAGATAACGCTTTCAAAGTTAAAACTCTAGTTTACTGCTGAAGTTCCGGAAATACGATACAATATCATGTATAGTGAGGTCTGTGCAAACGCTTTCATGCTGTTTTCATAACATAAGTGTGCAATCGATCAACTTCGTTTGCCTTTGTGTTTTCTTTATGTCATATTGCTACGGCTATTGAAGGGCAGTTGGCAAAGTGTGTGCAGATTAACTGAACGGCGTGATATTACTGGAATACAGTTAAAATAGTCCACCAAACATAGTCACACATTCCCTGAAAATTACTGTGATCTTAATAAACCGAAGTGTTGAGAGACTTTTTAAAATTGGAAATTATGGATTAAATGCTCTTAAAAAATCGAAAAGAAAAACCACAATGGCATGAACATAACATTTATTATTGTTATTTATATTATTTCTTATCATAAAAAGTCAACAACATAGTTATAAAACCCCCACACTATACATTTATATTTGGATAATAATCCCTCCCACCAAAGGGGCAATTGTAATTTCAATCCATTTATACTGTCGCACTCAATGACATTTCAAATCGTTCGACAAGGATTAGCAAAAGAAACGCAATATTCTTTAGCTTAGTGTGTTAATACCATTTGGAAATGAGAAACGTATTTTACAAATTTCTTCCAAAAGTAACAAGCAGATGTACATGTATAGGAGGAATTGAACAGAATCTTGAAATCTTGTGCTTTTCATATTGGTCCATTATTTAGGATAACAGTTTGTTACCACCATTTATACTACAGTCTATCCAATTAACATAAATATTTATCTTAACTATCAAAACCGAAAACAGCTATTTGAAACAAAAAGGTTATCACCTATAGCTTCAAATTATATAAATAGAAAAATACCAAAGACATTTTTTATATTTTCCATATGCACTTGAGTGTTGTACTTTATGACCAAAATAATAACCGTAAAATGGACGTTTGTTCATCGATCGTTTTAAATGTTTTGTAGTTACTGTAGCTGTAAAGAATGTGAATCTTAAGCATACAATTGTATAATTAATATGCTAAGCAAGCGTGAACTAAACAATGATATCTAATTATTTCGTTATGAATTAATCCGATAAAACTGTATCATGTAATTAATTAATCAGAATACAGACATAACATGACGTGTAATCATAGACATGAGCAAAACATACGTTCAAGCACAATCCTTGTCAATGTTTCAATTGTATTTGAGGATTTTCTTTAATACCTTTTAAGTAAACATAACGTCGACGGAAAAAAAACATAATAAAGATTACACTAAACACAGTTATTCCAGTTTGAGTTGTGATAACTTTGTTTCAAAATATTAATTTATTATAGAATACTTAATAAGAAAGTCACTATGAACACATTATTCAAGACATCTGACATAATACATTACACTGGAACACTTTCCAAGTTAAATTTTTGTACATCATCGAGATTCTTTATTAGATTAAACGCCTCTAAGATTAATCTCCACACTGAAGACCATTGATCAAGCTTATTAGAAAGTATCATATATAACATCTTATTACATATTTAGCACACACACCAACAATAATATCCATATTTGTTCATTATCTTTGGACTTTGTTCAGCACATTTAATAGATCACTCATATTGTAGAAATGACGTAAAGCAATACTTCCTATGTAGGAAACGTTGAAATTAAAACGTTTAAAAAGTGATTGAAATCAAAAGACATCGTTTTCTGAAACAAGTGTGTTGAGAAAGTTCCTATTGCTTAAGTAAGTCATGTATCCTTCGTATAAAATATTGGTTGATATTCATTATCGTTTGATGCGCAAATATGCAGTTTCTAAGTCCTAAGTTCGAAGAAATGATTTGTTTAAGAACACTGAATAGGTAGTTTTCGCTTTTTGTAAATGTTAGTTAACTATTATTCTTGAACGTTGATATAGTAGATCAAAGTAATTTGAACGTAGTATTACAACGTATTACACTACACTGATAAATGAGTTCAAATAATCTCACCGAGATAGCTTACGCAGTCACTCAAGTACAATTAATCGGCTTTGAAATATCATTTAAAATAATCAGTGCCACTAATTATAACTTTGACTTAAACGAACCTCATAACTTGCACTGAATTCCTAATTATAAATTGTACGCCAATATAATACGCTACTTACGCGTGAACCATATGAATAAGAATAATCTACCGTTTTCCGTCCGGCTAAAATTACTTACATTCCCTCTGCAATTACCTGATGTTCACTTAATTGCAGTATCAAAGGTTGATTTAAGTTCCGTTTGCTTAAGGGAAATGAATGTAAAATGTTGCCTCTCATTATTTTAATTTTATAAAACTGACATTTTGAAATTTCAGTAATATGGATATTGCTATCGTATATCCTCTTAGGTGAATGGGAGGAGGGTTCACTGGTTTATGGGGCACAGACTGGTTTTACTGGCGGTACAATTATGTTACAATGATGTGTTATAGTCAGAATACGTTAACATTCCAATGCGCTTGTATATGGTTAGCATAATGTTTGCGTTCGAGATGATTTCGAGATTAAACACATACCTATAACACAATAACAAAACAATCAACTATAAAAAGAGAATTACAACTACATTACTAAAAATATTATGAGTATTTATGTAAAAATGAATTAATATATCATGGAAATGTTCCAACAATGACAAGTAATACATGTTTCCGAATCCTAATATTACGTCATTACTGCGTTTTAAACCCTTTACATAATGCATTTTTACGTAGAAACATGCTTATACTTCTAAATTTACTATAAATGATATAATAACTGGTTACAATGCATGTCAAAATGTTTTATTATAATGAATGTGATTCAGTGAAAAGTTTATTTTTACAATATCATGGAGGACTACAATTTGATGACATAAACGTATAAATTGAATTTGTCGTGCTCAACATGTGATGCAACTTCAAATAACACATCGTAAATAAGATTAAACACATACGTATTGGAAGTTCACATCACAAATAAGATTAAAAACATACGTATTGTAAGTACACCTAGTAAATAAGATTAAACACATACGTATTGTAATTGCACTTCGTAAATAAGATTAAAACACAAACGTATTGTAATTACACCTCGTAAATAAGATTACACACATACGTATTGTAAGTACACCTCGTAAATAAGATTAAATACATACGTATTGTAAGTACACCTCGTAAAAAAGATTAAACACATACGTATTGTAATTACACCTCGTAAATAAGATTAAACACATGCGTATTGTAATTACACCTCGTAAATAAGATTAAACAAATACGTATTGTTAGTACACCTCGTAAATAAGATTAAACACATTCGTATTGTAATTACACATCGTAAATAAGATTAAGCACATGCTTATTGTAATTAGACCTCGTAAAAAGGTTAGACACAAACGTATTGTAAGTACACCTCGTAAATAAGATTAAACACATACGTATTGTAATTAAAACTCGTAAATAAGATTAAACACATACGTATTGTAATTAAAACTCGTAAATAAGATTAAACAAAAAACTTATTGTAAGTACACCTCGTAAATAAGATTAAACACATACGTATTGTAATTACACCTCGTAAATAAGATTAAACACATACGTATTGTAATTACACCTCGTAAATACGATAAAACACATACGTATTGGAATTACACCTCATAAATAAGATTAAACACATACGTATTGTAAGTACACCTCGTAAATAAGATTAAACACATACGTATTGTAATAACACCTAGTAAATAAGATTAAACACATACGTATTGTAATTACACCTCGTAAATAAGATTAAACACATACGTATTGTAATAACACCTAGTAAATAAGATTAAAACACAAACGTATTGTAATTACACCTCGTAAATTAGATTAAACACATTCGTATTGTAATTACACATCTTAAATAAGATTAAACACATACGTATTGTAATAACACCTCGTTAATAAGATTAAACACATGCGTATTGTAATTACACCTCGTAAATTAGATGAAACAAATACGTAGTGTAAGTACACCTCGTAAATAAGATTAAACACATTCGTATTGTAATTACACATCGTAAATAAGATTAAAACACATACGTATTGTAATTACACATCGTAAATAAGATTAAACACATTCGTATTGTAATTACACATCGTAAATAAGATTAAAGCACATACGTATTGTAATTACACGTCGTAAATAAGATTAGACACATACGTATTGTAATTACACATCGTAAATAAGATTAAACACATGAGTATTGTTATTACACCTCGTAAAAAGGTTAGACACACACGTATTGTAATTACACCTCGTAAATAAGATTAAACACATACGTATTGTAATTACACATCGTAAATAAGATTAAACACATACGTATTGTTATAACACCTCGTAAATAAGATTAGACACATACGTATTGTAATTACACCTCGTAAATAAGATTAAACACAAACGTATTGTAATTACACCTCGTAAATAAGATTTAACACATACGTATTGTAATTACACCTCGTAAAATCGATTAAACACATACGTATTGTAAGTACACCTCGTAAATAAGATTAAACACATACGCGTTGTAATAACACCTCGTTAATAAGAATAAACACATACGTATTGTAATAACACCTCGTAAATAAGATTAAACGCATACGCTTTGTAATTACACCTCGTAAATAAGATTAAACACATACGCACTGTAGTGTGAGTCTTTTCATGACACTCAACGTTTCGTTTAAAAATGGTATTTTGCATTTTCTGAGAAAATGACATCATTTACACATTACTCATGTTTACAAGCTATATGCAAATGTATCCATGGTTGTTGCAATACAAGATTATAATGAATTCTATATGTGAACAACGTTGTGCCAAAGGCATTTAAATTGCACCAGTGTATTGTGGTATTTATTTTACTAACTGTGTCTTTTCGGTGTGTAATATGAATATAAAATAGATGGAAACTGTCTAAAAGAATTTTACCATATTACTATGGAACTATGGAATATTTCATGTTTTTTTTACGTCATTAGATAACATTTTTCACTAAATCTCTAACTCTAAGTAAACGAAAGGCGCTATTATATATCCACATACTAGTATAGTGCTGTTTGAGAATTGTATTCATGCTTATTTAATATCTCCTGGCATTTACAATTTCGTGGCTAATTTTCAATCAGCATGAGTTTCTATACCCACCATTAGTGTGATTGTCTTATGCATGTATTATCTACTTCATCTGAAAATGTTGTATTTTTTGACGCCAAAATAGTGTTCAGTATATTTACCAATACAATATCGATATTTGCAGAACAGAGCTTTCCTACAAAACGTTGCAAGTCTAATAATTATAAACGCATTAAAACACTTTTTTTTTATAAAATATATTTCACATAGTTAGTATATTAACTTGCAGAATAGTCATTCACATTATACATGTACAATAAGCAACACCCGTATATATTTACATGATTTAAACATGCTCAACAACACATTAGGTAAGCTGTACGCATATGATTCGCTTTCAAGAAGTGATAAAACTATATAGTCTTGACTTTCTTTAGAAAACTTCGATTTATTAAGGAAGTACAATTACGCACGACATGTTTTGAGATAATGACGCAAATTGATATCAATCAGAATACCATTAGGAATCAAAGACATTTAATTGTCAATTATTACCGCCAATTGCAGAGGGAGGCAAATAATTTCCACATGATAATTGATATTGGTGCGAAACTGGAGACATTTATATCTTGTCAAGTTATCACAACTTTTTTACGATAGTATTCGCCTCTGTTATTTTTATTACATTGGGTTTATGTTGGATTGACTTTGGGAAATGGTTTTTTGCGATAGATATGAATTTGTATTATTTTGAAAAAAGATTAAGTATTTTATTATGTTATAATGCAATTATTACACGAAACGACGGTGTTAAAGCAGGCTGTTTTTAAATGTGTTATTTAAAAAATAAATAATGCAATACGCTTTAAAACGAATTACATAAATTTGAATAATACAAAATTTAAGTTAAAAAATACAAAGCAATGACAAATTAACCTTTTATCGCTGTG
Organism: Dreissena rostriformis; assembly: GCA_007657795.1. Lineage (NCBI taxonomy): Eukaryota > Metazoa > Mollusca > Bivalvia > Myida > Dreissenidae > Dreissena > Dreissena rostriformis. The sequence continues at coordinate 166,096 of VMBQ01000838.1, read as the reverse complement.
GCTTACATTCACGTTATTATTTTTTTTGTAATTTTCTAAATGAACCAACATACGAAGTGAACACCAAATAATGAAGCTTACCGTGGTAAAAATAATTGCTCACACCAGTGTATTCTACTCGATTTCAATCATTTGCTCAATCAGTCATTTTGATGTTAATGTTCATGAAATGTATGTAATTTTCATTTGTACTATAATATCGATCAGTCAGCATTTAGGACGTTAACTTTGTACTGGATACACTAAAATAGATATCTACATCCCCTCTTCTCCGATAAGATCGACTAAACTTAAGGTTTCGAGAAATAGAATTATTGTTATTAAAACAAATTTGTTTAATTATCACATTTACTGATTTGCAATGACAGTTCATAGGCAATTAATCAAGTTACACGTGTATTTGGAATTTGTTTTGTTCGCGCTGTGTTGAAATTGGCAGTTTATTGCTTGCGAGGACCTCCAGCAATAACTAAGAATTTCTGATTTTCTCTTGCAGCGGTGGTATATATTCAATTCTTTTGCGGTTGATATTAGTAATTAAGTCTATTTTTGAACGAATGATGATCGCAATTAAAATAAAACTAAACATGTCAGAAAACAATGTTTTGATTGCCTTGATGATTTTGATATGACATACAAACGATCATTCACAAACGTTATATTTTTTAAAGTTATTGAGTTCGACAAGATTAATACGTCTTAATCAAGTGTGCTAGAAAGTGAAACGTTTATAATGTTGTTGCTTTTTCACAGAACATATTTAGCATTTAAATATTTTAAAATGAATATATTCAAATACTGTCTGTCAACAAAAATAAACTATACATAAGTGTGAATTATGTTCTCTTTTTTTATATTATGTATTGGTATTTATGTAGTTGCAAGATCAATGTATATGGTCATGAAAAGAGGATCAAGCTGTCTTTTCACCAGGAAGAATAATTTAAATGCCACTATTCATACAAGATAATTTTAGGAGATGTTGTTAAAGAATTTACATTATATATTTGAGATTGTGAGAATACTGAGATATTTAACATTTCTCTCTTTCGTAAAAAATAGTATTACTTGATTTAATGACGCATTATAATTAAATTCAGTGAAAGACTTACTTTATATTAAACTAAGTTTTTAATAATTACCCTTGATCAACAATTCTGTAAGTATCATTGACCGTCCGATATACAAATCGATCCTCTGTGTGATATTTTATAGCAAAGTTATATTGTGTGTTGCATTCTTGTAAGAAACGTTTTCCTAGGCATATATTAAAAAGTTATTGTGTTCATTTCACTTGCCATAAGCATAACGTTTAGCATAATGAACATCATTAGCGCTCAATATCGAATAATCGTGCCATAATTGACAATGTCGATGATACAGTGTTCTCTATATTGCAATGAATAGTGTCGTCATAAACGTAACAACTAGCTCGTTAATGCAACTTATTTAATAAACGTTTGGTATCCAAATGAAAGAAGATACCCGAAAAATTAGGCATGTTTGCATGCATCAATGAAAAACAAGCTTGTTTTTTTTTAAACAACCAAAAACAAAATACATATACATTTTTATTTGTTATCTAAAGAAAACCACAAAAAAGGTATATACAAACATATCTTGTATAACANATTATTACTTGATTTAATGACGCATTATAATTAAATTCAGTGAAAGACTTACTTTATATTAAACTAAGTTTTTAATAACTACCCTTGATCAACAATTCTGTAAGTATCATTGACCGTCCGATATACAAATCGATCCTCTGTGTGATATTTTATAGCAAAGTTATATTGTGTGTTGTATTCTTGTAAGAAACGTTTTCCTATGCATATATAAAAAAGTAATTGTGTTCATTTCACTTGCCATAAGCATAACGTTTAGCATAATGAACATCATTAGCGCGCAAAATCGAATAATCGTGCCATAATTGACAATGTCGATGATACAGTGTTCTCTACATTGCAATGAATAGTGTCGTCATAAACGTAACAACTAGCTCGTTAATGCAACTTATTTAATATACGTTTGGTATCCAAATGCGAGAAGATACCCGAAAATTTAGGCATGTTTGCATGCATAAATGAAAAACAAGCTTGTTTTTTTTTAAACAACCAAAAACAAAATACATATACATTTTTTTTTTGTTATCTAAAGAAAACCACACATAAAAAAGGTATATACAAGAATATCTTGTATAACATGTTTTTGAACATTATTGCTGCTACATGATTTCATTGGGTTGTGTGACCATAAACATGTATACATTGTATATTGAATAAAAAAACAAAACAAGCGGGTGTTGAAGGCCAATGGTCACATCCTTGAGTGCAATGGAACTGAACTGTTCTGAGCATATTTTGACAATTTATCTATAGGTGCGCACATGCAGTAGGAATAAGCTCCCTTCCTGTAATGCCCCCCCCCCTGTTTGAGAACAATATCCCACCCTGTTTGTCTCTCGTAAACACAGACATGCTCTACGTCTTTAATTGAATATTGACAATTTCAAAGAGAACACTAATATTTGGTATTATTATTAAATTATTTTATATTATGAACATACCCAATGGAATATATGCTGAATGGAATCATTGAATATAAGTAGTGCAAGCAGGACAATTTAGTCACTTAAAATGTACACAGTTTTCCATTCGAAGAATTTTCATGAAAGAGGTCACCATTTCCATTTTATACAGAACATTGAGAGAAGTACTTATAATGAACTATTATGGCATATTAAGGCTACATGTTTATTGATTATTATTTCATAAAACATTTAGATACAGAACATCGTTTTGTACATGTATTTCATAAGTAAAACTAATTAAATAATTGAAACTCAATATACGTTAATATATAGTTGATGATTTTAGTACAAAAAGCTTCTTGCCACGAGTTATAATGGTGATTGTTTATCCTATGTACTCATATTGACCTTGATAACCCCAGTACATCAGTTTCATCTAATATTACAAATGACGAGTGTTTGCCAATCCCCTTTGCTAGCGTTACAAAACAGCTTTATTGGAATTTGCACATTGAATCTTATTGACACGACACATCATAATGCTCTGGTTAATTGTTCATAAATATAGATTACCAACAGAACCACTAACACGTTTGATTTCATTTGAATTGTCTTCAGTTACAGTAATGGACTTATGACAATTTAAATGTACAATTACAATAGCAAACCTTCGGGAATTGTCTTTATTATTTATTAATAATTTATTCTTTAAATTAGTACATAGAAACTGGTTCATACTTTGTTTGAATAACGAAATCTTGAAGGTTGAGATTTTCTTTATTTTTGGACCAGCAAAAGTTTTAAGAAAACAATTATAACTTAATACATCCGTTGCATCAAGGTCACGCGAAAGAACGGAGATCCCCAGAACCGACCTAACACATATTAAACTGTGATGCCTCTATTTTATCAACCATCAACATCTGCACCTATATAATGTACAATGCACTTGAGAACTTAATGTTTAAGGCTGTTGATTGGTTCACGAAGGTCATCCAGAATCCGTTCTACCGGCCCGACGAATATGTGCTGATAATCGAGTTTAGAAACATAAAATAACCGTATACACTACAGTTATCAATTTCAAACTTCATTAATTCATTTCTAGTAATAAGACAAAAGGTCAAGAGAAACCAAATGAAATAATCATTATCATGTTAGTTAGAAACAAATAACAAAAATGAAGTTTTCTTTAAAAAAAAAAATGAAGTAGGCAAGACATTAAAGTTGTATTTTATTCATTAAAAATGTTATAAAGTAATAAACAGACAATTACAGTATTTAAATATTTGCATAACTGTTTAAAGGTTTTATTGTATAACACATTCATTGATGTTCACTTTTAAAGTAAAAAAATACTGATATTTGAAAAGAATTAGCATCTGGCCACTGTAATTCTAGTATCGTATTTTGAATACTAAGGATTTAACCACGAATCATGCTGTAGTAATGCAAGTTAATAGTTACAGCAGAATGTGTCCTTTTTAATTGAGCGTGTTTCGTTCTGACTAAAAAAGAAAACTCTGATTATATTTGTATTAGTAGTTATAAAAGAGCACCGTATAGCTTAAGTTGGAAACAAGAATTAATTTAAGATGCAAAAGGGGATGGTCTCGCAAGCACAATCGCGTGCTTATGTAATGGGTTCATTAAAATCCATGTTCTGACTTTAACCATTAGTGCACAAAATGTTTTTGGCAGCATATATGAAAGATGTAAATTATTAATGGTAGAAACTTAGAAAGGAAATCATTTACATTATAGAAACATAAGTTATGCTATTCATGAATGCTTTCCTATAAAAAAATGCAATTTTACTTGTATAGACTACGCGGTCTGTTACGAGGCAAATCAAATAACAGAAGACGAGTCGACGTAACAACCAAACAAGCACTTTCTAAATATTACTGAAAACAATATACACTGACATTTTGAGACAAAAACATTCGTAAATAGTATTGTTTATTTTAGATAGCCTGACATACCAAACACATTCATTTGAACGGGATGCAAATGCATTTATCAACAAAGACTTCACACCAAAATAAACACATGTGCAAACATGTAATACATATGTAAATATGTGAGAACTATGATTTCCAATGCCACAAATATCACTATGTACTAGTATTTAAAGAGAGCTTAAATACATCAATGAATTATGTTTCTTTTGCTTACCTCGCTGACAGATATCCACATATAGTTAAAAAAAATAATAATTCATTTAAACTCAATTTTAAATATTTTACCGCTAAAGTCAACCGTGTTGACTTGTATAATAAACAAACCCAAACAATACATGGGATCATTACATTTCGTTAACCTATTTTCTTTGTTCTAAGAGAGGATTCGGTAAGTAATTGCTTTCAATTTGGAGGTTATCGTTTACTTTTTATTATTTTAGTATTGTTATATGCAGAAGTGATATTTTTATCAGATTTTAAAATGCCCACGTTATGTCCTACTAACTAGTTCTTTTTTTCGAGGTTTGTTTTGTAGAACAGACTGAAATAATATTTTATTTAATTTTCTTAAGCAGAGGCGGAAATTGAAAAAAAAAAGATGGCGACGTCCATTCCGAGACAGGTATTTTTCGCCGTTTTATACCCTTCATTTCTTTTATAAACTTTGTTAATGCCGCTCAGTTTCCAGCCATATCAGCAAGAAAGTCATTAGCGTTTATTTCGTATTAATATTCGCTCTATATCTCGACTTTACTCGCTGCGAATTTTCTTAGCGGGGTTAAAGCTCAACTAAGAAATTCGCAGCAAGTAAAGTAAAGTATGGTATTTGTAAAAGCGATGTTTCGAGAATAATGTTAACGTTTTCATTTAAGATCATGGTTAGACACAATGGTTTTAGATCGTTTTGGTAAATTTAAACGGATTGTTAAATATTACATATCGTTTCTATAAACAGTAACAAAATGACGTCGCGAGCGTGCCGTTATTCGTATGTAATATAAACGATAAAACACGGCCCTCGGGCCGTAATTTCGGCAGCGGGCCGATTATAGACGTCAGATCCAGCTCTGCCGTGTGTAATTGTCTAAGTTAGGTGTGTTTAATATGGGATAGCGGATGATTAAGATATTGTATTGAATCAGTATCATTGAAGTTGATATCCGTATTATTTCATATAAGATATTCTGGTGCACATTATGTAATATCGATACACGCTCCTTTGTATTGAAATGCAAATGTAATGATCATAATTTAACCTACTGATAGTGTGTCACATGTATACACATAAGCAATGTAATCAATATGGTGTATTTAAGAAATGTATTATGCATGAGATTATTTGTTTGCCTACCCGATATTTTTAACAACAACTGACACATGTGCTAAAAGACAATTGAAACAGGAAAATTGCCACCCCGCTAATATTCCGCTTGGATACTGGCCATACATCCAATCACTTCAAGACTTTAATTTTTAAGAATATAAACATATTAATTTAAATTTTGATTAATTAATAATATGTCTAACAAAACACATGATTTAGCACAAGTATGTTGGCATTAGTTAGTTGTGGTGAAAATGTAAAGCGATTTCGTTTTTAACAACCAAATATAATAAAAAGATAACTGAATAGGAAAAATACCGTTATGTCAGAGGTGAGTTTGCAATAAGCGGGACGGGCAATTATGTTTTAAATATGTATTGGGAATCCTATGATAGTCTCACAGGTTGATCACCGCCCCCAAATACTGTGGATTCAACAGAGAAACTCCCCAGCGTTGACTCGTGTCGTTTAATGTCCATTGCTTTGATCATTGAGATAACTTCTGATGCAAATTTGTCTCGGAAGGAATTCGCCGACATTCATTCCAACATTCATTGCGTTATAATAGTATCACTCGATGAAAATGGTCTTTAGTATCTAAACCGTTATAATAATGAAGCCATACTTTCTTTTTTTACAGATAATGCCGATAAACAGAGAAGTAATGATGATGTTTGTCATGATATGAAGCCGTATAACAATAAATCACGGAGTGGTTACTTCGCCTAGGGCTGGAGCTAAGTTTTGAAGGTTGACATATTCTAGGCAGGACCAAAACAAAACTTCTTTTTTTTCACCTAACGAATACAACTGTTTGTACTTTAAATATTTATTGTATCAGATACGTTTAAACTCAGTTAACTTGAGTTTAAGCGTGTGTTATTGTTTTTACTTAATCATCAGCTACATCAGCAAAATTCATCTAGAGCGATATTCTATAACACTTTCTGTAATTTCGAATTTCAAACATATCTTAAACATGTTAATGTAAAATGCTGTAGAAATGCTCTTGCAAAGGTACGAATGTCATCAAATAGATTAAATATTGAAACATGAAGATGGAATAGTACGCCAAGGGAACAAACACTATGTAACATATGTAATAAATTAGAGGACGAATTTCATTTTCTTTTTGAGTGTAAGTTATATGATAGCGTATGAGGAAAATATCTTAAGCAGTATTACCGTCATAAACCAAATATGTTTAAAACAGTCGAGCTGATTACAAATGATAATTATGAAATATTACGAAACCTAGCTGTATATGTAAGCAAAGCTTTCGAATTGAAAAAAAGCATATTATACAATGCATTAATATTTATATCGTTTATTGCAATTAAGATTTTATTCGCTTCAAAATGTGTATATAAACGGTAACTGTATCGTTTTCATGCATGCATCATTATGATTATATAGTCTACGCATATATCATAGTTATTACAACATTGTATTGATTTATTGTAGTTATGTTTTCAATCACTCTATGATATGTAGTATCAGATTTTCATGTGAGTATGACGTAATTCTTTAGAATGATTATTACATCATGATATGTATTTAAGCACTGGTGTCGCCAAATTGTAAATTTATGTAGATATAACATCATGTTTGTTGAACAAGGACCATAAAGGTCTATTTCAATTGTGTATATATGTATATGTATTTGTTGAAATAAAAGTTCTTCTTCATCATTAAGGAGAAATTATAAACCAATTGATTGATCTGTCTTTTTATGAGTGTTTTACATTTCTTGTTTGTTCAAGGGAAACTTCCATCCAAATGCACTGCTTGTTTTACTTGTTATCATCCACTGTCTGCTCACTGTCACTATTGTTAGTGTTCTTGAGTGCCTAAGGATATGCATTATTGGGAACATAAAACACCTCATGAGTTTATAGTTCACTTGAAATTAAAAATAGTTAAATTGCTCTCCTCCTGTCGCCTTCATTGATTTATGTTATAGTTAAATAACTACAAAGAGACGATTCCACTGATGCTATCAATCCATAAAGCCATATCACGTCAGTTGTAAAGTTCTTTCATTAGTAAGACAGACAGGGACTGACTGATATGGTAAAGAGTATCTCTTGTCAGGCCACCTATTTCCACTACACGTTCGCGAAACTTTCCCATCTACATAAACAACCAAACAAGATTTCCGACCGTCTGGGGAAGTTACATAATAGCTGCATTATCAAACTTCTTACAATCTTCTGAGTATGACGGCCTTTTAACAAATGCATTCTCGAGAGATTAAATGCATTGTTACGACTTCTGCGGACGCTAACGACACACAATTACGCGGCATTTGACAAGGAAGCGGGGCATTGGCATATCACTGAGAAACATGGGAGATTTACTCTACACATGGTGTTGTCAGGGGACGAATAATATAAAATAAATCTCTAATATTAAAATGCTTCCTCGGTTGAAATCTTTTCTCACGGAATCAATAACTAGACGAATAGATAAATCCAGGGGCAAAACGTGCGACTAGAACATGCAGACTATTTTCGGTGTACGCGATACATCAGTCGTCTGGTCATAGAGCAAAATAATATGATTAAATACATACTTTTAGCCATTCATATAATATCTTAGCTGACAAAACTTAAGATAAATTAAGTATTCATGCTTTTTTTCTTTTCTTTTAAACACCCCTAAACAGTTTAATGATACTTTTAAACATAAATATTAGCACTGACGGAATTCATTATGATGTTATCATATATCATTTTTCTACAGTTATTGTCAACTGTTATATAAAAGACATTCTCCAAATAACGACCAGAATTGGTAGCCGTTAACACAACTGTAAAACAGACTAGTGTTCGCCTCAAATACCGAATTATTCTGCAGCCATTGATTTCTTATTCGATATATTAGTAATCAGTTTGATAGTACTGTAACTTAATAATTGTTTTTATTATAAAATATGTATAATGTGAATTGGTGCACCACATGAAATCATACCATTAGACATAAGTCAAAACGTCATGTAATATGCTTTATATAAAATAGAGCAGTTGCGAGAACAGCAGTTAAACAAAACAGGTGTACTCAAATGCATTGCAATTATTTTAATGCATAAAATCTTCGTTAAACATTTGCAATAAATGCATAAAAATGTCCGACATCTTGAAAAAGCCAAACCCTAAGTTACACACCAAATTGAGCGTGTAATTTCTTATCGCGAAGACATACATAAATTAAACTATGTCTTGAAAGTGCTTCAGTGACAACCATAATTTTGCCTTTGATGACATCGAAAATACACGGAATATTTATTGGAGTCACTGGTTAAAATTGCTTTCAATGGTTTGCTGGTGATTAAAGTTCTATTACCATTATGGATTGGTTATTATCAGAATAAAGTTTAAATGTACTTGTATTTTGCTTTGTTGTTTGTGTGCTCCGACGTTTGCGAGACTAAAAAACTAAACTCTACAAAATAACAATAGAAAAAAAAGCACATGAAGCGTGAATTACATTTTTTTTGGGATTGATAAGCATCTTCAAAATATTTAATGATGTTATGTTTTGGGGGCTTTTTACATGTTATTTTTAATATTATATTAATCAGATGTTTGTTAACGGAACGAAAGCATATTATGTCTCCGCCTTAATTGAAGGCCTGACAATTTAACACGCAAAACATCTTCAGAAAATGGTCAGAACTTATCTACAGTAATTTCCAAGTTCCAACTTAATAACGAACATGTGATGCGATTGGTTTATGCAAAAGACCTTGCTCTTTTACTTACTGAATCAAAATCGACATGGGTCATGTCGTTATAAAGACCAATCACCATGCGAAAACTGAAAGCTCTACAATGAATAGTAAGACATTTAATAGAGATTAATTATTACATAGATTACCATTCTGACATTCACTATTGTCTTTTGAACCAAAAAAACAACAGGGGTCATATTCACTGCAGGTTTAAGCTTGGGAGAAAACAAAAACACAAAACATTTACATAATAATCATATGTACGTAGTAAAAAAAGCAATTAACGTCTTTGTATATAAATTTGAAAAACAAACTTATTTACTCGTACAGTTGGGTGTCAAGTCTTAAACAATATTCTACAATAAGCATTCACCAAACAGAGCGCCACGATGTAGATACTTATACCAACCTGACAAAAGGTATGTACATAACATTCTCCAGAAATGACCAAACTATAAGCGTCTTAATTCCTTTAGACACTGAAGACCAATAAAGAAAGTAAATTACCGGAGCATACGATTCACATAATATAAATCAGAATGTCTTTAGGGTTCACGGACATTCAATTTTAGACAAAAACAATCCCGACAGATAATTTGCCTAGTGACCGAAAGGTCAGTATTTAATTGATAAATACTATAAGTGGGACACTGGTTACATTTTGAAAGAGATATAATGACTTTGGCAAAGAGTGCAGTGTGATCAATGTTTGTTATTAATAGTTTAAACAATTAAACGTTTAATTTTATATTATATTTTCAAAATTGTATCAATCGACCGTATCTACGAAGGCCGACATTTAATCTGTTTTTGTTAAATAAATAATTAGATTTAATTTTATAAACCTTAAGGACGATACCATACCATTAAGTCGTCACAGGTAGCTGGAATATATGTTCTAGCTTGATGTGTGTTATTAAAAAAACTTGTTATGCCAATCGTTTTATTCAATCCTTTTTCAGTAGTGCTATGTATGTTGTTCTTGAATGTTAATAAATTAATTATTTATGATGATGGGCACTTTCACACGGATACATCAATACATCGAATCTCCGCAAATCACCTAAACTGAACGTTAAGCAAAATTGGTTCATTCGCTTTTCAAGTGATTTTTATCGCAAACTGATTTAGTTGATTTCCTACAAATTTGTATTGACAATGACTATTGCAATATATAAACAATAAACCTCTAGAAACATTTTCAGGAAATAAATTCTTCTTTACAACCACTAGCGCAAATAACATTACAGTGCAACCAATTAATTGTTGTTTTTTGTTGTTAAATGTGTTGGTTTAGCTGTTTAAATATGCAATTGGTAATTTTCTACTGATATGGATTTATCTCCTGTTTCCGCAGATTGGATTAATTGTGTTTGCATAACAGTTAAATTAACGTTTAAATAATTGCTTTTATTATGAACTAATTTCAGAGACAGATGAAATGACGATAATAATAAAATTACCAACCAATGTGACACTTAACAAAACTGTTCGGAAGCGTTAAGGTATCTACAGTCAGATGAAGAAACCACGCAGTCATTAATAAACACTTTCTCTATATTTTTATTATGTTGGTATCCTTTGATCCATAAAGCTTTATCAAGTGTGATTCATACGTCTTGTTTCTAAATTTCTAGATTTTAATCATTAAATTCATGTAAAGCATACAACCAAAGCAATTTGAAGATACAATTTGATTGTGAAGCAACTGTTGACTCTAGTCGTGTTAGATTAACAAAGCTGCTTTCACTGGAGTGTTTATATCTGTCTGAAAACATGAAGGTTTTATCAGCCTAGTGAATTACTGTGTGTTTGTTTCGAAGTTTATGCTATCCTTCCTGCGACTGCATTATGTTAGGACCCCGAATATGTCCCAGCATTCCTGCCAAATAAACTTACTAGACTCGTGGAAGTTGGGACGACGTTTGAATTATAGCTGCAATTGCCATATATTTAATGTTTACTTGAATCTTTTTTTTTAAATTTGGTGTGGTCTTGTGCTGTTAGTGGTAGTTGGAATATCCGGATGAACCCCCAACTTTCCGGTACGATGACCACCAACCAATCGAACGTTCGCCGGGAGAAGGTTTTAAACCCGGGTCGCCTAAGTGAGAAGCACGTGTTCTAACCACTGTTCTTAGCGGACAGTCCTAGTTAATTACTCCTCACTTCCAACTGGGTGTATATTTAGACCACTGATTCCTCATATCTAATATTTATTTCTTCCATCGTTTCTAGCCTTAACGCGCTAATCAGCTAAGTGTCTGCTCAGCTAAGCCAAACAGTATCAATTAAAAGTTCCGGAGATTTTCCGAAGATCACCAGATTTGAAGCGATAAGTTTATAGCTTTTTTTTATCAAAAATCAATAATTAAATTTCTGTTCTGTGGTAGACATTTTATGTTTTTCGCTAAACGTATTATGAGCTGACCTTCGTATTATCCTAGTGGTTGTTGATTAGTGTTTCAAAAGGTTAATTTAATACAATACAGAACATTTTGTTGACTGAGTTTGTTTCTATAATGCGTCTAAGACGTGCATTCAACGCATGTTGAAAACAATTTTTACAAATAATCACTCAACATGTTTGCAGAAACCTTGAAAACCTGTAAGCCAGAATGTCAACATGTAATGCCCATTTAAATAATTTATCTAGATTATTTTTTTAAATAAAACTAAATGATTGGTCAGTTTTTCAGTACGATATGGGCCTGTTCACAGATTGTCGAAATTTTTAAAATCTTGTTAAATATTTGTAATAGCAAAACAATACAAATTGGAATAGTCATATACAATTATAATAACAAAAACGTTTGCCTTTGCCGGGACTCAAAACCAGACCTCTAGAAGCAAACGTTTACTCGCTACCAGACCACTCAGCCTTTTGATACTAAGAAGAGCGTGCTCTAAACGCAATAATACACGTATTTTCAAAGTAATCCACGAAACGTGTTACAATTATATTAATCATGTAACCAATCTCTGTTTACCATTATAAATAAACGCACCGATAGTTTTAACTTTTTATTCCGACTTTGGAGTGTTAACTTGCTCATTTGAATATAATGCATACGTTCCGTTATGAAAGTATGCCATTTTTATAAGTCATGTTGCCAAGCTGTGAACAACTCCTTTTTAGATTCCGTATTAATTCTGAAATATATAAAAAATGCTTTTTTGCCGCTCATCGTTTAAAGCATTAGTATCGCATAGATGATAAATATGTGAACATTTACAGCACACGTATCATATAATCGTCTACCATTACGGTCACCTTAAGCATTGTATCTAAAATAAATGTGTTTGTGTTTGATATGGAAATAATCATAGTCTGGCCTAATCACTAAGATTGCTTGGAGTGTCTTTTTTAACGTCTTTGGCAGTAATTCGGATCACGATCTTCATGACATAGCCATACATTGTATGGGATATGTTGTTCAACGGGGGAGTCAATTTTCAGCTTATTTTTAGCAACCGAGGATGTTACCATTATATACGGCTAATTCAGCGCATAATACTTTTTATTCTCATTTCTTTATAGGTAGAAACATTTTGAAATATACACTGGATTAAATGCTAGGACTGTGCCTTAGTTGCACCGGACCACACAATCACAATGAAAAACGTAAGGATTCTGGACCGTGAGCCATCTTGGTTCGAGAGAGGGATCAAGGAGGCTATTTATATCCGTGCACTAAGACATGCGCTAAACAAGGACGGGGGCCGCTACCAACTATCGCACATCTGGGACCGTACGTTAACATCGCTCACCCCGACAATTAGCGGTGTTAACGGTTCCCAACAGTAGAAACCGAATCATTCTGCTGATGAAGTCCGTAGTACACGGACCAAAGATCCAGGTATAGCTTTCAATATTAAGTGTGTGTAATTTGACAGTTTTAACATTTATTGGAAAACATAAATTGTTAATGAGTTACCTTCTTTATTCATAGACGGCACCGCAATGTTCGTCTCTGTCCAGGAACCGATCATAAATTGGTTGCAAGCAACACCCCACACTTAATGCGCATGACTGTGCCTGCTTTATTTGATTCCACGACATGAATTAAAAAAACAGTATTGTCCAAACTGTAAACGATAAAAAGAGACAAATTAAATTATGTTAATACAATATGTTGTGTTCCAATATAGATAATGAATGGATATTTACTAGTTTTTCTTCATTTTTGTTTGGCTCACAAGTGGTAGCACGTGGCGGCTTGTTAAGAGAACTAACCGCGATCTCACTTAACGGTGTCATACACATTGATAACTAAACACTTATCATCCGTTATATGTGTTATCTAAGACAATTTAAAGGCGTGCAACTATCTTTCCATAAATTGATATGTACCAAATATAACTAGCAATTAAAAAAACACACGTTAGTTTGATCATGATCAAAATTGATCGCCGGTGTTATCCCCTCCCAAAAAAATGTTTATTGTCTTTCTTTGTAGTGAATTGTCAAATACAATTACACTGGTACAAACACATGTACAATTAATAACCTTATTTCTCATCAAGTGCAATATGATTTATTTGTTGTCCTAAATACATTTGTATATAATTTAAGCTATACTTATTTGATGCTTTACTACAAACCTCATTTTATTTTTTTCAAACACAATTATTGTCGAGACAAAGGTCCATTGATTACAGCACAAATTGATGTTATAACATGTGGTGTACGTAATTGCAACGTGTCATACTCGTCACAAAGTGGCCATGTGTTCATATAAGATTATGATCTATTAATTTATTAGATTGTGCAGCAATATGTTGACTGATAGTATATCTCAAAAACCCTTGTCTTAATTAAATTGTATCTTATTTGCGACACTTATTTTTATAAACATACTTACACTTATCGTATGTATAAGTAAATTGTGTTTATCGAGAAATATACGTCATTTCGTCAACAAAATGACGTCATTTCAATGTATTGAGGCACGCCACGGGAGAAAGGGTAACTTTTTAGCGAAAGGGAAACAGCTGTTAATCATTTTCTTGAAAAAGGGGCATAAAAGAAACAGAAAATGTGTTCATATCAGTTTAAGATCGTTTGTTATTTCACTCGTGATCATAGAAAAACAATATTTTCACTCGTGGCTGCGCCACTTGTGAAAATGTATTTTTTATGATCACTCGTAAAATAACAAACGATCTTACACTGACATGAACAACAACAACCAACAACAACAACAAAAAGAAGAACCAATAGCCGGTCAAGGGTTTTAGTGCCATAATTATGTAGGCATTAACACTAAAACAAAATCTGTCATATTATATCACCAAATACTTTATAGCACAAGCATGACCTAGTGTCACGCTAGTCAAATTAGCTGTGTCACACTTGTGTTGGTAGTAGTATTTAAATTAAAAAAGTATTAAACCTCCGCATCTCCACCCGTTGAACAGATGAACCCAGCCCACTTGGATGGCGCTAGGCCCTACCGCACGCTCGGATTTAAACATGTCAGAAACCACAAGTCCAGAGCTTTGACATTTGAAATTTTATATTGGATAACGATCCTGTACACGTTTTTTCTTCACAATACGCACACTGGGGATAAACACAGTCCACGCACAAGGGGTCACATGTTAAATTTAGTCTGTATTTGCAAAATAACTTATTAAGGTTTCTTCTATAATACAACAATTTCCAAGGTCTAATATTATGTTTGATTATGATACATTGAATTCATTTTAACGTAATCATCCGTTAGCGTTATTTTTTTCGTACATTGTAAGGTCCCACTTGACATAATGGATTGGTTAATTTTCTACATATTTCTATACTGCTTAAATGTTTGTCTTTTTTACATTATTTTGTTACATGACAAAGTACTAACTTGTTCAATCAAGTGAAGTTTTACAATTTCTTTTCAGATTCATATTGTGTTAACAAATTGTATAATATCAATTACACGAACACATTATATATATAAATTCTTATCTTTTCAAAATTACTATGTATGTTTTGTTTGTTTTATCGTTTACAAAAAGTAAATTGTATGTCATATTAAATTTTAAGCGTATTTTGTTTNATCGCTTGAGGTGATTTATGAACTTAGTGTTCCGGTGGTTAGTATCGCTTGAGGTTTTTTTGTTGTTATCGTGTTATATTCCACGGCGAGTGAAATATGATGTCAAACAGTCAACGATTGACATACATCAGAATTCGGTATTGTTATATTCCATTATCATAAACTTCTTGCCGACAAAGAAAATAAGGATATTGGAAACCAGGTTTTGTATTGAAAGCTTTTCATTACATTTTGTAGAAAAGAAAAATAAATCGGATGTTGTGAACAGATGCGCATGCATGCTTCGAATGATATGTGGTGCACGTATAAATTGAACTTTTTTTTTCCAATGTCGCTAATTTCGGTACATAACACATAAAAAGTAATGAGTGTTCAGGTTTTGAATACGGAAATGGATTTAACAAGTGTAAAACGGAATTCTCATCAAGTAGCTCTTATCAAGTAGTTCGTATTTCATAGTGGAAATACCCCATTATTTGAGTAAGAATATGTAAAGGCATATAATAAGAAGAGAGCAATAAAAGTTATAAAACTATATTCTTCAACATAAGTTACACATAAAATAAACAGTATTGAAAGAATTATGTACACAATTTATTCCACATTGAAGGTAAGTAATCCAAAAACAACGGGTATGTAAGCAATACAATTTGTTAACACAGATTTACATAAAGCGAAAATAAAGAGAACTGTTCATTAAAAATTACTTTCAAAAAAACTACTTTTGTAATTATGATCCACTAAAGTAACATTATAACAAAACAAATAGTTATACACATGAACGTCATTTGTTTTACTCAGAAATTATTATAAGTTAACACACTTTGTACCACATTTAGCACATTTGGATACATAAATAAAAAATAGTTTGAGATAAGTCAAATTATGTGTTGATTGCGGTAAAAATTATCTAACTGTCAAATATTCACATTGGGGAAAATCTCGTATTGTTTACCAACACATACGCCGATAATATAAATACAGCAATGTCTAATAACATAAATATCGATGGTTTGTTATTCCCGTTTGCTTGCGCTACAATTCAGCCTTTATTAAAATAATTAAGAAGAGTTTCACCATGGCGATTTGGTTCATGTATTGTTGGTGTTTCGATTAAAATGAAGGAACTATGAAAAACACGTTTTGACAAATTAAAAAACAGAAGAAACATTGACAAATTAAAAAACAGCAGAAACATTGACAAATTAAAAACCAGCAGCAACAACAACACATTCACATGCAATTGAATCTAATACACATAGATACTGGCCCTTACTTACAACTAAGTGTGTTCACCATCAGCGTACTGAATTTGGTCCCTAATTTCTTAAGTTAATCCTTCTTTAAAAAAAACAACAAGCAATACGTTTTTGATAATGATTGTTGTAAACATAACTTCTGTCCGTAAAAAAAGCATACACAAAGTAAGTATAATAATCGCAGGTAATCAACAGAACTTAACGCACCAATGTCTATTTTGGAATATATCTCCCTCAGCCTCAAAACACCATCGACCTCAAGTCTCAGTTGTATTATGTGGATGAGGACTTCATCTCTGAGACTTTTGATTCGTTAACAAAGGTCATAGGGTATCCGTGCGTGCGGTCGAATATGTGCTGAAAATGGAGATTAACAAAAAGTTACTTACAGTATTCACCACCTTAAGTCAAAATTAAGTTATTCAGTTCTGTCATCCAAAAGAAAAGAAAAACTACAATAACAAAACTATCGCATACACATTTTATTTTTGTTCGTAATTGAACAAATATTTCATGTTATATTTTACAGCGTGCGCTTTTTTAACAGACGAAAATGCTCAAATTACAAACAGGAACTAGAAGAGCATTTGAGATACAACACATTATTAAATATCATCTATAATTATGCAAAGTTGTTCACCTCATTTTGCAAGAAGAAGCAATATATTCTTTTTACATAGTTCGCAGTACGTTCACATCACTTATTTATATACAAGTGATGTGAACGAACTGCAAACTATGTACAAATATATATATATGTATGTATGTTCCTTTCAAGAGTACTTCTATTTCTAATATGTAAAAGGAATTGGCAACTTTGTAATTTTGGCCCCTTTAAGATCGTTTAATTACACAATCTTAACTAGAATACTATCATGATCCAACAACAAAATGCATCTGAGCAAAGAATTTATTGATGGGTTGTCTTATTAGAATTTCAAGACCAATAATTCAGTAGCAGGTACCTTAACATATTTACCTTTTATTCATGGTCATAGGCAAATGGGTGGGTCGCCTCCTGACTAAAAAAGAAACGCTGAATAAAGCTTTTACATACATCATTTATTTTCTGTATAACGCTTTCAAGTTGTTGTGGTTGGCGAGATAATTAAACAAATAACTCTCAAAACTGTACACGTTTTATGCAAAAGTAGCGATATCTACACGACCATTGGTCGTTTGGACGTTATATCGCAATATGATCAAACTGTTTCTTTCAGCTGAACATAATCAAGCATATAAACACCAGCAAATCGGCCATCTAAAGTGGGACTGTACGAGTTTGTCAATAATTTATGAATTTATATAAAATGTGTATAAACTTATTATACATATATTTCAATATAAATTAAAATAAAAAGTTAAGAAGAACATGTGTCGAAAAATGCGAAATAAGCCAGATATTTAATTCTGAAATCGAAAAAGGCTGTACAACCGAATTCGCCAGCATATATATCATGCATGTACAATGTGAATCTTAATTTAGTTTTAGTGCAGATTCGTTCATACGACACAAAGACACAATTTTGTTTCCTAGCAAATACGAGTACAAGTGTCGGCATCGGCGTTAACCAGCGCTAACTTGTCTTTGCTGCATGTTATGAAATTCGTCTAACATGTATAAATGTTCTTGCCTATTTTGTGTTATTGTAACATATTTTTATCAATATATTACAATTTAACACATATTAAAATTCATAAATATTTGACATCATCGTACAGTCCCACTCTAAAGTCCATGTATTACTTGTTCTAGTAACAAGCTGAAACCGTTTACAGCAACAGTGTTTAAATAATAACAATATAAAAGATAGTTGGAATCTATAAATCTAGATACTAACGGAAATTCAAATATTTATACTCACGCGGTCTCTTACGACGGAAAAAGAAACAACAGAAACGTAGATGGACGTAACAACCGAAGCAAGCCGTCTTGAATTGCTTTCGAAATTTCACTGAAAATACAAAACCAACTTACTTTATGAGGATAATAAATGTGTTTATGTACATAGTTTCAATATCAACAAAGAACAATACGTGTATTCACCAAATAATTATTTATAACAATTTTACAGTTTCATAAGAAAACTATCAGGTTTGAGTTATGCAAATCTTTTTTTAATAACGGCTTCACATCGTTGCATTAATTATTTAAATCTTTCATTAATCGTCAAAATAGGACCAAAGAAAGGTTCATAAGTTTGTGGAGTATATTCACAAAATTGTGCTACCAATAGTGTTGTTTTGAAAAATTAGTTGGTCGATTATATTTAAATAATTATAAAACACTCTTACATTTTTCTGAACGGTAACGGAAAGTCATCCTTTGAAATTGTCGGGTATGTTGTTAACAGCCACATTATGTCAAGCTCATTAAAATACATATTTATAGCCTCAGAATTATGATACAATATTGCTTGGATACACATGAAACCATTGGCAAAACTGAGAAAACTTAGAATGAATAACACATACATGTATGATTTAAAACAATAAACACATACCACTCATGAAGTTGTAGATAACTGGATTTATAGCGCTGTTAAAATAGTTGAGAAATCTAGCGGTCCAGAAAACGCTAACGATCGCCGCTCGGTTGGCTTTTATTGGGTCCAGGGCACTTGTGTATCTAGAGAGGGGAATACAAAAATGCACAAAGAGATGTGGCTAAGGTAGTTTTGCTCCATCCCATACTCATCAGCGAAATAACACGTATAATCGTCGGATTGCAAAAATAATGTGGTGTGGGAACAGATGGCAGGTAATAATTAATACGATTGAAATAAATTACCTCTGCTGCAAACCGCATCATATTCTAAGCAAACAATTACAATAAAACAGTGAGACTCTTATACTTTGCAGTAACTTTAAAAAAAAATCGGTCAATAAAGAAATCTGCACAAATCTCACTGGTTTATTTACCTTTCTTCATTCATTTGAAATCTCTTACTTCTGACAAATATTTATCATAATTCGCCTACGATAATTAAAACGCACGTTTAATATTTTTATGTTTCGATGGTTGCCGTGGCTTTGTGGATATGGTGTCCGCCTAGCGATCGGGAGGTCACGGGTTCGATCCCCACTGTGATCTCCCCCACAGCCACCAAGAACTGGTTCTAGTCCCAGGAAACGGACTCGAGGGCGTTTCTAAGAACCCTAAGGCTTTCGATGCAATCGTGCTAAAATAGACTGGTTTAAACTAATCAAATGAAACTAAACTAATATGTTAAGCAATATTTCTTTATCATCCATTACCTGGCTATATTTAGGACATAAATTGGCAGAAAGCACAGCGCGAATGTGATGACAACCACTATTAACATTTTAGCAGTCCGTCGTCGCGTCTTTAACTGTTCAATAGCTGACTCGTTGTGGAGAACTACAAATAAGCACATCTTTATCAGTAAATGGCTAAAAAAAATAACACCTGTATCAGTAAATGGCAAAAACATAAAAATAATATATAATTTCTAAAACCACTTTAAATATCATTTATTAATGCAACTATAATATATAATGGCTAATGGTGTTATTGCTAGGTCAAGCAATTCACAGAAGAACACCGACGTTTGGCAAATTAAGTTTGTTTTGGTTGAAAATCACGAACGCGTTTACTAGCAATAGAATCATAAATAATTAAAGTACAAAAATAATGACACGTGAAATAACTTCTGTTAAGAGTTATTACATTGAGATATGTTGCAAATGGCCAGGCAACATACAATAAGAGATTGCTAGTAATTCGGTTGAACATGTAGCACTTACTTTCTGCCCCCGTGTTTGTCTGCGAGGTGGATGACCAAAGGCAAATGGCAATCATGATGTACGTATAGGACATGACCAACACTGGGGCCAAGTAGAACGCCGCAATCAAGAAGAAATTAAACTGCATTTCCATCTCCGGATCCCTGGGGGCGCACACTGTTAGCCAGGGACGAAGGCTTTCCGGAATCTGTTTATGATGATCATTGATTAGATACAGCAAACACGCAGTCACATCGAACAACAAGTTCAAAGTGTCGCTGACATTTCTTTACAAGCCATTCTCTTTATATAATACATATTAAATAATTATGCAATGCATTGTTACTGTAAATACCATCTTCGTCGAACTGTGAGAATATGGTATTAAAAAGATTGTTTGTACCTGGCTACGTATACATTGTTGATTGGCAAATATAAACGCGTTTATTTACAGTATTGACTGTTTTTTGTTCGGACTTTAAGTCACTTGTCAAAACTAAAGGACAGCAAACGATACGAAGGTTTTTTTCTCTCTTTCTCGTGCTACATAAGTTTCACTGTCTGTATATTTGATAATACTTATCATTATATTGATTTACTTTTTGTCCGCTAAAAGCATAATGTGATTGGTTGAAATGAACATTCACTTTACCTGCTCGTCGTGGACAAGCACCATGTTGTAGAAGTCCGGAGAAGGGACGATAAGAGCAATCATCCAGATCGCGACAATGATGAGCCTCGTTTTGAAGTAGGCGCCGTAATGTCGTAACGGGTGACATATCGCTAGGTAACGTTCTACGGATATCGACGTAAGCGTGAGAACAGAGACAAACACCGACACTCTCTGAAACAAAAAGTAAATTTATTGATATTTCATACATCACGCGACTGCATAGGTCCCATTAAATATTATAGAATCGTACCGTTAAGTATCATGAGAAAGTTAATCCAGGCGCATGCTCATTTGCCTCAAATGAAAGACTAGCGGATATTAGCAAAACTGTCTGTCCTGGTTATTTTCTGGATTTGTATTGTATCGAAACAGATTAAATCTCCGATGCCTTGACCGTGTGAAT
This sequence comes from Dreissena rostriformis, assembly GCA_007657795.1. Lineage (NCBI taxonomy): Eukaryota > Metazoa > Mollusca > Bivalvia > Myida > Dreissenidae > Dreissena > Dreissena rostriformis. Next base: position 144,410 of record VMBQ01000838.1, on the reverse strand, counting down.
GCGGCGACACTTGGGCCTGTATCCACCAACACATGTGTTGACTTAAGTAAGAATTAAGAATGCTCTTAAAACTGCAATGTTCTAAATATTTGTTATTGTTGAATCTTACTTGATACCTAAAATGCCATCATTATTCATATAAACCAGTGTTTTAATGGCATAAGCGCCATGTATTACATGCATCTATTCAAACTCTAAAGTAAGATTGTTTGGGTGTAGGTCTATTCTTTATAATTTAGTCTAAGTCTAAAAATGGGTTGATGAATATGGGTCCAGTGAATACTCATTTGGTGGGTATGCATAGCTTTCCACTGTATATGCAACTAAAAACGACACTTAAACCATCAATCGGATAATAATGGTCTTTGAATAGATATATTTATTTCGGGCATAGCATACATACACACAATGCATTGAAACAACATGTACATAAAACAATATGAAGTAAAAACAATCATAACTGAAAAGTACATGCATAAACTGCACTGTGGCATGCACACCAACGCAAGGGATTACACAAAAAAGAACAATCTCCCTTATTTCCATTGAGGTACTTATTGTTGGTGGCACGACATAGAGAGGCACTTGTAATAAATAAATATTAAATACTATGTCAATAATTATAAATACATGAAATATAATACTGAGATTCAGATCAATGAACACAACACTAATATCACATTGTAGCTTTGCAGACATGTACTATCACAGTATAATTGAGTATAACCTTAAAGCAGAAAACATCAAATGTGTCAATTATGATAATTATATCACAAATAAATTTGGATGGATTACAAATTTAAAGGTTACTACAACAAACAAAAATTAAAAAGTCACATTAAGTATGCATGTAATATTAATCCGAACTGATAAGACATTGGGTAAAGGAAAATGTAAAAATTTAACAGCAAAGCATAGTTACTTAGGATAGATTAAACTACTCTATTTAAAAGATGTTGTTTTATAGCAGATTTAAAACCAGACAATACTGTCATCTGGGTTATAAAAGATGGTAGTTAATATAACAATGTGCAACCAAAGTAACTGAAGGACTTCTTCCCATTTTCTTTAACCTTTGGTGCAAAGAAAGCACTTTTATTACTTAATCCGGTATAATGAGAATGGACATAATTCTGTGAAATAAACTGGTCTGACAGGTAATGATGAGATAGGCCATCTTTGATCTTTAAGACATGGGAGAGCATTATGTAAGTTTTGATACTACACTTGTTTAAAAAATTAATAGTTTCAGCTACAGTCTTCTCATCAAAAGATATCTCATTGTTAACCTTTAGGTCAATGTTTTATCTTGATAAACTTTTTTTTGAAGGTAAACCAAGATTTTTTTAACAACTTCCACAGAGACTTAGCGTCATTTTTATTTTGCTCAAGAGACTGAGTAAAGAAGCTCTTCTTGGATATGTCAACAAGAAACCGTACCTTATTTCTCAATTGACTGAAAGTGTTAAAATTATCTACAGTTTTATTTTTCTTGTACAAATTAAAACAGTATTACGTTTATTTTTTAGCTTCAAGAATATCTGAATTAATCCAGGGTTCAGTTCTCTGCTTAATCCGAACCTCTTTAATAGGAGCAATATTATTAACAACATACAACAATAAGTGTTTAAAATTGAGCCAAGCCTCAGACACAGTATCACATTACATAACAGAACTCCAGTCAGTAGGTAAAAGGTTAGCTTGTAGATCATCCTTTATATAATTTTTCAAAGAACAGGTCCTTGCATAAATATGAATAATCTATATTAAATTAATGTATGCTTAATATAAAAATGCTTAGCGTTTTTACCATGACAGCACAAGCACATATATCAGAAAAACACAGCCGTTAGTGATTCTTTTCGATTCTCTAATGAAGTTAAAACTAGAAGTATGCACACATTGCCACATCAACGTCTACTATCCCTAATACCATATAAGCACTATGGACAAGCGTCCGCTGTGCCCTTGACTTTGACGCCACCGATTCGCGACACATTATCCAGATATTTTGATTTTTTTTGTCATTTTATGTCCAAATCACATAATGCATGACAATGTCATACGCAATTAAGAGCTATGCACAAACTGAAAGTGTTAATTATGAGATTGACATTGAAGCGAGCATCCAATCATGAACAAAACAATTATGTATCGGACACAAACATCTACTTTCTCATTATAAACATACACGGTATATGCAAGAATTTGAAGTGTCGATTTCGGAATCCCTTGATGCACGACAAAGTTATGAGCTAAATACAATTTTTTTTCACCATGTACATATAAGAAATATGCAAAAACGTCCACATTTACCTTTATCTTGAAACGAGCGACATTTTTTTTGCACGTGACATATTGTCTTCATCTGACAATAATGTAAGCTATTTTTTTTAAATAATATAATGCATAATAAAGTTATTGGCCGCACACTTACATTTACCTTCAGTATCTAAATGAAAGGCATATGTAAAAACTCCAAGTGTCAACTGTGACCTGGACCTTGAAGCGAGCGACATGGTTGTAGCACGCAGCACGTCGACTTGATATAATAATTACGTGTTGCCTTTTTTAAATCAATAAATGAATAACAAAGCTATGAACCAAACACGACCATGTACATTCTATGTACACATATACAGATTAAGCTATCACACCAAGTCTCCACTGTAACCTTGACCTTTCGCAAGTGGCATTGATGTGCCAATTTATTTCGAAACCCCATAATGAACAGCAAATATATAAACCGGACACGATATGTCCCGCACAAACACATAAGCGAGCTTCTAAAAAAATGAACGTATCAGGATAGTGATCTCCAAACCTCGATGACATGATCCTAGTGAGAAAAAGATCTGTAATAAAACTTGGCTGAAATAACATTATTTAGGACTTGCTCAACGCTTTTAAATTTTTAAATATTTGTGTCGAAACCTGTGATCGCGAGTTGAAGAGCCTTCAGGACACACCTATGACAGTTGTAGATAAATTATTATCTTAAACGTTGTTCATATTTAAAATCAAAATCAAAATGATCCAAATTAATATGCAAAAGTTATCTGAATTCTATAGTTTATGCTTTTGTTTCTATGGTTCTCGACGACTTGAAGTAGGTGTCAGTATTATTATGTAAGCAAACAAATAAATTTCATTATTGATGGGTACGCCCTAACAACATATTCTGTATTATATCTAATATTTACCTATAACTCCATATTTTATACATAAATTTGAAAACTATGTGCACACTCATTTGTACAATAAAACATGCACAAGGTAAACGTTATCAATTACTCTATACTTGATTCTTCTGTAATTGGTAATTATGTATTTCGGATCAATTGAAACAGCGAAATTAATTCCTCTTGTTTTCACAATTTGTGTGAATGAACACAAGTCTGTTAGAACTCAAACAATATAGCAGACATTGTGGCATCTTTGTAAATCATATACACAAAACATCTTTGAAATTTACTTAGTATTGCGTTGTAACTGTTTTAGAATTTACTGTTTCAGACACGTCCCACACGTATACAAGAGGCATGAATTACGATGCACGAAGTCTCCACAGCGTGGTGCTTGTAACTATGATACAATCTACTAATACATTTTAAATAAACATTATATACAACTGTATTGCATGTCAGATAAATTAAAAATGATCTAAATAACAAATACCATACTATGACAAATTGAAGTTCTCATTGAAAATACTGTCAACAAATTAAACTTCTCGATACGTGCTAGTGGATATCAATTGGCTTCTTAACAAAATGGTTTCATTATTCAAAGAAAACTCGTGGAAATTCAGAACATGTACCAACTGTAAACGTTAAAAAAACAACATGATTGACCATGTGCAAAAAGTACTATCATGCTGCTTATTTCCATCAGATACCAGTTGTTATCTTAAATACCTGATTTACAATTAATCTTACGTACGAGCATTCGCACGATCTGTAAATATAATTTTCTCAGAGTCAGCTTAAATATATAGTTAACAGGAGTTTAGTTTTGAAACCTACGTGAACTGAACAGATAATGAAAAACATAAACAATCATTGAGAATAATCTGAAAATCTTCGCATAATTATAAACAGAAACAACACGATTTAATCATATTTATTAAACAAAATGTATTATCATCACATAAACGCTTTTGATGTGGATAATATATGACGGTTAATACTTTAGAGCCCACGCAATATCATAAATTTCATATGCTCATGATAATTATTGCCAGAAAAGTGTTCAATAAAATTCCAAACATTAATACTATTAAGAAATCCTCGACAGAAGTCATACTAAAAGTTAAGAGGCTACTTCGTTAAATAGTACTTAGTCTGCTCTAAAGCCACAGTATTTCACTAAAAATGTTCATCTCATGTTTTACTTTATTTTAATAAGTGATTTTAAGAAGCATCTGTTTGCTAGTATTGAATATATTTACAGTGTGAAACAGTATGTATTTTACGAAACTGCAAAATGAAGGATCATGCAAATGTCTACAATGAAAGATGTAAGAATATCATAATCGTAACATATAAATGTACGTCTTTGTAGAGAAACTGCGCGTTATCTGGTCTCAGAGATATGTTTTCATGCTTATTTTTAAGGAAACTCTCGCAAATGTTTGGATAGTGTTTTTTTTTTATCGGGGCTTCACATGCGTTGTCGTGAGAACAAATTAATGCTCGTTTTGCAATAGTTTTCTTTAATATTTGAGTAATTATTTTGAATCCAACTAGTTGTTTTTGAATCATAAGTCATTTTAATAATAAAATAAAAATTTTACTTAAATCTAAGAATTGTCTATATCATCAGTTTAAGAATTAGCTTGTGTTTACAGTCCATGGTTTGAACTTACCATTCTATCTTAGTCGGCGAAGGTGTTATACCAATCAATATTGACTGAAACAAAATAATGTAAAAATAACAATAAAATAGTTTAAATTATACATAATAATACTAATATCTACTGCAAGTCGTCGAGGAGCATAGAACAAAAAATCGACGCCAAATAAGTCTTCAGCAGTTGATGCCAAGTTACCAAGTGAATAGTTCGAAGAGAATACACTATATAATTAAGATGACTATCAATTTTGATCATGTTAATTTTGGCTATGACGTTTCAGATAATAATCTATCTACAACTGTCACATGTGTGTTCCGCAGATTCTTCTATTTGTGATCACAGGTTTTGGCACAGTTTTTTTAAACTTTAAAAACGTTGAGCAAGTCCTAAATATTGTTATTTTCAGGCAAACTTTTTTTTAAAGCTTCTTCTCTTACAAGCATGTAAGCGAGAGATGAAAACGCTATCCTGATACTTTCAGGATTTTAAGAAGCAACCTTACACATTTACACAAACCCACATACGGCCATATACAAGGAAAGGGGTAACACTATATGCCCGTAAGAGACGTTAACATGTTATCTAGAAATTGATCTCGCAAAAAATCTGTTAAAGTTTCTTTGTTGGTTTTTACAAATCTGCGATACACTTTGTACAATTTTGAGGACAAAACAAGTTATAAAAATAATTACAGGTTACATGTAAAATACGAGCGAATTGCATCATATCATAATTACGTATTGCTGATTTATGCAACGTATGCAAATAACTTTCAATCTTAAATTATTGTTGACTTTCAGCCAAATGTATTTAATAAGAACAATAGAAAGATATCTGAATCGATATTCTTTACATTTAACTAATAAACTGAATATGGCATGAAAGTAATTTCTGTGCGAAAGATCACAGTTTGTGTGGAGTTCTTTGAAATAAAACTGTGATGTATGTCCTTGACTCGACAGTTTAATTTGTTTATAAGTAACGGTTACAGTAGTTAATATCTGTATAAAGGCTAGCTCTATATTGATCCATATCGAATAGTTAAAAGAAACATTTGTATCTGAATGTTATGTATGCATTATACGAAAACACAGACTTATCATCGAAAATGCCGTTTAGAAGGACACATATCTTTTTTTTCGCTTCCCGTGTCTACGAATTCATCGTATAGAAACACTAATGTAGCTGTAAAAAACGCTCTTCATATAAATAATGATACGCATACTCTGAAATGTATTACAATTTAGGTTAAGTCTCCTACCGGTGTAATCCCAAAGGACTATATGGCTGTCTTAATCTTGATTCTGCTAGAGCTTAACAAGTTGAAGTTAGGTGTATAAAAATATGTGAGTGGAAAGAGGGCCGTTCGGAAGATATGAAGGCTATTTCAGTTTTGTATCGTCGTACACAAATTGTGTTTGCTTTGTTTACGGGAATAATTTTTAACTGCGATTATTAAAAAATTACTCACGCTAGGTTGATGTTACTTGTTACGTTGTTAGAGGGCCATAAGAAACAAATGCACGTGTTTTCATTAGTTTTACACTTAAAATTTGACATTTGCCATAACTTAAAGTTATCTAAGGCCGTTTTATAAAATTTATGGAGATTATGGTCTTTATCCAACATCATTTACCCTGTATGGGAGTGCTGTTTTGTCTAAAATAATATTTTGTGTCAAGTTTCCAGAAGTCAGAGTTTTGTTTAAAATAAACTGTTTGCCAGATTATATATTAAAAAGAGCTCGCTTATAGATAGCAATGAAGCGCAATGGCTCAATAAATATCACGTAGAAAAGCATTATGATTCAATAACAATGAATAATGTGTCATTAGCCCCGTTGACAGACAACAACTTGATCATGGTTACTGAATTTCCGAGCGGAGACAGAACAAAGGATACAAAGAATAATTAAAGTGATAAAGAGAAAAAGTCCTATTCTTTCTATAGTAAGTCATGTTAGAAGAAGGTTTCTTAGTGCAACTCGCTGTTTATTTCCACCTAAATTAATATAGTGCTTCTTGCCCCAGAGGCAGTTTGAGTGTTAGTTCACATACTTGGCCTTCCCTAATAATCTTATTCCGTTTTGAAGTATCCCTAATTGAATGAAACCTTTTGCTGGATTTGACATTAAGAGAATTATCGACGCGTCGGCCTGAAATGTATCAGTACAAAAAAGTTAATGGCTTAGAGAAAAAAAGTAATTGCGCTATATTAACAACCTCGTATATATTTACCAAAGAAAACAATAACAATTTACACATAGAAGAAAACCAAGAATAATCGAAACATATCCTTTTATTAATATTAAAGATTAAGTAATCATCGTATATCAAAACATGCGTCTTTGACAGTACCGGACTAAGCACCGTGAAGGCCAAAAAGGAAAACTTTTGCACCCTGCCCACGGATTTCGTTATAAAAAATTAATTCTGAAATGAAGTAAAGTCAAATATGTTCAAATATTCAATCATTTATCCGATATAAATACGGTGTTTACGCGCGAATGAGTATTCCTTTAGTACCGCGAGAATACCGTATTGCATGCTAAGTAAGTATGTTTTTTTTCGCCACGGTCTCTTGGGGCTCCTTAAAGTCGCGGAGCCAATAGGCAGTTGCCTACACTTCCTAATGGGTAATCCGGGAGTGATCTCTGATAAACTTATATGTGTACTATACACCAATTTCTATATAATAAGCATGTTGGAATACAGTTAACCATGGGTAAACTAAACTGGTACTTGTTGTGATTTACGCCATAATTTAATTACACAAACTAGACACCTACCACATAGTTCATATTAAAAGTATGTAGTAGTTACATAGATATTTGAAAAGTACAAAAGGTGTCTGTTAAACATGTATTNTAAATTAAATAAAGCTTAATTGAAACATAATTTTAGTGATAGTACGTATATTAATTCGACAACTTGAAACTAATGTAGTTATCATTTTAAGTCCCCAATATTTAATGCTTTATGGCATGAACATTGAATACCTATTAGCTATTTAAAAACAAACTGCAGTTAATTTGATACTCAATGCAAGTGCTTTCGTTCCAAAGAATTATTTGATGTGTATTTAACTCATTTCATAATTCAAGTATATAATCTATATCGCAAAACGCAGTTTTGCAAAACGCACACTTTTATTGCTTAAAACTTTATACAGCCGGGATTCGATAATCAATTTCGTTAAATTATGTAAAAAAGCATGTTTAAGTTGCGTTTTATTGCTGCAAAACGTGCACTGCAATTGCATGAAACTGTATTTACCAGGGATTCGATAATAAACTTGTCACAACATATATTAAAATTATAATTATGTGTTTATTGCTAGGTTGTACCATACTTCGGTCCATGTGAATTACCGTTTCGCAAATGTAGATTCATCAAAATAGTTACATCATCACGATAAATTAATGAGTTTTGCGTTTAAACGCGTAAACATCATAACCAGACAGATCCTTTTACAGCACCATTAACACTCAAAATCAACGAACATTTTGTAAATCATTTCGTAAAATAAAGTTATCTAAAAATCAGTGTTCCTAATATTATAGCCAAATTTCAACGCTAGATGTGGTATTGTGACATTGTATCTTGTTAAATCTATGTTACTAGACCTCATCAAGTGATCAAATTTTGGCTTTTGCTTTAGTGAACACTGATCTTTTATGGGTGAACTTTTACGAAATATTCGTTGATTTTGAGTGTTGATGGGGCTTTAAATAATTCCTTGTATCAAATTTCTGACTACACCGAGCATGGTGTCCATTACTTATTAGGTAACGAGTTGGCGCTTTGGTTTATAAAGATTTCCGTTCGTGAAGTTCTTAAAAACGCTCACCTCTCGGTCACTAAAGGTTTTAGCCCGTTTTTAGCTTATTTCTTTAATGACTGTGTAAGAGGCCATATTGGACAATGTTCGTGTGACAAATTGCTCGAAAATGACGTCATTTACAGGGTTGCATTGTTGGTAATTTGACTGTGGTAAGTTAACTAAATTGCAATGGTTAGGTTACAACGAAGTCACCATCTTTTATACAAATACAAATATATGGCGGTAACATAACCATGTAAATAACTGCGTGAATCAAGTTACTACAGTTAATATTAACCACTGTTTATACAATTGACCGCTGAGGTTACAAAATCTGTAAAACACAGTTTTTTAAATGTTTATCAGTATACATTAATGTTTCTCATAAATTTTCTTTCATTGTCGACTGATTTTCAGAAAATAGTTAGTACACATTGCATAACTCTGAATTGAGAGTAAATTGACAATTAATGTCGCTCCTTATACCCTCCCATTTGCAATTATCATCTCGTGGCAGCTTTTAATAAAGCAATGGCTTATAATGGAAACCAAATTGCGACTATGTACATGTACTGTGATGTACTTATAACTTTTTTTGCATAAAAATAGCATTTTCGAATATGAATTTTGGATTCAAATATTCGGCCGATTTCCGAATATTCGAATATTCGAATAGTCGGTCCCATCTCTACTTGTAACACATCAATTTTATACTTAAATTTCCTGAAAACATAATTACATGCACCAAAAAACTATGCAATTTAACTAGATTCTTATCTGTAAAAAAAACTAGCAAAAAATTTAAGCATAACTTTATACACAATTAAAAAATACAAATAAAGAATAAACTAGAAATAAGCACCTGAAGGTAGACAGAGATCTTGCACATGATAATTCCAAAAAACCAGGACTGCAGAAGGTCCGAGACGATGGATGACGGCAAGCAAATCAGGATCACCAGAAAATCTGCTACTGACAAATTCACAAGAAAATAGTTGGTGACCGTTTTGAGCGACCGGCTTCTCCACACGGAATAGCACACCAACACGTTACCCGTGGTTCCTACGAGAAAAACCACGAAGAATAATGACATGAATATCCAGTGATGCACGGATGGTCGAATGAAATCCTTTATTTGATCAAGAATTTGTTCATTGCTGAGGTTTCCGAAAAAAATGTTGTCTGATCCGTTTCTTTCTACGCATTCGACTTGTGAACATGTTTCATTGAGTTTGTTAACTTTTACATGATCCATCGTTTTGCTATAGTTTAATATGTATTACATATGAACTAAACTTTTAATTTAAAACTGTATAATGTTATATTTCTTACTGATGTAACTGATTGAAACACTAGTGATACCAAGCCTATTACAATAATGATGAGAATGTCTACTTTATCCAGTATCGAAAGCTAAACCGAGTTAAGAGTGACGCGCTGTTACAAATCCTCATGTGAGCACTTAGATTGGATATTTATTGGAGATATTGGAATACATTTATTTACCGCTACGTCGTTTGGCATGCAAACATCTGAATGGTTTTTTATATAGGTGTTCTTTAGGATTGTCCTCTAAGAGATTGTGTAGCGTAAACATCCTGGCTATGTTTTTGTTTATACCTCGAAACTGATATAAGACATATCATATGCCATAGTTGTCATCCGTTTAATTTATCTGAATTAAATGTATTGTAATTGAAAGAAATTGTTATCCATAAAGTGTACAGAAATACACATGATATGTGTTTTGTTTAAATTGATTTTAATTCTTTATTCGATAACGTGAATTGTTGTACACGTCCGTAACGTTTATTTTTTAGACGTCGTGGGTTTGAACACGAGTTTAAGGGCAACTTAACTTTACACTTGGTCATATTATTCATAAAACATTTCTGTGTTGATAAATATTAACCACAAAGCATCAAAATCAAATTCTAACCGTCCTAATACAGAAAACGTATCAATGTAATTACAATTTAATTACAATTTAATCACAATTTAATTACAATTTAATTACAATCTAATTACTCAATTATGGCCGGATGTAAACCATTTGTAGAATTACCTGCCTTACGAACCTCAGTTCGATTTACGTTAGCTTTAAAACACATAAAAATGAGGTTTCGGTTGGATGAAATGTTGTAAGATAATCGTCTAAAATAAGCCACATATATAAACGCAGAGTTTATTACTTTGGTGCTGGTTCAGACTTTAGCTCGTCAAACCCGCAAACTGGCAAGAACAATATTGTCCATATCAGAAACCATATATTATATAATGGCGTTTTAATGAGATTGCAGAAACCACACCCGTCCGGAATGGTGACCACCAATCAAAATCAGACATCCTGTGAACGTGTTTGTGGTCGCCAAACCGGACAGGTGAGGTTTCCTACGGATACCCCGATTAACTCCACCACTACACAACGCCAAGACAGTAAAAAAGACAGCTTTAATTACAAATTCGTCAGTTTTTTCGTGAGACTAGTAAATTATTTAGGAACGAGTGCTGGGACACACTCCGGGTCCTCACATAATACAGCCTCAGGCGCGGATTTACATCATTAACCCTTTTAGCGCTGGAACCGAATTTTAAAGGCCTTTGCAAACAGTTTGGATTCAGATGGGACGCCACAGAACGTGGCGTCTCATCAGGATCCAAACTGTTTGCTATTTTGATAGTGGTCTTTGAAAACAGGTGAACAAATGATGATTTTAGAAATTTAGCAGACGACATTTTATCAGACGACAAATATCCCAGCATGCAAAAGTTTAACATCAAAGACACACTGATTATCTGATTGATTGCTGATGCAGCATTAGTTATCGAACATCAAATGTAAAGGATACTATGGCTAATGTTGATTAAAATATAATGTAATATACATTGAATATGCATACGTTGTATAGGATGTCTATGGAATGTATTCCACTGATAAAAGCAGTTGTTTACTTTTACTAAAATACATTGTATAGTGTATAATTATGTACGGATGGTTGTAGTATTATTGTGTTATTATATTGTAAGTTTACACCGTGTGTAATAAGTTATGAGTATTTATTAGATATTTCATTCAGATTATATGCGACAGATAGTTGTCAAAAGGCTTTTTATTCCACTGATGTTAATTAATTTGGTCGGTGATATTTTCAGTGGAAACAATTACTGTGACCTGCAACATTTTATCAAACAGTTTGTTGCTGTTGCTTTACTCACCGAATTTTATTGTGACAACGTTCTCTTTCGTTACTTTTTGATTGAGCAGATGACCATTACCAAAAAAACGGGAACGTTTAATTAAAAAAAAAGTTTAAATACTGCTAAAAGCAGGACAGGAAACGCATTAAAATGATAGCCTCGTAGTCATAAGTAGTCATTAGTAAATATGACATATAGAGGCTTATTAAAAGCGCAAAATGGTTGAATTCTCTTCATACCGTCACTTGAACATGAGAAGCAAAATCACAACTAATGAGGAACGTTTCGTCTAGTTAAGCTGTGAATAATAACAACACTGAGAACGTAAAAGAGAAGACGCAAAATCACTACAAATTGGACACGTTAGGTCTAGTAGACTGTAAGCAATAGCAATACCGAGCACTTAAAAGACAAGTAAACACTACACGGATAGTACGCTTTTATTACATTTACACCTATATTGTTATGTTTGTTACAAATAACGCATTATGTACTGATTAGTATGAGAAGTCCTCTTAAATTAAACATATTTCATGTTTATCGTCTATCTATGTATGCTGCCGACTATGTGCCTTGGCTGTATACTCAGTATTTTGCGTGAGTTCTTGTTTTACTCTCTTTAGGTTTTGTTATGTAGAGTACTTGAACGATAACTTTAATGCAATATGTATTGATAAGTATGAGTACTCCTCTAAAACATTATTATTACGGTTAATATGTATTTCTTGCTGTAAAATATTTATTGACACTACTTATGTAATTATTATTATTTCATGTGCTTTAATTAATTATGTACATATGTTTATTACTGTAAATATTATATTGTTTGTAGTAAAAATGTGTCCACATGGGCCATTGGCCTTCTGGAAATGATGTAAATAAAATCTATGAATAAACCTGAAGTCAAATGGAAATTGAATAATCATACAGTTTCAACTGTTATTGATGATTTTTTGTTTATACGTTTGACCCGAACAAAAATGTAGCAGTGTTAATGTAAAAGTGCTTGTTATATAATTACAAATATAATCCAAACAAGACCGGTGACAGTATATTTTTATTACTTTTTTTACATAAAAGTTGTATGATTCTTTTGCTACTTATTATCATAAAACCTGAAGTGAAACAAACTGTAATTCTTCAGTTGGTACCCACTAAATATGATGTTTTGCCTGCAGTTTACACAATACACCGGGTTTGTTTGTATATCTTTAAAAAAAGACATTTAGCAGTTAAAGATGGAAAAAATGTATAACAGTTCGTTAAATTGTATTACATTCGAATAATAAATTGTATAATTATTCTTAATTGTATTATGACATGAAACAAGACAAAACGTTATTCATCTTGTTGATGTTTTAAAATATGAATAAATGGCCCAATCAGTGTGAGAGCCCACCTAATAATGAAACAAACATCATGATTGCTTTTTGATGTTGTTATAAATTTGCCAATTAAAAATGTAACAGTTGGTGGCAAATGATATCAATTTTAGACATGTTTAAATATAATAATTAAAAAATAAGTCAGTCATAATGAATGTTTCGTGACTCGACAAATGGTCTGATTAGTAGTGTATCAGAATTGTTCCTTTAAAGAAATGTATCTTAGTCGATTCACTCGTATAACCGTTTCATATGATTTAACCTTTTACAAAAGTATAAAAGGTATATTCTGAAACTTAACATGTTTTTTTTCCTTGTTTGAAAATTAACTGTTCGGCACAAAAAGACGCAAAATGTTGTTCATTTGCTTTAATTTTTAACAACCAGCATCTAAAATCGCATTATCAAAACGATCACTAACGTGATAGGTTCCTCTGGTATAATAAGTTTGCCGACGCAATGGCTCGACCATCAGGCATCAATGGAGACATTTGAAATAATGTTTCGACAAGCGCAATTTGGCAAGAGTAATGATGTAACATGCCTCTACATGCAGTTCCAAACAAAATATGAATCGCAGCACGAGGAATTATGCGATGATTTAGAGGCAATATTCGTGCAGAAAACCCCGAATAAATTCAATTGGTTTTAATTAATAAAAATTGAGCGGCGCTGTAGATATTTTTAGTGTTCCAACTGCACTTTTAAAATAGTAAAAGCCCCCTTTTATGACTTGATTATTATTTATATGTGTGGTCAACATGGTGTTTCATTTAAACAAATGTTTGATGTATATACGGATGCAACAATCACCCGACCATTTTGAGTTAAATTTAGCTTGTTTTGGTTACTGCTTTCTATTGGTTCACACTCCGATATTATAAAACAATATGTTATTGACATATCTGTCAACGAATATTCATCTAAGTATCCATCTTAAACCCAGAGCTGAAATATTAAAACCTGTTTCTTATCATTATACCTAGATTACAAATACCCCACATTTAATTGCAGAGTTTTAGATAAATATAGATATATTATATGAGGTTAAATGTGACCGTATCAAATGAGTACCAGTTGACTGTGGGCGGGAGATTGGAGGTTTCTTGGGTTTATCCTCGATGCATTATGTATGTCTTTCTGTCCGTCCGTCCGTCCGCAAAACATGATCCATCGATTTCTCAAGAGTATGCTCCGTTATTACTTTATTGCAAATATATTTGAATTAGGATGCTATGGGGTTACTTTTTTGTATACTTTAATGTTCTGTGAATACTTCTTGGCCAAGTATAAGATTTCGAGCTCCGTTAAACTGATTTAGACCACCACTGATTTGCACAGACCGTTTCAAGGCGGTGAAGCCAGCTTTATTCAGTGTTGTGTGTTTATTGTGCCTTTTTGTGTAGTGTCTAGTACATTAGTTTTGTGTCAAACTGTTTTGCAATTTATTCTTTGCCATACATAAACGATCACGTGCTATAATAATCAAGTTTATCTCGTTCTGATGCAGATGGAGTGTAACTGTGTTCATATTTGATCTAAGTCCCCTCTTAGTGCTTCAGATTGTGTGAGTTTATGTTTTTTTAACTCATCTTAAATATAACGAACACTGCGTCAAATGAGACATTTATTACTGAATAGATCTAAAGTCGTTTCGTGTCCGTTAAATATAAATGCTTACTCGTTTAGATAAGTAAGACAAAACAGCATTGAATGTTCGTGAATTGCTTAAAAATGGTTAAATATTTCCCAACTAAATTAAAAAAGGGGACTTATTTTTCATTTAATAATGGCGGTGACTTTTGAGCTTTCTCATTCAACAGAGAAATCCATTATCGTGTACATTGTTGTGTAGTTTACAATTTATATAGCAAAGGTTATAGTCAAAGTAGCTTTATTGCAGCTTTGTATTGTGTTACGTTCCTGAAGGTATTACATCTATTGATGAACGACCTAATGAACCTTCTAAAATTGCAACTAGGGAATACGTATTTAGCTTATTTAGCTGTATTGTATAGTTGAAGAGTAAAAGATAAAGATGGTATAGTTTTCTTGCTAGCTTATTAAAATGGTATTAATGTATGATTTACAACTACGCTTATAATGTTCCCCCAAGGGTAGAAAGTTTAATGATTTCTACGCAAATGTTGTCATGGAGATAATATTTTTCCGTCGGATCAAATTATGTTTCTTAATCAACCAAACAAATGAAAATAAAAACATAGATTATAGCATGCCGGGTATATGTGAAATATAATGATTGAAACTTACATATGAAAAACGACATAACGTGGTAAGATCAACGACTAAATAAGTTTAGTTTACAGCATCAATAAACAATAATATCTTGTTGCAGACGAACAAACGAAGTATTATTTGTTTTGTTAGAGAATATCGCCATGTCAAACCAATCAAGCTAACTTTGTCTGGTGAAATATTTTACATCGCTGCGGTGGGATTTGACATACTTGTTTGTATATCCAGTTCAACAAAGAGCATGAACAATGCATGTACGCGTTAAGCTACAATGAATGGTGATTAATTGTGATTTAACTGTGATTGACTATAGTTATGATCATATGTATAATGAATCTTTTTTATTTAAGCCCACATTCACGAGTAAGCTGTGTTGGTACTAAGTACATTTCAATTGATGAAGTGTTCTAAAAGTGGTCATAATTTAGTCCATACTGCAAACTTTTAAGGACACGACGTAAATAACGGTTCGTAACTCAATTGTTTCAAAATAAATACATAATTTCAATACATAACCAATTTAGAAAGAAATATGACATTGCTGTTTAACAAACATTGTATGTAAAACCTTCTGACGAAAGTTTCAGACAAGAGAGTAAACATACGACGTTAATGATTTATATAGTCATCTACAATTTGTTTTTTTAATCAATTGGTCATTGTATCTAACGTCTGCTTCGGATTTCGAATATTTTATCTTACAATAAATAGCTGTAATATGTTTCGATGCGATTAAGTCGAATGAAGAAAGCCTTCCGTTCTGAATTCTGCCAAAGCATTAAACAAAACAGTGTTACGTATCAGGAATATTTGGGTTAATAGGAAGTGACACATGTCTTAAACCCAGTAAATAATTACTTCGCATTTACCGCTCCGGATCTCAGGTTTCCGTTTTCAATTTGGAGTTAGTAATACGCCGTCTCAAAATTCTAAACAATTGACAACATACTAAATTATGTCCATTATTTTGGACAAGGCATCATATACTTCTATGTTACATTTCAAATTGACAGAAATATATACAAACAACTAGCACAAGCGAACTAATGACGATATTCTCAATTGTAAAAGAAGGCGTAATTGCTGCGTGTGCAAGATGGCCAAATTTGGATATTCAGCTTCTAATTTACGCCTAATTAATGTATTTTGATTGTAAAGATTTTCATATTTATTCTACGTAGTTAAATCGTTATTTGTTATGGAAATCAATTTACTGACTAACTATCATGACTGAAAATCAAAACATTGAAGACAAATAATATAAATAGTATGCCATCCATAAATATGCCTGTTATTTTTTATTATTAATGTTTTAGGCTCGTCAAGATAAACGTCACAATACTATTTGAGAGGACCGATACATAGTATAGAGCCCGGAGCTAGAAGGCAGTACTTCGTGTGGGTTCACGCTAAGCTCTAAGCTCTAATTATGTTTAGTTGTAGTCAAGCCACAAGAAAATGGTTTGACACCTTAAAATCGTAAAATGCTTCGCATGAATCACTTTAACTTCAAAGACGACTTTCAAGACAAACACGTGTGGTTGTTTTGCTTCTTAAAATGGATAAGACAATATATATGTTACAACATAAAGTGTCAAGTTTTAGTTAAACATGTAATGGTACACACTTGCAGCATTTATTTTGTATTCAGGAAATGTATAGTACACAATGGCAGAATTTGGCTGCCTGATTTTTTTCTTGAATGAACATGTTGGATTTGCTCAAGTTGTTCTGAAACAGCTTTTAACAAACATGTTTTCAGATTTATTTCTCTCATGGGCATTACGTTGATTTAATATGCTGGAAATGCTGGCAGTATTTTTTCAGATGTCTGTTGAAGATATGCCTCCAGTTATTTCAGCTGACATAATGACAGATCGTGTTGTGGAATAGTTCTGCTCATATAATCTAATTTTATAAACCATGAATGGCAAACATTAACATAATTCAAGTGTACTTTATAACCATTTAATAAATGTCAAAGACAAAAACGGAACCCAATTGTATGAAGTGGAACCTTTTTTAAACTTTAAATGCGTTTGGCAGAAATGCTCAATAAATGTTCAATTAAATTGGACAACATATTTCTTATTTCGGCGCAGTCTGTTCTGATGGTACCTATATGTTGGAATACAAATTTTATTGTTTGCGCTCGCTCCCAAAAGCTGTCGAAAAGCTGATCTAATATGTGTAGCCTTATTTGAGACGTTTTCTCAATACAGACGATTTTAGTACGATGGCCAGTGACGTATTGAATATATATATTGTGTTTATGAATATTTATCAAAGTCCCATTAACACTCAAAATCAACGAATATTTCGTTAAATATTTCGTAAAATAATATTAACCCATAAACAATCAGTGTTTCTTATAGCAGTAGCCAAATTTTCAACGCTAGATGTGGTCTGGTAACATAGGTTTAATAAGATACAAAATGCTACTAATTTTTGTGGTACAATATATTCCATTTTAATTTACCGCAACGATATCTATTCATACGACACACGAACACTAAATTGGTACATGAACATGTGTTGAATATATTGTACCACAACAAAATAAAAAAGAGCATGTTGAATCGTGTTAAATCTATGCAACCAGACCACATCTACCGTTTAAATTTTGCACATGAAAATCACCAAAACATTCAAAACTACACAATATCCTTATTGATAAATAGACCAGAACAAAATATCACCAAGCAGGACTGAATTCACGAATATGGTAGTTATACATATAATCAATACTGTTGATCTTTGGTGTAAATGCGGTGTTACCCTTAAAGCGCACTTTGAAGTCATCATCATTATCAACATTTCCATCATAATAGCATCGTCATCATGATTATAAACACCAAAAATATTCTCATCAAGATCGTAATCACTTGCAGTTTTATAATTATAACCAACTACTTTATCAGCATCGTCGTCATCAATGTATCGTTGTATAATCATCAAAGCCAGTATGACAATTGCATAATAACTATAGGTTGTTGAATTACGATTCTGACTTGTATAATCTGATGAAGACTTAAATTGTGTAAATTGATTTTTTTTGTTTTTTTTTTTATCTCCAAAAGAATGCTTACATTTTTTTTTCATTATAATACACAATGCTTAAACCATTGACATATTTAGGCAAACAATTGGAATACCACATTGTTTTATGAAATAAACCGGCCCTTATTTTATATGGCAAAAGCACTATTTAAACCAAATAATCCAAACTTCTAAAAACAAATAATCCATTTTCCTAAACGAGATTTCCAATGTTGTCCCAATCAGTGACCCAGCAGCTTTACACATAAATAATATAAATTGAGAAACGTCTTCCTCTGATCCGATTCGAACCACAAACGCCCTGATTATACTATATTTCGTTAGACACAAAGCTTAATCACGTAACGCCTCTATGTTCATCAAACATAATCGAATTCGTTTAGTAAAATGGTGGAACGGCCAATTCGGAAATCCCAGGGCGATACTTTTGGACGAGTGATTCAGATTTGTTTAGAAATTAGTTCGACGGCTAAAACTAGTAAAACTAGTAAAATAGTTATTCAATGAATCCGCATTTAAATTGTACTATGTTAAACTTCGTTTTACGTGTATTATTTTAATAAAACATCACATAAATCTCGTGAAAATATGTGATTATATCTGTTCACGTTAACGGCATTAATTTGGTAAGTTAATCGTAGTTGTTTCAAATTACGGATGTTTTAGCAAAAAGCTTACAACAAATAAAGGACGTAAAAGCGAAATGTTTTAATTGACAGTGCAAATATACATGAGATCTTTTACCGTTTGGTTGTTGTTTTCCGAAAAATTTTACGCTGTTTAAACGAAGAGATGATGTCATTGTCGATGTCAGTTCAACATGAATTAATTAGGGACATATGCCTATAGTTCGTTCTGTTTTGATACTTTCGATACTTAATTTCGATATAAATGTAACATTTTAAGTGCGGTATAACAAGAATACCTCCCGGTCAGACTATATATGCGTTATTTGGACATATGTTTTTACTTAAATAGTGGAAAGAAGAGCTTGATCTTTGCATTATAATAATATAAAAGATCGACATAATTATCTGGAAAAACAGAGATTAGTTAATTTATAATATATAATTATATACACTTATACTATAAGAAAAGGTTGACATAATTATATGGAAAAATATATATAAGTTTATTTATAATATTTAATTATATACAATTATACTATAAGAACTTATCACCTGATTCTCAAGGTGCGGTTCAATAAGGTATATCGTTTGAAAGCGTTGTTTCGGGAATAAAAACAAAATATAAAGTAATAAACTATGATGAATGTATAAATATTTGAAGAGATGAACTAGTTTTAATTATATCATTCGTTAAATCGAACAAGAAAGTAAAAATTTCTGGTAGATATATGTCATGTGTTCATAAAGCAGAGACAAATATTGCTGATAGTGTTATTCATCAATATGGAAAATATATAACATAGCAAAACATAAAATAAGTTATAAGCCTCGCTCTGTGAAAAGGGCGTGGTGCCCGTTTTATGAACACACTATACTTTGGATATGGTAATGGAATAATAGATTAAGCATCATTATTAAATTAATGTGTATGCTGGTAAGACTTTATTTATTAAACACATAAAAAGATGACGGAAATCGAAATTCGTGTTGACAATTCTGATCACGTGATCGTGTCGATTTGAAAATATTCGAATGAACCTTCTGTCACATGAGCAAACAAAAATGGCGACTTTATATCACATCGCCTGCCGATAAGAGACTTTTTCGATTTTATTTAATGCATTTGACAAGCTCGATTTGCTTAACGTTCCACATTTAAAGACACAGTTTAAGTACACATATTGAGTCCCTTCATACATTTCAATATTATTGTTTAACAGCGAGACATACATAAGTCTCGATTCAGTAAGACTTTTGATATTGTTTAGCTTCAGCAAACAGGTCGTGTCAGTACTATGAAGGATATTCGTGGAAGTTCCTTTAGGTAGCCAAAGTTGTTAGGATTCAATAGGTAAGGTATCTGAAAAATAAATAAATGTAACGTTTCCCAATTGACTCAATTCAGCAAATGTGTGTTTATAGAACGTTTAATTTAATATGTATAATAATCAAATGCACGTACTAATTTTAATTCACCAGGCTTTTCTCATTTGCTCTTTGGGTTAATATATGAAAATAAACTATTTAAGCCAAACGAAAATTATATTTTAATTTAATATGGAACAGAGATGGAAAAGCATATTGCTATGCACGTTTTTTTTTAATAAAGGGATACTCGATAATGGTTATACACACAAACGGTTCCGGATAAGCACCGTGGAGGCCCATAGGCAGTCAATTTTTTGGGTCCCACGCCCTAGGGCCCTGGTCGGCCTATTGCTTACAAGAACGTCAGTGCCCAGCAAAACAATAGGTTTTGCAAAAAAATACATAATTGCCACTTGGTAAAACAATTTCAAGCCTTTTATCGGAACATAACATTGCTATAAAATAATTGAATTAATCATTACAATAGATAAGACATGTAAGTATAACACAATAGTCCGTCACGGTCTCGTGGGGCCCCTAAAAGTCGCGGGACCCATGGGCAATTGCCTACTCTGCGTAATGGGTTATCCGGAACTGCACACAAAAATAAATTCACTGACCACATAATCATGCGATTTCAATGAATTATTAACCAGTATGCTTTTAATTTCACGATATGACAGAGTGTGCTTTTAATTTCACGATATGACGGATATTAATTGAATGTTTCTGAGGCCAACAACAATACTTTCCTCTTCAAGGGACACGTTCATCCATATTGTAAACATCATAAAAACAATATTGGACTAAACTACCTTTATTCTTAAATAAACCACACCAATATGGCAATTGAATTGAATAATTACAATTATTGTATTAATGCCTACTATAAAGAGGTGCTGAATAATTGATTGCCGTGATCGTTTTTTAAATAAGGAGTTGAAGCCTCGTAGATATGAATAAGCTCTGATATATGTTAGCACAGACGTTTCGAAAGATGATTATGTTAACCCCCGGCCCTCCCCTTCTGCCAACAAAAACGCACAACAGAGCAAAGAAAAGCAAATTATATGAGAATATAAACACAGTGTTATCATTAAATTTATTCCGAATATATGTTCCTGTAAATTTATGTTTGTTATTTGTTATGTAGTTTCGTATTTCTTTTCATTCATATCTGGCACAAAACTGATTCACCAATTTACTCTCTGAAACAACACAATTAGTATCTGAGAAACAAAATGTCCATCCTTTGACAGGCGTGCAAAAAGAAGAGATATTTATTACAGCCAACGGTAAATAGGCCGCCAAAGAGTTCTGTCTTCACTGAAATAACTGATTGTTTTTATAGACTGGATTCATTTTCTCTACATCGTCTAAATGCCCGTGATAAGAGATAAAACCCATAACGGATCATATCTACTTTGGCCACATTTAGGCCAGGTTTGAACCAGGGTCGAGTGGGGTCCAAAACTTGGTCACACTAAGTCAGAACGTTTGTCCTTACAATAGCTCAAATAATTTCAATTATGTGTGAAGAAGGATCAACAACTAGGTCAAATGTAATACAAACGTTGTTACCACTCTAGAATCCACATATAAAGCTCAATCTTCATGAAACGTGGTCAGAATGTAACTTTAGAATTTAAATAAACTGAAGTAAAAACAAATGTCACCAGGTCAACACTTAGAAAAACCTTATTAAGACTCAAGAGGCTCCATTTAAGACTAAATGTTGAAACTTGGTGAGGATGTTTATCCTGACAATGTATTGATTCACGTTTGGGTCAAGTGGCTGTACAACAATTTATTTATCATAATTTAGTTATAATAACCATGTATCTGCTCGATGATTGAATGAAAACCAGTGCAATATAATTGTAACTTTGTGAGGCAAGATTAAATGAAAGTAAACCAATTATAAACTACATCTCGTCATTGATTAAAACGTATTAAAAAGTCATATGGTGAAATATGGTGATGCAGATCATCCAATTTGCGTGATGCTCTTTTGAGAGAAGTCCCAATAATAGCACAGTTGTCAAACGGCGGGGTATCTATGTGGATTCGGTTAACTTTTTAGTTCCATACATATTTTATTACGAGTTCCTTTACACAACGTCTTTAAAAACGTCAATTGGTCATAACAATGAACTTTTTAAAAATCAACTGTTCGGAAGCTATGGTGATGTGTGTCGCTTGAGGTGATTTTGTTGTTATCGTGTTATATTCCACGACGAGTGAAATACGATGTCAAACAGACAACGATTGCCATATTTCAGAATTCGGTATTTTAATATTCCATTATTATAAACTTCTTGCCGACAAAGAAAAAAAGGATATTGAAAACCAGGTTTTGAATTGAAAGTTTTCATTACATTTTGTAGAAACGAAAACTAAATCGGATGTTTTGAAAAGATGCACATGAATGCTTCGAATGATATTTGGTGCAAGTATAAATTGATTTTGTTTTCCAATGTCGCTACTTTCGGTACATAACACATACAAAGTAAGTAGTGTTTAGGTGTTGAATTTAACACGTGTAAGACAGAATTCAAGTAGCTCTTATCAAGTAATTCGTATTTCATAGTGGATATACCCCATTATTTGAGTAAGAATATGTATATGTATATAATAAAAAGAAAGCAATAACAGTTATAAAACTATATTCTTCAACATAAGTAACACATAAAATAAACATTATTGTAAGATATATGTACACAATTTATTCCACATTGAAGGTGAGTAATCCAAAAACAACGGGTATGTAGGTTAAACAATTTGTTAACACAGATTTACATGTTAAAATTGTTTATTAATTATTTCTTAAAAAAAAACTACTTTTGTAATAATTATCCACTTAAGTAACTTTATAACAAAACGCATAATTATACACATGTTTTTTATTTGTTTTACTCAGAAAGCTAATATAAGTGAACACACTCTGGACCACATTTAGCACACGTGGATACATACATAACAATAGTGTGAGATGAGTAAAATCATGTGTTGATTGCAGTAAAACAATATCTGGTTGTCAAATATACGCATTGGGGACTATCTCGTATTGTTTACCAACACTTACGCCGATAATATAAATACAGCAATGTCTAATAATATAAATATCGATGGGTTGTTATTCCCGTTTGCTTGTGCCACAATTCAGCCTAACGCTCTTGTTAAGCGTTTATAAACATAATTAAGAACAGTTTCATCATGGCGATTTGGTTCATGTATTTATGGTGTTTTGTTTGAAATTATGGATACATGAAAAACACGTTTTGACAAATTAAAAAACAGAAGCAACATTGGCAAATCAAAAAACAGCAGCAACATTGACAAATTAAAAACCAGCAGCAACAACAACATATTCATATTTAATTGAATAGAATACACATAGATATTGGTCCTTACTTACAACTAAGTGTGTTAACCATCAGTGTACTGAATGTGGTCCCTAAATTCTTAAGTTAATCTTTCTTTAAAAAAACAACAAGCAATACGTTTTTGATAATGATTGCTGTAAACATAACTAGTGTCCGTACAAATAATAGCATACAAAAAGTAAATATAAAAATCGCAGGAAATCAACAGAACTTAACGCGTCAATGTCTATTTTGGAATATATTTCCCTCAGCCTCAAAACACCATCGACCTCCAGTCTCAGTTTTATTATGTGGATGAGGACTTCATTTCTGAGACTTTTGATTCGTTAACAAAGGTCATCGGGTATCCGTTATTGCGTCCGGTCGAATATGTGCTGAAAATGGAGATAAACAAGAAGTTACTTACAGTATTCACCACCGTAAGTCAAAATTAGGTTATTCCTTTCTGTCCTCCAAAAGAAAAGAACAACTACAATAAAAAACAATCGCATACATATTTTATTTTTGTTCTTAATTGAACAAACAATTCATGTTATATTTTACAGTGTGCGCTTTTTTAACAGACGAAAATTCTCAAATTACAAACAGGAACTAGAAGAGCATTTGAGATACAACAAATTATTAAATTTCATCTATAATTATACAAAGTTGTTTACCTCACTTTGCAAGAAGAAGCAATATATTCATTTGCATAGTTCAAAGTACGTTCACATCACTTATTTATATACAAGTGATGTAAACGTACTGCGAACTATGTAAAAATAATATGTATATGTATGTTCCTTTCAAGAATACTTCTATTTCTAATATGTCAAAAGAATTGGCCACTTCGTAATTCCTCCCCCCCCCCTTTTATTATACAATCTAAACTAGAATACTATCACGACGCAAGAACCAAATGCATTTGAGCAAACAATTTATTGATGGGTTGTCTTATTAGAATTTCAATACCAATAATTTACCTCAACATATTTACCTTTTAATCATGGTCATAGGCACGTGGGTGGGTCGCCTTTTGACTAAAAAAGAAACGCTGAATAAAGCTTTAACATATGGCATTTATTTTCTTTATAACGCTTTCAAGTTGTTGTGGTAGGCGAGATAATTACACAAATAGCTCTCCAAACCGTACAAGTTCCATGCAGAAGTAGCGATATCTAAACGAACATTGGTCTTTTGAACGTTGCATCGCAATATGATCGAACTGTTTCTTTCAGCTGAACATAAACAAGCATGTACATGTGCACAATTCGTAGGTGCCAGCATATCGGCATTTAAAGTTCATGTATTACTTGTTCTAGAAACAAGCTAAAACCTTTTTCAGCAACAGTGTTTAAATAATAACAATATAAAAGATAATTTGAATCTATAACACTAGATACTAACAGAAATTTAACTATGTATACTCACGTGGTCTCTTACGACGGAAAAAGAAACAACAGAAACGTAGATGGACGTAACAACCAAAGCAAGCCGTCTTGAACTGCTTTCGAAATTTCACTGAAAAAAAAACAAAACCAACTTACTTTATCAGGATAACAAATGTGTAGGTACAGAGTTTCAATGTCAAAAAAGAACAATACGAGTATTTACCAAATACTTCTTTACAACAATTTTGAAGTTTCGTAAGAAAATAAAATTCATTTTGAGTCATGCACATCTTTTTTTCAACAACTACTCCACACCGTTGCATTAATATTTAAATCTTCACATAACCGTCAAAATAGGACCAAAGAAAGGTTCAAAAATTCGTGGAGTATATTCGCAAAATTGTGCTACCAATAGTGTTGTTTTGAAAAAATCAGTTGGTAGATTATATTTAAATAATTATAAAACACTCTAACATATTTCTGAACGGTAACGGAAAGTCAGCCTTTGAAATTTTCGGGTGTGTTGTTAACAGCCACTTTATGACAAGCTCATTGAAATATATATTTATAGCATCAGAATTATGATACAATATTGCTTTGATACATATGAAACCATTGGCAAAACTGAGAAAACGTAGAATGAATAACAAATACATATATGATTAAAAATAATAAACGCATACCACTCATGAAGTTGTAGATAACTGGATTTATAGCGCTGTTAAAATAGTTGAGGAATCTAGCGGTCCAGAAAACGCAAACGATGGCCGCTCGATTGGCTTTTATTGGGTCCAGGGCACTTGTGTATCTAGAGATGGGAATACAAAAATGCACAAAGAGAAGTGTCTAAGGTAGTTTTGTTCCATCTCATAGCATCGAAACAACAAGTATACTCGTCGGATAGCAAAACGAATCTGGTGTGGGAACAGATGGCAGGTAATAATTAATACTATTCAAATTAAAAAACCTCACATAAAAAAAACATCATATTTTAAGCAAGAAATAACAATTAAACAGTATGGCTCACTAACTTTGCAGATACTT
Organism: Dreissena rostriformis; assembly: GCA_007657795.1. Lineage (NCBI taxonomy): Eukaryota > Metazoa > Mollusca > Bivalvia > Myida > Dreissenidae > Dreissena > Dreissena rostriformis. The sequence continues at coordinate 118,037 of VMBQ01000838.1, read as the reverse complement.
TAAAAGAAATCGGTCAATACAGAAATCAGCATAAATCTCACTGGGTTATTGACCTTTCTTCATTTATTTGCAATCGCTTACTTCCGACAAATATTTAACACAACTCGCTTACGATAATTGAAACGAACGTTCTATATGTTTATGTATCTCAAGTTGCCGTAGAGTAGTTGATATGGTGTCCGCCTAGCGATCGAGAGTTCACGGGTTTGATCCCCACTGTGCTCCCCCAATAGCCACCAAGTACTGGTTCTAGTCCCAGGAAAACGGACTCGAGATCGTTTCAAACAAATCAAAGGCTTTCAATGCAATCGTGCTAACATAGACAGGTTAAAACTAAACTAATATGTTTAAGAATGTGTCTTTATCGTCCATTACCTGGCTATATTGAGGACATAAATTGGCAGAAAGCACAGCGCGAATGTGATGACAACCACTATTAACATTTTAGCAGTCCGTCGTCGCATCTTTAACTGTTCAATGGCTGACTCGTTGTGCAGAACTACAAAAAAGCACATCTTTATCAGTAAATGGCTAAACAAATAAATATATCATTTTTTAAAATATCATTTATTAATGCAACTATAATATAGTGGCTAATGGTGTTATTGCTAGTTCATGCATTTCACAGAAGACACACACATCGACGTTTGAATTTTTTTATGGTTTAGGGTGAAAATCACGCCCGCGTTTATTAACAATATCAGTAATGGGCATAAATAATAAACATATAATTTCTAACACCACCTTAAATATCATATATTAATGTAACTATAATATAGTGGCTAATCGCGTAATTGCTAGGTCATGCTTTTCACAGAAGGACATCGACGTTTGGCAAATTTATTTTGTTTAGGGTGACAATGATGCACGCGTTAACTTACACTATAAAAATAAGTAAGTGAAGTTCCCAAATAATGAAACGTGAGGTTTTTCCTGAAAACAGTTCTTGCATTGAGATATGTTACCACATGCAAAGCAACATACTACAACAGACTACTAGTTATTTTTTTGACCATGTAACACTTACTTTCTGCCCCCGTGTTTGTCTGCGAGGTGGATGACCAAAGGCAAATGGCAATCATGACGTACGTATAGGACATGACCAACACTGGGGCCAAGTAGAACGCCGCAATCAGGAAGAAATTAAACTGCATTTCCATCTCCGGGTCCCTGGGGGCGCACACTGTCAGCCAGGGGCGAAGGCTTTCCGGAATCTGTTTATGATGATCATTTATTAGATACAGCAAACACGCAGTCACATCAAACAATAATTTCAAAATGCCGCTGACATATCTGTACTAGCCATTCTCTATTTATAATAAATATTAAATGATTATATAATGCAATGTCACCTTAAAAATCATCTTCGTCGTACTCTGTGAATATATTATGAAAAAGTATGTTGGTACCTTTCTACGTATGCATTATTGACATAAATAAACGCGTGTACATACTTACATACTTAATTTATTTTTTAAGACCGGACTTTAAGTCACTTGCAAAAATTAAAGGAACGCGTACGATAAGAAGGAGTTTTTTTTTCTTTTTTTGCTGGTGCTACATAAGTTTTACTATCTGTATACTTGATGAAAATCTCGAACTTAACATTACGTTGATTTACTTTTTGTCAGTTTGCCTCAACTATAATGTGATATTATGAAATGAACGAAATTGCTTACTTTTGCGACTTTGCATAATGTACATATAGACATCAACAGTATCTCGCTTCTCAGCCATAATTCACTTTACCTGTTCGTCGTGGACAAGCACCATGTTGTAGAAGTCCGGAGAAGGGACGATAAGAGCAATCGCCCAGATCACGGCAATTATGAGCCTCGTTTTGAAGTAGGCGCCGTGATGACGTAACGGGTGACATATTGCTAGGTAACGTTCTACGGATATCGACGTAAGCGTGAGGACAGAGACAAACACCGACACCCTCTGAAACGACAAGTAAATACATTGACATTGTATACATCACGCGAATGTGTATCTCCCATTAAAAAGTATAGAATTGTACCGATAAGTACCGTTAAGTATCATGAGAAAGTTAATCCAGGCGCATTGGCCTCACATAAAAGACTAGCGGATGTAAGCAAACCTGTTTTCCTGGTTATTTTCTGGATTTGTATTGTATCAAAACAGATTAAAACTCAGATGCCTTGACCATTTGAATGCGGCGACACTTGGGCCTGTATCCACCAACACATGTGGTGACTTAAGTAAGAATTAAGAATGCTCTTAAAACTGCAATGTTCTAAATATTTGTATTGTTGAGTCTTACTTGATACCTAAAATGGCATCATACTTCATATAAAACTGTGTTATAAAGGCATAAGCGCCATTATTGTATGCATCTATTCAAACTAAAAAGTAAGATTGGTTGGGTTTAGGTCTATTAGTTATACTTATGTCTAAGAATGGGTTGATGAATAAGGGCCCAGTGTTTACTCATTTGGTATGCTTGCATCGTTCTTGACTGTATATGTAATTGGACAATTAAAAACTGCACTTAAACCGTCAATCAAATAATAATGGTCCTTGCATAAATATTTATAATCTTTGTTCAATTAATGTATGTTAAAAAATAAAAATGCTTAGCGTTGTTACCATGACAGCACAGCACAAATAGCAGAAAAACACAGCCGTTAGTGATTCTTTTTGATTCTCTTATAACGATAAAGCTAGACATGTGCACACCTGGTCACATCAACATATATTATCCCTAATATCATATACGGACTATGGACAAGCGTCCACTGTGACCTTGACTTTGAAGCGACCGACACCCAACACATACTCCAGATATTATGAATATATTTGTCATTTGATGTCGTAATCACATAATGCATGGCACTGTTAATATAAATTAAGAACAATGCACACATCCCAAGGGTTAATAGTTAGCTGGGCATTTAAGCGAGCATCCCATCGTCCGCATACGACGATCATTTGAGTCAATTTATTGCGAAATCATAACAAAGTTATTGGCCGCACACTAGCATGTACCTTCAGTATATACATGAAAGGCATATTTAAAAATCCAAGTGTCAACTGTGACATGGACCTTGAAGCGAGCGACATGGCTGTAGCGCGCGGCACGTCGATTTGATATAATAATCACTTGTTGCCTTTTTTTACTCAGTTTTGTATCCAGTAGGAATAAAAGTGAATTGACGCAATAAATGCATAACAAAGCTATGAACCAAATACGACATGTACATGTACATTTACTGTACACATATAACGAATTAGCTAACACACCAAGTCTCCAGTGTAACCTTGACCATTTGACACGTGGTATTGATATGATGATCATGTGTGCCAATTAATTTCGAAACCCCATAATGTACAGCAAATATATGAACCGGACACGATATGTCCGCCTTAAACACATAAGAGTGGTTCTAAAAAAATGAACGTATCAGGATAGTGTTCTCCAACCCTCGATTACATGATACTAGTTAGAAGCAAACAAATAAATTATATTATTGATGGGAACACTCTAACATACATATACTTTATAAAATCTAATATTTAGCCTATAACTCCATATGTTACACATAAATTTGAAAACTATGTGTATACACATTTGTACAATAAAACATGCTGAAGGCAAACGTTTAAATCACTCCAAACTAGAAGGTACTGTAATTGGTAATTTCTCATTTCGAATCCATTGTAAAAGCGAAATTAATTCATAGTGTTTTAACAATGATTATGAATGAGCACAAGGCTGTTAACACTTAAACAATAGAGCAGACATTGTGGCCTCTTTTTAAATCATATATAAACCTATACCAAAATTGCATTTTACTTAATATTGCGTTATAACTTTTGTTGAGTTTACTGTTTCAGACATTTCCCACACGTATTCAAGAGGCATGTATTACAATACATGAAGTCTCCCCAGCGTGGGTTACTCTTTCAGACACTTCCCATACGTATACAAGAGGCATGAATTACAATGCACGAAGTCTCCACAGCGTGGTCTACTGTTTCAGACACTTCCCACACGTATTCAAGACACATGAATTACAATGCACGAAGTCTCCAAAGCGTGGTCGACTGTTTCAGACACTTCCCACACGAATACAAGAGGCATGAATTACGATGCACGAAGTCTCCACAACGTTGTGCATGTAACAATGATACAATCTACTTATACATTTTAAATAAACATTAAATAGAATTCTATTAGATGTCAGATAAATTAAAAATGATCTAAATTATAAATACCATACTTGGATAAATTGAAGTTATCATTGAAAATACTGTCAAACAACTCAAATTCTCGATACTTGTCATTGGATATGAATTGGCTTCTTAACAAAATGATTTTCACAATTTAAAGAAAACAAGAAAAAAAATAGTGTCACCAGCTGTAAACGTTAAATTTAACATAATTGACCATTTGCATAATGTACTGTAACGTGCAAGGTAACTTTAACCAGACTGAGATTCACCCTAGCTAAAGATATATAATATTTTCGCCTGGCTGCTTTAGCAGTGTGATTAGAAACAAAGGATTTGAAAACAATGATTGGTGCATATAATAAATCACAGTAGAAATCAACAAAACCGGGACAATGTAACAAGCTTATCAATAAGAACAACGGACGATCCAGGTCTAAAACTTTGGATGAGCCTGGTTTGAAACTTCGGATGAGCCTGGTTTGAAACTATGGATGAGCCTAGTATGAAACTATAGATGAGCCTAGTATGAAACTACGGATGAGCCTAGTTTGAAACTATGGATGAGTCTGGTTTGAAACTACTTTCGTAGACGAACCTCAAAGCATACACTGTTAGTGTTAGATATAGACTGTCGCTTTTCCACCTAGGTTTACTCAGCAGACAAGCCCTCACTTACAACTAGTTCTGTCACTTTTCCGACCACAATGTGGAATTACTCAGTAGACAGAAAGCTACAGTTATTTACGCAATGGCTCCATAAATATCACGTATAATAGCATTATGATTCAATAACAATGAATAATTTGTCATAAGCACCACTGACAGACAATCACTTGATCATGGTTACTGAATGTCCAAGCGGAGATGGAACAAAGGATACAAAGAATAATTAAAGTGATCACGAGTAAAAATCCTATTCTTTCTATAGTTACGTTAGAAAAAGGTTTCTTAGTGCAACTCGCTGTTTTTTTCCACATAAATTAATATAGTGCTTCTTGCCCCAGGCAGTTAGAGTGCCAGTTCACATACTTGGCCTTCACTAATAATCTTATTCCGTTTTGAAGTATCACTAATTGGATGAAACCTTTTGCTTGATTTGATATTCAGGGAATTATCTACACGTCGGCCTGAAATGTATCAGTACAAAAAAGTTAATGGCTTAGATTAAAAAAAGTAATTGCGCTATATGAACAAACTCAAAATAGGCTAGTGTATAATTTCCTGGAATTTGCTTGGTCTTATTAGTGCGGTAATTTATGTATTTCCCTTTATTGCAAAGGAAATTGGTAATTTGTCTTAATTAAGTACTCATAAGTGGTAAGAAGAATTTCTCTTCTGTATGTTGATCGTCAGTCCGTCCATTCCGTTCTTCCGCAAAACTTGGTCCCGCGAATTCTCAAGCAGTTAGGAAGATACTTGTTGAAGAACAGTTGCATACTTAGCATAATGTGAGGGTAAGTGTTGTTCGCTTACGGTCAACGGTCAGGTTAGTTCTACTACAAAATAAACACAACTTTTTTTAATAACTCAAACCTAAGATTTTATCATAAAACTTAGTTTACACATCGGGCTTAAGGTTTGCCATATATCCCTCTGTAAATCACTTTCTCTGTTCATTTGTCCGTCAGTCCTTCCGTCTGAAAAAAATGCTTTGACTGTAAACTCCCTTACTTCGTATCAGGTGAACGTTCCTTAATACACATGTATACACTAATACTTTAATTACTTAGCAAGATAAAATCATAACACTCGGTATACAAACAGGTGAATGTTAAACAAGAAATAACTTTCAAAAATAGATTCGGCGTCTGTAATAACCAATATGCACTCACACGGAAATTAAATAAAGTAATAATAAACCTATTGGAAACAAGATAGCTTCCAGACTAAATAAGGAATTCTCCTGACCTAAAATTGATTTACCTGTACATGTTTTTATACAATTATTTACCTGACAAGTGTTTAAAACTAAACTATTGTAAAAAAAAAATATATAATACTATGAATTGAGCACCATCACAGTGAGGTTCAAGCAAAAAAGGATACACACAAGCAACAAGTTTCAAATGTCTGTGTACGGCAAAAACCTGTACTAACTGAAACACGGTGTTGTCCGAAATACGTCCGCGTCTAAATATTTGACGTATTCATGGCAAGTTTATTCGCGATGATATGTGAATGATNAGTGCATGCTAAGTAAGTATGTTTTTTTTCGCCACGGTCTCTAGGGGCTCCTTAAAGTCGCGGAGCCAATAGGCAGTTGCCTACACTGCCTAATGGGTAATCCGGGAGTGATCTCTGATAAATTTATATGTGTACTATACACCGAATTTCTATATAATAAGCATGTTGGAATACAGTTAACTATGGGAAAACTAAACTGGTATTTGTTGTGATTTACGCCATAATTTAATTACACAAACTAGACACCTACGACATAGTTCATATTAAAAGTATGTAGTAGTTACATAGATATTTGAAAAGTACAAAAGGTGTCTGTTAAACATGTATTTAACAGTATATAATTTAACAAATATTTTAAATTGAACGGCTAGAATAGTTTTTTAAACAGCATGTATACGTGGATTCACGAAAACAGTACTATACTGTATATCGAATTATTAGGTAGCACCTAGTCCGATTTGCATTAAACAGCAATATACCCCCGCGTCTTCAAAGGAGATGATACAAATGGTTCATTTCAAATTTACTTATGTAGAAAATACGAAGCCTCCTTTCTTCGCACACACCGAGAAACCGAATTGTCTTAAAACAAAAGGCGGATAAATCTGACAAATTGCAGATCAGAGTTATGTGTCATTGACAGTGACTTCACATAAAAGCCTGAAACATGTGTGCTTTTTTCAATGGAATACCAGTACTAAGTTGACCATGACCATATATAGAAACCGACGCTTACGAACGAGTGACCAGTATAGCTCGATAAATAGTCGAGCTATTAACATAATGATAGGTTGTTCAAAGAATTTAACACGTTTCAAAGAAATCAATACTCCTCGTCCACAAACACATAAAAACTACTTCAATTAATTCATTGCTGTGTACATTGTTTTGCCGTATAATGTTCTTTAGCTAACAATATTGATACAATCGTAAACGCAACTCGTGTTTCATTTATATTTCGCGGGTATTTAAATAATCACTAAAAGAATATGAACATTTTAACATTTTATAAGTATGAATTCAAACTAACACGAACGTATTGAAATATTTTCAAGGAATATCTATAAGACAGCTTTTAAAGAATCAACAAGAAAATAAATACCAATACCACTTCAATAGTTAATCCTTGGAAAGCTTAAAAACAACATTAAAATAATATCATATTAAATGTTGTACAAGGAATTAGTGACCTTGAAAAGCATTCATGTCTGTAGTTTAGTCCCTTTTTGCAAATAACGAGTAACTAAGCACTTTTAAGTTGATGCTATACTTCACTCGATAATTATGTACAAATACGTCTTTATCTTATTCTTTCAAATGTGAAGCTTGCGAATTAAATAGGCTAGTGTATAATTTCCTGGAATTTGCTTGGTCTTTTTAGTTCGGTAATTTATATATTTCCCTTTATTGCAAAGGAAATCGGAAATTTGTCTTAATTAAGTACTCGTAAGTGGTACGAAGAATTTCTCTTCTGATGTGTCTGTATGTTGATCGTCAGTCCGTCCATTCCGTTCTTCTGCAAAACTTGGTCCCGCGAATTCTCAAGCAGTAAGGAAGATACTTGTTGAAGAACAGTTGCATACTTCTAAAGCATAATGTGAGGGTAAGTGTTTTTCGCTTAAGGTCAACGGTCAGGTGAGTTCTACTACAAAATAAACACAATTTTTTTTAATAACTCAAACCTAAGATTTTATCATAAAACTTAGTTTACACATCGGGCTTAAGGTTTGCCATATATCCCTCTGTAAATCACTTTCTCTGTTCTTTTGTCTGTCAGTCCTTCCGTCTGAAAAAAATGGTTTGACTGTAAACTCCCTTACTTCGTATCAGGTGAACGTTCCTTAATACACATGTATACACTAATACTTCAATTACTTAGTAAGATTAAATCATACCACTCGGTATACAAACAGGTGAATGTTGAACAAGAAATAACTTTTTAAAATAGATTCGGCGTCTGTAATAACCAATATGCACTCACACGGCAATTAAATTAATTAATAATAAACCTATTGGAAACAAGATAGCGTCCAGACTAAATAAGGAATTCTCCTGACCTAAAATTGATTTACCTGTACATGTTTTTATACAAGTATTTACCTGACAAGTGTTTAAAACTAAACTATTGTAAACAAAATATATAATACTATGAATTGAGCACCATCACAGTGAGGTTCAAGCAAAAAAGTATACACACAAGCAACACGTTTCAAATGTCTGTGTACGGCAAAAACCTGTACTAACTGAAACACGGTGTTGTCCGAAATGCGTCCGCGTCTAAATATTTGACATATTCATGGCAAGTTTATTCGCGATGATATGTGAATGATGCGTATTGTTAACTATGATTTACTCGATAATAATGGGAATATAATGGGCTAATCAAAGTGCACAACTCGCTTTTGCGAACAATTACATCGTCGGTTTTAGTTTACAGTGACCGACCGAAAAGGTAAAGCCATTCGTTTTCAATATGAATAATCCCTTTTCGATCGCTGTACCAGACTACATTTTTGCAAGAAATACATTTGAAAAACATATTCGGCGTATATCCTGATTTTCAAATGTTTAAACATTTACAATTCTAAATGGTAAGATTGGAATCAAATTGTTTTTTTAATAGTTTTCTGCTGTTGTTATTTGCTTATCCACCGCATGAAATGTGTGTTATGTAATGGTATGCATATTTTGGTATATACTTCCTAATGGGTGCTTATAAAGTTTATAAACCAAAACATAGTTTATACATAATTTCCTGTGCACTTGTATACACTTATACATGCTGACATTTAATTAATATAATATAAATAGGAAATATCCACTACATATGCGTAGACGTAAACTGAACACGTGTGATATAAATGATACTACATCATGTCATAGTATGTGTCCTCGCATGGCATTGTATGTAGTTAACATGTGTTTTTTCTTCGCGATCGTATCGTATGTGCAGCTTTGAAAAACTTGATAGAGTTATAATTTTTGAAAAAAGATCATTGATTATTATGCTCTTCTTTTTAAATAAATACTGTTTAGTTTCATTAGATGTAAGATATTTCAGGAAAACACTAAACCGTTATTCTTATTTATTAAAAATACTTTTCATTGATTTGGATTACTTTCCATCGATAATATTTATGCTTAATGTTTATTGTAATAAAACGTACAATAGTCAGTGCAATTCCGAGGTTAAACAATCTGTCAAAATACAGATGTTTAGATGTTTATCAGTATACATTAATATTTCACATAACTTTACCCTCATTTTCGACTGATTTTCAGAAAATATTTTGTACACATTGCATAACTCTAAATTGAGAGTAAATTGACGATTGATGCCTCTTCTTATACCCTCCCGTTTGACAATTATCACCTCGTTCATTGATGGCAGCTATTATCAAAGCAATGACTTATAATGGAAACCAAATTACGACTATGTACATGTACTTATAACTTTTTGGGGAGTTTCTTTGCATAAAAATAGCATTTTCGAATATGAATTTTGGATTCGAATATTCGACCGATTTTCGAATATTCGAATATTCGGATAGTCGGTCCCATCCCTACTTCTAACACATCAATTATATACATAATTTTTCTGAAAACATAATTACATGCAGCAAACAACTATGCAATTTAACTAGATTGTTAAATCTGTAAAAATCTAGGAAACAATTTAAGCATAATTTAACACACAATTAAAAAATACAAATAAAGAATAAACTAGAAATAAGCACCTGAAGGTAGACAGAGATCTTGCACATGATAATTCCAAAAAACCAGGACTGCAAAACGTCCGAGACGATGGATGACGGCAAGCAAATGAGGATCACCAGAAAATCTGCTACTGACAAATTCACGAGAAAATAGTTGGTCACCGTTTTGAGCGACCGGCTTCTCCACACGGAATAGCACACCAACACGTTACCCGTGGTTCCTACGAGAAAAACCACTAAGAATAATGACATGAATATCCAGTGATGCACGGATGGTCGAATAAAATCCTTTATTTGATCGAGAATTTGTTCGTTGCTGAGGTTTCCGAAAAAAATGTTGTCTGATCCGTTTCTTTCTACGCATTCGCCTTGTGAACATGTTTCATTAGTTTTGTAAACTTTTACATGATCCATCGTTTCGCTATAGTTTAATATGTATTACATATAAGCTAAACTTTTAATTTATAAATGCATAATGATATATTTCTTACTGATGTAACTGATTAAAATACTAGTGATACCAAGCCTATTACAATAATGATGATAATGTCTGCTTTATCCAGTATCGAAAGCTAACCCGAGTTAAGAGTGACGCGCTGTTACAAATCCTCATGTGAGCACTTGGGTTGGATATTTATTGGGGATATTGGAATACATTTATTTACCGCTACGTCGTTTGGCATGCAAACATTTGAATGGTTTTTTATATAGGTGTTCTTTAGGATTGGCCTCTCAGAGATTGTGTAGCGTAAACATCCTGGCTATGTTTTTGTTTATACCTCGAAACTGATATAAGACATATCACATGCCGTAGTTGTCATCCGTTTAATTTATCTGAATTATTTTTTTTGTAATTGAACGACATTTTTATCCATTAAGTGTAAAGAAATACACATGTTTTGTGTTTTGTTTCAATTTAGTTTAATTCACTATTCGATAACGTGATGTGTTGTACACGCCCGTAACGTTCGTAATCGTGGGGTATTTTTATACCTAGTGGTTTTGAACACGAGTTTGAGGGCAACTTAACTTTACACTTGGTCAAAATTATTCATAAAACATGTAAGTGTTGATAAATATTAACCACAAAGCATCACAATCAAATTATTAACCGTCCTAATACAGAAAACGTTTCAATCTAATTTCAATTTAATTACAATTTAAATTACAATTTAATTACTCAATAATGGCCGTTTGTAAACCATTTATTAAATTACTTGCCTTACGAACCTCAGTTCGATTTACGTTTAAAACACATAAAACATGAGGATTCGGTTGGATGAAATGTTGAACGAGAATAATCGTCTAAAATAAGCCACATATTTAAACGCAGAGTTTATTACTTTGGTGCTGCTTCAGACATTCGCTCGTCAAACCCGCAAACAGCCAGAACAATATTGCCCATATCAGGAACCATATTATATATAATGGCGTTTTAATGAGATTGCAGAAAACACACCCGTCCGGAATGGTGAGCACCAATCAAAATCAGACATCCTGTGAACGTGTGTGTGGTCGCCAAACCGGACAGGTGAGGTTTCCTCCGCATACACTGGTTAACTCCACCACTGCACAACGCCAAGACAGTAAAAAAGACAGCTTTAGTTGCAAATTCGTCACTTTTTTCGTGAGTCTAGAAAGTTAGGAACGAATGCTGGGACACACTCCAGGTCCTCGAATTAACCCATTTATGCCTAGCGTCTAGCAAAAAGGCATTGGCAAACAGCGTAGACCCAGATGAAACGCTGCATGATGCGGCGTCTCATCAGGGTCTGCGCTGTTTGCTTAAAGGAATGTCTGTAAGAAATATTCTAAATATCGAAATAAATATACTAGACATCCCTAATTTGGAGATAAATTGATCCAATTTATAAGGATGGNGAGAACTCCTCTTAAATTAAACGTATTTCATGTTTGTCGTCTATCTATGTATGCTGCCGACTATGTGCCTTGGCTGTATACTCAGTATTTTGCGTGAGTTCTTGTTTTACTCTCTTTAGGTTTTGTTATGTAGAGTACTTGAACGATAACTTTAATGCAATATGTATTGATAAGTATGAGTACTCCTCTAAAACATTATTATTACGGTTAATATGTATTTCTTGCTGTAAAATATTTATTGACACTACTTATGTAATTATTATTATTTCATGTGCTTTAATTAATTATGTACATATGTTTATTACTGTAAATATTATATTGTTTGTAGTAAAAATGTGTCCACATGGGCCATTGGCCTTCTGGAAATGATGTAAATAAAATCTATGAATAAACCTGAAGTCAAATGGAAATTGAATAATCATACAGTTTCAACTGTTATTGATGATTTTTTGTTTATACGTTTGACCCGAACAAAAATGTAGCAGTGTTAATGTAAAAGTGCTTGTTATATAATTACAAATATAATCCAAACAAGACCGGTGACAGTATATTTTTATTACCTTTTTTACATAAAAGTTGTATGATTCTTTTGCTACTTATTATCATAAAACCTGAAGTGAAACAAACTGTAATTCTTCAGTTGGTACCCACTAAATATGATGTTTTGCCTGCAGTTTACACAATACACCGGGTTTGTTTGTATATCTTTAAAAAAAGACATTTAGCAGTTAAAGATGGAAAAAATGTATAACAGTTCGTTAAATTGTATTACATTCGAATAATAAATTGTATAATTATTCTTAATTGTATTATGACATGAAACAAGACAAAACGTTATTCATCTTGTTGATGTTTTCAAATATGATTAAATGGCCCAATCAGTGTGTGAGCCCACCTAATAATGAAACAAACATCATGATTGCTTTTTGATGTTTTTATAAATTTGCCAATTAAAAATGTAACATTTGGTGGCAAATGATATCAATTTTAGACATGTTTAAATATAATAATTAAAAAATAAGTCATTCATAATGAATGTTTCGTGACTCGACAAATGGTCTGATTAGAAGTGTATCAGAATTGTTACTTTAAAGAAATGTATCTTAGTCGATTCACTCGTATAACCGTTTCATATGATTTAACCGTTTACAAAAGTACAAAAGGTATATTTGGAACCTTAACATGTTTTTTTCCGTGTTTGAAAATTTACTGTTCGGCACAAAAAGACGCAAACTATTGTTCATTTGCTTTAATTTTTAACAACCATCATCTAAAATCGCATTATCAAAACGATCACTAACGTGATTGGTTCTCCTGGTATAATAAGTTTGTCGACGCAATGGCTCGACCATCAGGCATCAATGGAGACATTTGAAATAATGTTTCGACAAGCGCAATTTGGTATGAGTAATGATGTAACATGCTTCTACATGCAGTTCCAAACAAAATATGAATCGCAGCTCGAGGAATTATGCGATGATTTAGAGGCAATATTCGTGCAGAAAACCCCGAATAAATTCAATTGGTTTTTAATTAATAAAAATTGATCGGCGCTGTAGTTATTTTTAGTGTTCCAACTGCACTTTTTAAAAAGTAAAAGCCCCCTTTTATGACTTGATTATTATTTATATGTGTGGTCAACATGGTGTTTCATTTATTTAAATGTATGATGTATATACGGATGCAACAATAACCAGACCATTTTGAGTTAAATTTAGCTTGTTTTGGTTACTGCTTTCTATTGGTTCACACTCCGATATTATAAAACAATATGTTATTGACATATCTGTCAACGAATATTCATCTAAGTGTCCATCTTCAACCCAGAGCTGAAATATTAAAACCTGTATCTTATCATTATACCTAGATTACAAAAACCCCACATTTAATTGCAGAGTTTTAGATAAATATAGATATATAATATGAGGTTAAATGTGACCGTATCAAATGAGTACCAGTTGACTGTGGGCGGAGATTGGAGGTTTCTTGGGTTTATCCTCGATGCATTATGTATGTCTTTCTGTCCGTCCGTCCGTCCGCAAAACATGATCCATCGATTTCTCAAGAGTATGCTCCGTTATTACTTTTTTGCAAATATATTTGAATTAGGATGCTATGGGGTTAACTTTTTTGTATACTTTAATGTTCTGTGAATACCTCTTGGCCAAGTATAAGATTTCGAGCTCCGTTAAACTGATTTAGACCACCACTGCTTTGCATAGACCGTTTCAAGGCGGTGAAGCCAGCTTTATTCAGTGTTGTGTGTTTATTGTGCCTTTTTGTGTAGTGTCTAGTACATAAGTTTGTGTCAAACTGTTTTGCAATTAATTCTTTGCCATACATAAACGATCACGTGCTATAATAATCAAGTTTATCTCGTTCTGATGCAGATGGAGTGTAACTGTGTTCATATTTGATCTAAGTCCCCTCTTAGTGCTTCAGATTGTGTGAGTTTATGTTTTTTTAACTCATCTTAAATATAACGAACACTGCGTCAAATGAGACAATTATTACTGAATAGAAAGTCGTTTCGTGCCCGTTAAATATAAATGCTTACTCGTTTAGATAAGTAAGACAAAACAGCATTGAATGTTCATAAATTGCTTAAAAATGGTTAAACATTTCCCAACTAAATTAAAAAAGGGGACTTATTTTTCATTTAATAATGGCGGTGACTTTTGAGCTTTCTCATTCAACAGAGAAATCCATTATCGTGTACATTGTTGTGTAGTTTACAATTTATATAGCAAAGGTTATAGTCAAAGTAGCTTTATTGCAGCTTTGTATTGTGTTACGTTCCTGAAGGTATTACATCTATTGATGAACGACCTAATGAACCTTCTAAAATTGCAACTAGGGAATACGTATTTAGCTTATTTAGCTGTATTGTATAGTTGAAGAGTAAAAGATAAAGATGGTATAGTTTTCTTGCTAGCTTATTAAAATGGTATTAATGTATGATTTACAACTACGCTTATAATGTTCCCCCAAGGGTAGAAAGTTTAATGATTTCTACGCAAATGTTGTCATGGAGATAATATTTTTCCGTCGGATCAAATTATGTTTCTTAATCAACCAAACAAATGAAAATAAAAACATAGATTATAGCATGCCGGGTATATGTGAAATATAATGATTGAAACTTACATATGAAAAACGACATAACGTGGTAAGATCAACGACTAAATAAGTTTAGTTTACAGCATCAATAAACAATAATATCTTGTTGCAGACGAACAAACGACTTGTTTCGAAGTATTATTTGTTTTGTTAGAGAATATCGCCATGTCAAACCAATCACGCTAACTTTGTCTGGTGAAATATTTTACATCGTTGCTGTGGGATTTGACATACTTGTTGGTATATCCAGTTCAACAAAGAGCATGAACATTGCATGTACGCGTTAAGCACCAATGCATGGTGGTTAATTGTGATTTAACTGTGATTGACTATAGTTATGATCATATGTATAATGAATCTTTTTTATTAAAGCCCACATTCACGAGTAAGCTGTATTGGTACTAAGTACATTTCAATTGATGAAGTGTTCGAAAAGTGGTCATAATTTGGTCCATACTGCAAACTTTTAAGGACACGACGTAAATAACGGTTCGTAACTCAATAGTTTCAAAATAAATACATAATTTCAATACATAACCAATTTAGAAAGAAATGTGACATTGCTGTTTAAGAAACATTGTATGTAAAACCTTCTGACGAAAGTTTCAGACAAGAGAGTAAACATACGACGTTAATGATTTATATAGTCATCTACAATTTGTTTTTTTAATCAATTGGTCATTGTATCTAACGTCTGCTTCGGATTTCGAATATTTTATCTTACAATAAATAGCTGTAATATGTTTCGATGCGATTAAGTCGAATGAAGAAAGCCTTCCGTTCTGAATTCTGCCAAAGCATTAAACAAAACAGTGTTACGTATCAGGAATATTTGGGTTAATAGGAAGTGACACATGTCTTAAACCCAGTAAATAATTACTTCGCATTTACCGCTCCGGATCTCAGGTTTCCGTTTTCAATTTGGAGTTAGTAATACGCCGTCTCAAAATTCTAAACAATTGACAACATACTAAATTATGTCCATTATTTTGGACAAGGCATCATATACTTCTATGTTACATTTCAAATTGACAGAAATATATACAAACAACTAGCACAAGCGAACTAATGACGATATTCTCAATTGTAAAAGAAGGCGTAATTGCTGCGTGTGCAAGATGGCCAAATTTGGATATTCAGCTTCTAATTTACGCCTAATTAATGTATTTTGATTGTAAAGATTTTCATATTTATTCTACGTAGTTAAATCGTTATTTGTTATGGAAATCAATTTACTGACTAACTATCATGACTGAAAATCAAAACATTGAAGACAAATAATATAAATAGTATGCCATCCATNTTATGAAAAAAGAAAATGTCCTTTATGCAAAGTTTTAGAAGATGAATACCACTTTGAAAAACTCATAACTGTAAATTGTTAACTGCCTATTATGAAAATGTTTTATGCAGAGGAGAATATTGGAAAAAGTTTACTAAGAAACGCGTGCAATGCAAACCCGACATAAAATGAGATTTTATCCTACAGCTAAATGATTTTATAGAACATTATAGGACCCATACAGAAAAGATAAGATTTATCCCACACCTATGTTTATCCCACACCTAGTCATGTGTGGAGGAAGGTCNTATGTATGATAATGTCGCTTGTCGTTTGAAATGTCGCGTGTCATGGCGCTTGTAATGTGTGCTTTTTATTATCTACTAGACATACAGAAAAATCTATTATTGCATGCATACTATCAGTTTAAAACTCAATAATTAATTCAACTTGTTTGCTATCGGCAAATTAATATTAACACAAAAGATATATGGCGTGTTTGGGATGATATCGGTGTTCCCAGTGGTAAACATTCACATCAATTTTCAGTTCATTTAATGAGTTAGTTGTCATTGTTTGCTGAAAGCAGTTACGCCACGCTACTATGTATAGTTGTAGACGAGTTATATTTGCATAACAGATGTGCGTTGTAACATATGTTTAGGGAATAAACACTGGATGATGGATGCCGGTATTACTTTTCGCATTTGTTACCTCTCCTTAAAGGTGAGAGTTCGAACCCAACAAGAGGGTTAATGTTCTAAGCAAATCAAACATTTTTAATAAATTGTGTATTGATTTATGAGGAGAACGATAACAATAATAAGATATTGAATAAATTCGAAATCAAAAATCTGATTCGATTGCAATGGGATTCAGGCGTATAATAGACGGTTATGTTTACTGAAATTGTGTTTGAAGTTAATACGAATTCTAGTGAACCAGTTTATTTATTGACGTCATGCCTTGTTTCAGACAGAAAACCGGGGAACCAGGAAGATGGTGAATAACGAAATGTCGGCAAAAAAGTGCGCAGAACAAAACAAATTCTAAAATAGTGAGTACACTTCGCCACAATATATTAAGTTATAATAAAACATATGATATAGCATTTGCCGAAGTGTTTACGCTGCTGAAAATTCTAATAAATATCATAACGAAAATAAATGACGCGTTGCCAAAACATTCGAGTTGCATTGATGTATCTATTTGTATTTTATAAAACTGATACGTATAAGCGTTAAAAGCCCGTAAAATGAACCGCAGTCATGTTAAAGGTATATATTGAATGTTTAAAACATAACTTGAATTTGAAAATTGTGTCTATGTTTGTATTTACAAAAATAACAATAAACGCGTGTGTCCTACCTTTAAGAATCCAAACCTCAGGTAGATATTTACGTTGAAATGTACCTCGTCACGATCTTAACGAACATATGCTGTAATCAAAGGGATATAGAGGAAGAATAACATTAAAGGAGAATGGGTCTTTGTTATCGTGTATCGTTTTAAACATAAAATAAATAATTCAATAAACGTATATAGAATGGTTGCTGACTGTATGTGACATACATGTATACTTTGAAACGTATGTACGCTTATTATCTAAGTCGTTCCCAGGCCTTTACCCATGTTCTTACCAGGAATAAATAAACCGTTCCCACCACTTAAATAATTACTTATCTCACTATACCTGTTCTTATATATTAACTCCTGGTACATTTGACAGCTAACTTTCATTATTGTTCGTGGCATCTTTTTTAGAAATATAGTTCTTGCAATTAATCACACGTACTGTTGTTAAGGTAAACCCTTAAATTAAAAAAAGGTACGATTAGAAAAAATCCTTAGCGTTTGGCATACGCAACTTTGAATACTCGTATTGTTAGTGTCGCATTTTATCCAATAAAAAAAAACAATTCTATTAAAACATTATGGATATAATGTGAGTATTTTGTATTTTTAAATTTATTTTAGCTTTTTCAATAACAGTATTCTTAAAATCATCTCCGAACCGAACCATTTGTTGTATCTTCTAACTAGGGATGAACGAATACTGGAAATGATATTCGAATATTCGTTTGTCATTTTTCGAATATATTCGAAAAACACAGGAAAACACATAACCCTTATTCTTAATTATTAAAAATACTTCTCGTTGATTTGGATTACTTTCCATCGATAATATTTATGTTTAATGTTTATTGCAATAAAACGTACAATAGTCAATGCAATTCCGTAAGACATTACATGAAAAAAAATGGATACTGAGATCCTTTTTAGTAATATGTTAAAACTATTTGGACTATCTCATGTGTGCCACATGCTTAACATATTGAATGCTTAAACCGTAATTTAGGTTATGTCATGGGTCGCAAAAATGTTAAAAAATAGTCTTAAAGTTTTGTTCGAATGTATTTATCATAACGCCATAAAAAATGTGTTAGATATTATGCATACGTCGTATGCGTCTATGTTAGGCGTAATCGCGGGTAAAAATCAGCATTTGTAAAGCTTAAACAATGTTCGGTTTTCCGTACTCCTCATTATGTATAAGGTACAGTAAGCTAAATGAACACAAAACTAAGAAGACTTATCAACTATGCAATAATTAAATTAAATAAAGCTTAATTGAAACATAATTTTAGTGATAGTACGTATATTAATTCGACAACTTGAAACTAATGTAGTTATCATTTTAAGTCCCCAATATTTAATGCTTTATGGCATGAACATTGAATACCTATTAGCTATTTAAAAACAAACTGCAGTTAATTTGATACTCAATGCAAGTGCTTTCGTTCCAAAGAATTATTTGATGTGTATTTAACTCATTTCATAATTCAAGTATATAATCTATATCGCAAAACGCAGTTTTGCAAAACGCACACTTTTATTGCTTAAAACTTTATACAGCCGGGATTCGATAATCAATTTCGTTAAATTATGTAAAAAAGCATGTTTAAGTTGCGTTTTATTGCTGCAAAACGTGCACTGCAATTGCATGAAACTGTATTTACCAGGGATTCGATAATAAACTTGTCACAACATATATTAAAATTATAATTATGTGTTTATTGCTAGGTTGTACCATACTTCGGTCCATGTGAATTACCGTTTCGCAAATGTAGATTCATCAAAATAGTTACATCATCACGATAAATTAATGAGTTTTGCGTTTAAACGCGTAAACATCATAACCAGACAGATCCTTTTACAGCACCATTAACACTCAAAATCAACGAACATTTTGTAAATCATTTCGTAAAATAAAGTTATCTAAAATTCAGTGTTCCTAATATTATAGCCAAATTTCAACGCTAGATGTGGTATTGTGACATTGTATCTTGTTAAATCTATGTTACTAGACCTCATCAAGTGATCAAATTTTGGCTTTTGCTTTAGTGAACACTGATCTTTTATGGGTGAACTTTTACGAAATATTCGTTGATTTTGAGTGTTGATGGGGCTTTAAATAATTCCTTGTATCAAATTTCTGACTACACCGAGCATGGTGTCCATTACTTATTAGGTAACGAGTTGGCGCTTTGGTTTATAAAGATTTCCGTTCGTGAAGTTCTTAAAAACGCTCACCTCTCGGTCACTAAAGGTTTTAGCCCGTTTTTAGCTTATTTCTTTAATGACTGTGTAAGAGGCCATATTGGACAATGTTCGTGTGACAAATTGCTCGAAAATGACGTCATTTACAGGGTTGCATTGTTGGTAATTTGACTGTGGTAAGTTAACTAAATTGCAATGGTTAGGTTACAACGAAGTCACCATCGTTTATACAAATACAAATATATGGCGGTAACATAACCATGTAAATAACTGCGTGAATCAAGTTACTACAGTTAATATTAACCACTGTTTATACAATTGACCGCTGAGGTTAAAAAATCTGTAAAACACAGATTTTTAAATGTTTATCAGTATACATTAATGTTTCTCATAAATGTTCTTTCATTGTCGACTGATTTTCAGAAAATAGTTAGTACAAATTGCATAACTCTGAATTGAGAGTAAATTAACGATTAATGTCTCTCCTTATACCCTCCCGTTTGCAATTATCATCTCGTGGCAGCTTTTAATAAAGCAATGACTTATAATGGAAACCAAATTGCGACTATGTACATGTACAGTGATTTACTTATAACTTTTTTGGAAGTTTCTTTGCATAAAAATAGCATTTTTGAATATGAATTTTGGTTTCAAATATTCGGCCGATTTCCGAATATTCGAATATTCGAATAGTCGGTCCCATCTCTACTTGTAACACATCAATTTTATACTTAATTTTCCTGAAAACATAATTACATGCAGCATAAAACTATGCAATTCAACTAGATTCTTATCTGTAAAAAACTAGCAAAAAATTTAAGCATAACTTAACACACAATTAAAAAATACAAATGAAGAATAAACTAGAAATAAGCACCTGAAGGTAGACAGAGATCTTGCACATGATAATTCCAAAAAACCAGGACTGCAAAAGGTCCGAGACGATGGATGACGGCAAGCAAATCAGGATCACCAGAAAATCTGCTACTGACAAATTCACGAGAAAATAGTTGGTGACCGTTTTGAGCGACCGGCTTCTCCACACGGAATAGCACACCAACACGTTACCCGTGCTTCCTACGAGAAAAACCACGAAAAATAATGACATGAATATCCAGTGATGCACGGATGGTCGAATGAAATCCTTTATTTGATCAAGAATTTGTTCATTGCTGAGGTTTCCGAAAAAAATGTTGTCCGATCCGTTTCTTTCTACGCATTCGACTTGTGAACATGTTTCATTAAGTTTGTTAACTTTTACATGATCCATCGTTTCGCTATAGATAAATATGTATTACATATGAACTTAACTTTTAATTTAAAACTGTATAATTTTATATTTCTTACTGATGTAACTGATTGAAACACTAGTGATACCAAGCCTATTACAATAATGATGAGAATGTCTACTTTATCCAGTATCGAAAGCTAAACCGAGTTAAGAGTGACGCGCTGTTACAAATCCTCATGTGAGCACTCGGATTGGATATTTATTGGAGATATTGGAATACATTTATTTACCGCTACGTCGTTTGGCATGCAAACATCGGAATGTTTTTTTATATAGGTGTTCTTTAGGATTGGTCTCTCAGAGATTGTGTAGCGTAAACATCCTGGCTATGTTTTTGTTTATACCTCGAAACTGATATAAGAAATATCACATGCCATAGTTGTCATCCGTTTAATTTATCTGAATTAAATTTTTTGTAATTGAACGAAATTTTTATCCATTAAGTGTAAAGAAATACACATGTTTTGTGTTTTGTTTCAATTTAGTTTAATTCACTATTCGATAACGTGATGTGTTGTACACGTCCGTAACGTTCGTAATCGTGGGGTATTTTTATACCTAGTGGGTTTGAACACGAGTTTGAGGGCAACTAAACTTTACACTTGGTCAAAATTATTCATAAAACATGTAAGTGTTGATAAATATTAACCACAAAGCATCACAATCAAATTACTAACCGTCCTAATACAGAAAACGTTTCAATCTAATTTCAATTTAATTACAATTTAAATTACAATTTAATTACTCAATAATGGCCGTATGTAAACCATTTATTGAATTACTTGCCTTACGAACCTCAGTTCGATTTACGTTTAAAACACATAAAACATGAGGTTTCGGTTGGATGAAATGTTGTACGAGAATAATCGTCTAAAATAAGCCACATATTTAAACGCAGAGTTTATTACTTTGGTGCTGCTTCAGACTTTCGCTCGTCAAACCCGCAAACTGGCCAGAACAATATTGCCCATATCAGGAACCATATATTAGAAAATGGCGTTTTAATGAGATTGCAGAAACCACACCCGTCCGGAATGGTGAGCACCAATCAAAATCAGACATCCTGTGAACGTGTGTGTGGTCGCCAAACCGGACAGGTGAGG
Organism: Dreissena rostriformis; assembly: GCA_007657795.1. NCBI lineage: Eukaryota > Metazoa > Mollusca > Bivalvia > Myida > Dreissenidae > Dreissena > Dreissena rostriformis. The sequence goes on along the minus strand of VMBQ01000838.1, from coordinate 95,702 downwards.
TTTCCTCCGGATACACTGGTTAACTCCACCACTGCACAACGCCAAGACAGTAAAAAAGACAGCTTTAGTTGCAAATTCGTCACTTGTTTCGTGAGTCTAGAAAATTAGTTAGGAACGAATGCTGGGACACACTCCAGGTCCTCGAATTAGCCCATTTATGCCTAGCGTCTAGCAAAAAGGCATGGGCAAACAGCGTAGACCCAGATGAGACGCTGCATGATGCGGCGTCTCATCAGGGTCTGCGCTGTTTGCTTAAAGGAATTTATGTAAGAAATATTCTAAATATCGAAATAAATATACTAGACATCCCTAATTTGGAAATAAATTGATCCAATTTATAAGGATGGGAGAGTCCACTTGGCATAAATGGATTAACTCCACCACTGCACAACGCCAAGACAGTGAAAAAGACAGCTATAGTTTCAAATTCGTCACTTTTTTTCGTAAGTCTAGAAAATTAATTAGGAACGAGTGCTGGGACACACTCCGGATCCTCACATTAACCCATTTATGCCTAGCGTCCAGAAAAAAGGCCTTGGCAAACAGCGTAGACCCAGATGAGACGCAACATGATGCGGCGTCTCATCAGGGTCTGCGCTGTTTGCTTAAAGGAATTTCTGTAAGAAATATTCTAAATATAGAAAAAATATACAAGACATCCCTAATTTGGAAATTAATTGATCCAATTTTGAATGATGGGAGAGTCCACTAGGAATAAATGAGTTAAACAGCCTCAGGCGCGGATTGATATCATAAACATCATATACACACTGATTATCTGATTGATTGCTGATGCAGCATAAGTTATCGCACATCAAATGTAAAGGACACTAAGGCTAATGTCCATAAAACATAATTTAATAAACATTGAATATGCATAAGTTGTAAAGGATGTCTATGGAGTGTATTCCACTAATAACAAATGTGTTTTTTTTTAACTAAAATACATTGTATAATGTATAATTATGTAAGGATAGTTGTAGTATTATTTTATAATTATATGGTATGTTTACACCGTGTGTAATAAGTTATATGAGTATTAATAAGGTATTTAATACATAATATATGCGACAGAAAGTTACCAACAGGCTTTTTATTCCACTGATGTTCAATAATTTGGTCGGTGATATTTTCAGTCGAAAAAATTACTATGACCTGCAACATTTTATCAAATATTTCGTTGCTGCTGGTTTTCTAACCGAATTGTATTGTGACAACGTTCTCAATTTGTCGTTACATTTTGATTTAGCAGATGACGATTACAAAAAAAACGGGAACGTTTAATTAAAAAAAAAGGTTTAAATACTGGTAAAAGCAGGACAGGAAACGCATTAAAACGATATCCTCGTACTCATTAGTAAATATGAAATATAGAGGCTTGTAAAAGCGCAAAATGGTTGAATGCTCCTCATAACGTCACTTGAGCACGAGAAGCAAAATCACAACTAATGATTAACGTTTCGTCTAGTTAAGCTGTTAATAATAACAACACGGAGAACTTAAAAGAGCAGACGCAAAATCACTGCTAATTGGACACGTTTGGTCTAGTAAGCTGTTAGGAAGAGCAATACTGAGCACTTAAAAGAGCAGACGCAAAATCACTGCTAATTGGACACGTTAGGTCTAGTAAGATGTTAATAAGAGCAATACCGAGCACTTAAAAGACAAGTAAACATTACACGGATAGAACGCTTTTATTACATTTTCACCTATATTGATATGAATAAACCTGAAGTCAAATGGAAATTGAATAATCATACAGTTTCAACTGTTATTGATGATTTTTTGTTTATACGTTTGACCCGAACAAAAATGTAGCAGTGTTAATGTAAAAGTGCTTGTTATATAAATACAAATGTAATCCAAACAAGACCGGTGACAGTATATTTTTATTACTTTTTTTACATAAAAGTTCTTCGATTCTTTTGCTACTTATTATCATAAAACCTGAAGTGAAAAAAACTGTCATTCCTCAGTTGGTACCCACTTAATCTGATTGTTTGCCTGCAGTTTACATAAAACACCGGGTCTGTTTGTATATCTTAAAAACAAAGAAGTTTAGCAGTTAAAGATGGAAACAATTTATAACAGTTCTTTAAATGGTCTTACATTCGAATAATAAATTGTATAATTTTTCTTAATTGTATTATGAAATGAAACAAGACAAAACGTAAATGATCGTTTTGATGTTGTAAACTATCAATAAATGGCCCAACCAGTGTGTAGGCCCACCTAGTAATATAACATACATCATTATTGCTTTTTGATGTTGTAAAAAAATGCCAATTAAAATTTTAACACTTGGTGGCAAATGATATTTTTAAATTATTATATTGAAACATGTCTAAAATGGATAAGTAATTCATTATCAATGCGTCGCGACTCGACAAAGTGTCTGATTATTAGTGTATCAGAATTGTTAATCGATTCACTCGTATAACCGTTTCATATGATTTAACCTTTTACAAAAGTACGAAAGGTATATTTAGAACCTACACATGTTTTTCCGTGTATGAACATATACTGTTCGGCACTAAAAGACGCCAAATATTGTTCATTTGCTTTAGTTTTTAACAACCATCATCTAAAATCGCATTATCAAAACGATCACTAACGTGATTGGTTCTCCTGGTATAATAAATTTGTCGACGCAATGGCTCGACCATCAGGCATCAATAAAGACATTTGAAATAATGTTTCGACAAGCGCACTTTTGCATGAGTAATGATGTTACATGCTTATACATTCAGTTCCAAACAAAATATGAATCGCAGCTCGAGGCATGATGTGAGATTTAGAGGCAATATTCGTGCAGAAAACCCCGAATAAATTCAATTTGTTCTTAATTAATAACAATTGAGCGGCGCTGAAGTTATTTTTAGTGTTCCATTTTATGACTAGGTTATTATTTATATGTGTGGCCAACATGGTGTTTCATTTATTGAAATGTATGATGTACATACGGATGCAACAATCACCCGACTATGTTCAGTTAGTTACATTTAGCTTGTTTTGGTTAATGCTTTCTATTAGTTCACTTTCCGATATTATAAAACAATATGTTATTGACATATCTGTCAACGAATATTCATTTTAAGTATCCATCTTAAATCCAGAGCTGAAATAATAAACTCTTATCTCGTCTATAAAAACGGCCCTCTCTGGATTAAAAGTATCTGCACATAGGCTTAAAGTTGAAACTGGTAGATGGCAAAAACTAATAGCTATTCCTTATGAATAAAGAAAATGTCCTTTATGCAATGTTTTAGAAGATGAATACCACTTTGAAAAACACATAACTGTAAATTGTTAACTGCCTATTATGAAAATGTTTTATGCGAAGGAGAATATCGGAAAAAGTTTACTACGAGACGCGTGCAATGCAAACCTGACATAAAATGAGATTTTTTAATTAAGTAATCGTAATAGGTTTACCCTCCGTCAATCAGCCTATCAGTATGCAAACATTGGTCCTGCGATTTAAAAAAAAACTGACGGTACTTGGTAGAAAATTGACATACGTATAATGTGTTTCTGTAATAATACACACAACTATCTAGTAGTCCTGATATTTGCTATACAACTTCAGCCAACTATGGCTGTCTGTCAATTTCTTTCTCTATTCATGAGTTCGTCCGTCCGTCTCTTCGCCCATAACAAGAAATGTATATCTCACTAAACTGGATCCTGTGATTTCTCAAAATGTACTGACGATTCTTGTACCAAACGTTTATGATTATAAAGGGCCATGTGTGGATTATCTTTCGGGGTTCACCAGTGTTGAAATGTCAGGTAACTGTTACTAAAAATAATAATAATACTTAATATTGTACTTTCTTAATAACCAAATAAGATCTCTTCGTGAAACAAATTTGGATATATGTGCGTTTTGTCTATCACTCAGTCACTTTCTCGGTTTATCCACGAGTCCGTCAGGACGTCTGCACACAATGAAATAACTCCACAATTATGATATAAAGAAGTGAAACTCCAGTTGCACCAGCAGTATTGCACTCCTGTTATACACGCGTTCATGGTCCTTTATTTATGTCAAGTGACCAATTGCCAAAACAGTACGGCACAATACAAAACAACATACACACATAGTAGAGTAAAGCTGGTGTCACCGCCTTGGAACGGTCAAAGCTAAGCACTGGGGGTTTATGACTTATAATATGATCTTGAAACGTGTTAAGCATATTAAAAAGATGAACGAATTATGCGTGACCCTTTGTTTCTGTAGATGTTATATGTAATTTAACTGGTACTCAAATAGAATAACATAAAGTAATGCAATTTTTCAAAAGGTACTTGAGAAATTATTATGAAATTTGGTACAGTGTATATACATAACAGCAATATGACAGCACAATCTTTTGTTTTTATAAGAGGCCAATCGTGGGCTGGATGTCAATAATGCAAATTTTAATACTTATGTGCTACACGGATATTGGATTCGAACATTGTAAGTGTACAGATAAATAGCAATGTTAATGTAATTCACATTTTCTATTCAACTAGTATTAGACAACTGTATGGCGTGCAATACTTCAACGCCTTGTTTACTTATTCTTTAATGTCAACAGACGTTTAGACAGTATGTTAACTGAAATAAAAGATATTAACCACACAAATATCAAAGGCCATACGCTCACCAGAATAAATGATGATGGGCGTGTTACAACAATAATCGCCCACGAACGTACAATATTGTCTTTGCAAAGATATAGATATGAGAAATGAACTTTCAAATGTGTTTGCTTTGAATGAAAATTGTTTCTCATTAACCTTTATAATATTAATATAACATTTCCCTTATAAATATCCAACAAGTATAACAAAACTTGCTACAAGCTTCTCCATTTAGGAGATATTAAAAAATATATTTACTTTGTTATTTTTATGTTTCTGAGAAATATAAAAGTAAAACAGTAGCGATAGGCGGTAATTTCAAGGAAGTGGCTTCAAATGACTTCTCTATAGCCCGTAGCAACCGTTTCATTGAGAACAACCTTTTGATTGATTGAACAACATGACAGTATTCTGTCATTCTAAGAAACGTTTGCTTAAATTTTCTTCAAACGAAACTTCTGTATATGTTATAATTAATGAAATATCGGAATTTCTTTAATTCCAAGTAGCAAATTGTATACATGTACATCAATTACAGGTATTATCATAGTGAATCAATAGCATCGACTAAGATTAACTCAACAAGTGTATACTTGGTTCATGTGTTTTGTTTACGTCAACAAATTTGTCAGTGTAAACTGCTGCATGATTGTACATTTTAATTGCATAATTGCCTATATCTTAAAAATTATATAACAATTTTTTCATGTATGCGATTTCCATATATATAGTATATTAATTAATCACACAACTGTCACTTAAACACGATATAACTTCTGACCTGAAAAGTTTATATAGATAATACATACTCCAGAGTTATCGCCAGTTATCGCAAAAAAACGGATTACGACACACATGTTAACAAAACGTGATGTTTCATAGATATAATGCGTTGTTTTGCATGCTTCAATGTAAGTCATTGATAGTGATGCAAGAATTTAGATTAACTGCTGTAAACATTTCCCCATTTCATATGTTATACATTAATGTCGAGTTTCTTGCAATGTTGAAACCTTACATTTTCAAGAAGCTTTATCGTGACATTTCTAATTTGAGAAAATGCTCCTTTTGCAATAAAAAATAAGGAAGACTAAAAAAGTAATATTTTAAAACATTACAATTATATAGTGAATCCTCTTAAATGCCAAACCATGGTTTGCGTTGGATAATTAATGCATTTGCTTCTCATTAGTTTGCTTTTATCATATTTTTCATCAGGACCACAATTATCATGCTTTTAGGAAAGGCGTTCATATTAAAAGGAATACTATTCCAAATCATTATCAGGAAGCTACATTATATTGCTGTAGTGAATATATCGATTGTGATGTTTGAACAATACTAAGTGCGCCATCAAACAAGGCAGTATAAAATAGTCTAAAGTAATTATTCAGTACAATTTATTTCGTAAATTTGTCACTTTTCTTCAATAATTGTTATGTCAGGTAAAATAGAAGATAAACGTATAATTAAATATTGACTAACATGAACAAGCGTGGTAGTATATAAAGAGGTAGTATTTTAACTAGTATGGTATCATTACATTACAACAACCTTTTAAAATATGTTTTGATTATGGAATGTCTTTAATTTAGTTGGATTTGGGAAAAAAGCATTATTTAACAGTTTAAAGAGAATTATGCGTAAGAACCTGTGCTAACGCGACTTTACTTCATTCGAAATATGTTTAAGAGTATGTCATAATAGAAATCAAAATATATTATGTGTGAATGATAATACATGTATGTGGCATGTATATATTTGTCAGCAAAATGTCACAACTCAAGCCGAATACTGTGCACTATTAATGAGTGTATTAAATACGTACACTGGTAATCTACTTAAAGTAACAATAAAGGTGACGATCCGTAAATATTTACCGATTTTTAAATATTTTTTGCATATTTTATTTATAAAGGTTATCAAAAAACAATATATATATGCTATTGGACATTACCATAAATAAATGAGCAATACAACTTGTTTTGAGCTCAAAATACAGTGTCCTCCAAGTCAATTGTGTTTACTTGATCATGCCGAGCGATTCCGAGCCGGTTTTCCGATAACAAATTTTGATTGGTCGGCACAAGACATTGTGTATCACGTGAGCAGGTCAAGGGTTAAAGGCCAGACATTCAAAACAAAAATGGCGTCGAGTTCAAAAAGAAGATGTACACTCGCCTGCAAGCATACACACACGGTCGCTAATACATCTATGTTCGACATACACCTCCAACAAGAATGACAAAGGCTGACAGTAACAGACAAACTCTTCAATGGGAGTGCAAATAACAAATATTAAAAACATCAAGCTGTACTTCGATTTACACACATATATATATATATATATACACACACATATGGTTAAAAACATATATAAATCATGCAGGGTGAGTTGTATATAGTAAAAACACTACATGAGTAAATATTGTGCTTGAACTGTATTTGTTTAGTCATACTTTCTTTAAAATAAAGCGTTCTTAATATTAATTATGCCTAATGTGACACAGTAGCTTTTATATAATCACACTTCGTTCAGCGAAATACTGTGGTCAGTGAAGCGTTAATCTCTATCGTGACACAGTAGATTTTATATAATCACACTGTGTTCAGCGAATCACTGTGGTCAGTGAAGCGTTTATCTATATCGAACATAACATAACATACGTGTTGTCTTTCTTTGTTTACGAGAATATTGTGTTGTTTGTACTACGTCATCAATATATGCGTACTCTACGAAAGAAGCCGAGGAACATCGGAGATAGCGAAAATGTACGGAAATTGCAAAATGTAAACATTTCTTCAAATTATGAAACGGGCATATCTTCCATAATTCTTGACAACGTTGCACCTAAGCTGTGTTTTTATCATTTTTTATGCAAGAGTAACTGAAATCCGGTAAAAATTAGACCAGTTTATAGGCATAATAATTGGATTTGTTACCTTTATTGTTACTTTAATGCACCTAATGATAAACTTATGCTTAAAACGTATACTATGAAAACTTGATTTGATATACTCTCTTCAAATTAAAAAGACACTGCAGAGTTTTCAACAAAGCATTATGTTAGAAAACTATCCTTACGAAGAAGGCCTCAAACTTTTTCCGAAGTCAACAATGACAATGCTAACAACTGGAACTCGAAATTCCTGAGCCCTTTTCATAAACAATAGCATGACATTGCATCTGAGGCTAGATTATTCATGTTTTATGTATAGACGTAATAAATAAATGACTTATACAAGTTACATATGTTTCCTACTGCGAGTTTAAAATAAAAACGCGTACTGCTAATACGGATCGTTATATATAAAAGAAAAGAAAATGACCGTGGTAACACGTATGGTCAGATATAATGTGTTGAAACTGTCTTCAGGTGGAGGCACCAGTTAAGGAGTTGCCAAAATATATAGATGTATATATCACGTGACTATTCCATATGTAATTTACATGAACACATCCCTGCATAGTTGTGATATACCGTGACGTTCTAACGTAATAGTTCTCGTTCAAGCTCACAATCGATATACGCAAATTCATATGCAAAAAAAGAGAATGTGAATGAGTGCTTGATTTGCACATCAAATCTGCACGTTCGACTTGTTTGTTATTTAAAGTTTAGCATTTGTTTGGTATAATTAAATAAATATCATGGGCATCTTTCGGTGTATTCTTGTAGTTAATATTGCCTCCCCATCGAAAAGTAATATCCATATCGGAATTCGGCCTTTCTTGTTATCCCTTTTCTCGGGCTGCAATATTTACTTTACCCCTCAACCGCTTATGAAATGTATATAGTATTTGTGCAGTTATTGATTTAGCCAATATTGCATTGATATCATAACTTCAACTAGTATCATAATTGTGTGATGTATAATGGTGAGTACATGTGTACTCAAGTTATTGTATAAAGTATGTAGCTTTATTTATTAAATATCAAAACAAGGAATCTTGTTACCAAAATGGTTTCCTACTTCCTCATTTAGTTTCTATCAGGATTTTTAGAAATTAAATTAAATATGAATATGGGCTTTGTTTTACCGAATTATATATTTTGTAATTGCTATTACAATAATATTTTAAATGTGTGTACATATCTGTATTTACTTCAAATATTATTCGTACGAGTTCATTAATGTTGGTAGGTCATATCCAGATAACTGATGACACTTATCTTTTATTAAACACGACATAGATGTATATGTCTTGTATGCAGAAAGTTGCGTTTGGTTCCAAGGCGTGTAGCAATGTCCAACTTGTCTGAAGAGGGAGTATAAAAGTCCCTTCCTACCAAAGCACATGCAGTTTACAAATGTTAATAATTTATCTCGCACAAAGCAACTGTTTTCATAAAACACATAGTTGAAGATACATTTACCATAAACAAGTACCTAAATATAAGGCAATCTGATAAAAAAAATTCATGTGTGTATAGCATGTCAACCATTTTGTGTGAAATTGTGTGGTCTATTGTAAATAAACCCTAAGTTTGTCCTAAAATAATATTTTCTTGTTACATTAACAAGGCCATATACAATGTTGCGTGAATACCATTTAACATATACGTTTCGAGGATCGAAAAAAAATGCTTACAGAATAATAACGAAATCGAAAAATCACAACATTGCTAACTTTTTGCAACTTATAAGTAAATTGATGTATGTTCACCATGAGTAAATAAGTGTGCGTTAACAATTTAAGGAGCAATAATGCTAAAATACTCTCACTATGTTGTAATTTACGTGGGTTGGAAAAACATTCGCTCCATGAATAATTATTAACACTTATTTACTCTACTCTAAATTCACGATTTATTTTAATTACCTTATCCTATAAACGTTAATCAAACCAAAACACCTCACAAATCGTGAATTAAATGCCGATTTCGCTTCAAGAATAACAAAACATCTACTGATTCAAAACTAAGCAATTGCTAAGAAAGCGACGTTTCGAGGTAATTAACCCATTTATGCCTAGCGTCTAGAAAAAAGGCCTTGGAAAACAGCGTAGATCCAGATGATACTCCGCATGTTGCGGCGTCTCATCAGGGTCTGCGCTATTTGCTTTTAAAAATGAATTTCTGTAAGAAATATTCTAAATATAGATATAAATATACTAGACATTCATAATTTTGGAAATAAATTGATCAAATTTTGAAGGATGGGAGAGTCCACTAGACATAAATGGGTTAAGGGTTAATCAGCGGCGGTCTAAGAATCCATGTTTCTGTGTTGACAAAAACAAACTCATTTATATCGAGCACATATAGAATACTTTTTAGAAACATTGAAAATGCGTGACTGTGAAAGAAATATTGTTTTAATAGTGTTTTTGTAATTTGTTTTCAGCAAATTGTTATGAGGACTTTAACCTGGACCTAAACGATGTTTATTTGCAATAAGTGCAACGTGTAACCAATAATTGGAATATGCGTTTTGAGTAATTGGCCATTACTATATGAGCTTTTTATCCAGCTGAATATTAACATTACCAGACATTTGCTTAACGTCTGTCGAGTTGAGAAAATAAAACGCGACCACATAGTTCGTATTGTCATTCAAAAACGCAAATAAAATACTACGTTTCATTAAATGCTGCAGATATGTTCAGCCTGCCAACGTTAAAAATATTATTGAATATGTCCCACAAATGATCCTTAAAAGATATCATTAACCTTTTCAAATAGATATTATTATTGCTTTTGGGTATTGAAGAGTTATACAAAGAAATAAAAAACATATGTTTGACATTTATTATGAAACATTTTGTTTTGTGTTCATATGAAAGCATTTTCTTCAAATGTCAATCTAAGATAATGCATATTTAATATCGTCCACTAAATTCGTAAAAGTATTGAACAATGTCGCTTTGAAGATAGTGAAACCGTTAAATTAAACAAAAATGAATCCAAACATAGAAGAATGCTCCCACGCATCAAACAAGGATTGCTGCAGGGGTGTTATATATGTATTTCATTAACAATGAATTCTGATTCAATCCAATATCATATATTATTAGATTTATAAATATAACAGTAATGTTAATTATGTATGCAAATGACATTTGATAAAAATGATATATTTGGTAGAAATGTCTATAGACGTTTTTTGATATGTTTGATTACTACCGATTTTTATGACTTTGAAGAGTGAAACGGATGTTGGTACAATAATAACCTCAAGATGAAAGGACAATATCGAAGTAACTCTATACTAAGCGATATAAAAACCAAAGTTCTCTTCAAAAGATTTGCTATAAAACTTATTATTCGACAAACCTGACTTCTTCAAAGTTTTTCCGTACAAAATGTTGCTGTGATAAAAAAATATAATTCTATATTCAACATTTTTTATCTAAAGCTTTTCTACAATTTGGTTAAATTTTATAATGGCTTAAATAGAGATTTTCGCCGGGATCAGTTCACAAATTTGCAGCCTGGTATATTATATTATCGTTTCATTTAGACGGAAACCAGGAACAAAGTATGAAAAGGAACATTGAACATTATCAATTTGAACCACAGAAAAGCATGAAATAAATGGAAAGAAATTCGTATTTTATAGATAGAGTTACTCGCTTACATCCATGGGAGATTCTTATTACACCTGTTCTTCAAGACAGGAACATTTTTTTACGACTGTGTTGACAGTTCGGGATGGCCCCACGATTAATCCATGCCTTGTTCGCCATCATAACGCTCAGTACGTTTACATTAATCATTACATTATTTTTTTTATACGTTATTATGGTTTTAAGACGTAGGCTATCAAATCTTAATTTTCACAGGTTTTATTTCGGGATTTGCGCAAATCTGTATGAAAATAACAGCATGCTTAACAGATGGTTAATATTGCACACATGATATGCCAATTAAACTTAAAAGAAATCTTGTTCTCCATTACGCTTTATCGCGAACGTATCGGAAATACACTAACTCATCGAATCAACATACGTCTGTTATTAAAATAAATATATGATATGCATTTGAAATTTTATCACAAGACATAACTTCAGTTCAAACCAAATAAACAGCAAAACCATTTGCCTTCATATGTCACCTGTTGCTTTTTTATATATTTTTTTCATTAAATTCAATATACAATACAAGTCTTTTACACAAAGTATTTGTTCGTAATAAATCAATGACCGTTTGAATAAAGACGTATTAATGTGGTATTCAAGTGTGCATTTCTTCAACATCGTAATAATATATAACAGCATACATGCACATTAGGATAACAATATTATGCTCTACAACAGAAACACTGTTTGTCTTCTTACTTGAATTGTGATGCTACAAAGTTAAAGTTTATTAACACTTGTGTGGTTTGTGATTTATTGATTGATTTATTTATTTTTTGATAAAAGAGACTTCATTTACCTCGTCCATAGGTATGTGCAGGTCAAGACCATCCTGCTCTATACCGTACAAACGTGTATGTGTTAGTTGCACAAGTATGTGTTACTTTCAGAGAGACATACAAACACATTATGTTTACTATGGATAAATAGACATTGTAAAAAATATTAATTTGTAATTATATAAATTAAAAGGATAACATTGATATTGTACAAATGTAATGAACACAATAAAAAGGAGAGAAAAAATATGCATGGCACCAGTGTACTTAAATTGTATATTTAGTAGTTCATATTTTTGTAACAATGAATTATATTGCAGTGGGTTCATTGTAAAAATAATCTTACAACTAGCCAATTTGGGAATTCATTGTTTTGGTAAGTCTTTTTTTTATATGTTCCATGATAAAAGTAGATTTATCTTAAGTCCTGGAACATTCGGGATTTTGTTTATTTTTTTACACATAAAAAATATAACTTTTAATTTCAAGGAACAATATATTGATATGATTAATTTTTTCTATAAAAAATCCAAGAATCATGTCCTGGCAAGAGAGTGCAGGCATATTGATATTATTTATATTCAATCCATTTGTAAAATGTTGAACAATTGTTTGGATGTGCTCACAACTCCAGAAAAGATGAGTTAACGTTACCTCATATTTAATACAAAATGAACATTTATTATCATCAACCATTTTCATTTTATATAGCAAAGATTTAGTTTCTAAGATTATATGTACTATCAAAGTATGTAACCAGTGTATATAAGTATCTCTTGATATTAAACAAAAAAATATAATGTGAACATACTTCCAGTCTATACTACTTAATATTAAATTCCATTTAGTTTCTCTTGTAGGTTGTTTAGTACTTGAAATACGAGTTTCATATACTAGTTTGTATTTGCTTCTGGGTAAAAACAACCAAATTAAGATAACAAGACATATAAGCTCCATTATTGGTTGTTGTTTTTACAGATACAAAACCTGAGTTTTTAATGAACTCTGCTACAGATCGTTTTAGACCTTCTTAAAATAAAAAATAGATGTTTTTACCTGTACACGCTTCAATTTCTTGATAAGACTCGAAATTTCCAGCGGTACATAATATATCTCTTATAAATCGAATACCGCGTTCATACAAACTATTTCATAGATACAGTTAGAACCAATCTTTAAAGTGTTGTTGTAAAGTATACATCTGGTTAACTTATTTTTTTATTTAATTTTTGATGTAGATTCCATAATATATGTAAGTCATACTTCTTTTCAAATAAGTAAAAGTCAATTATATTAAACCCTCCATCTTCATAAAATGTGATATGCTTAATTTGTATAATTCCATTACATATGAAGTTGTTAAAACAATTTTGTATTTGTTTCAATATACTTGATCCTGTGCTTGGAAGAGCAGTAAATAAGGGGAAGCAATAGCGTTTTTACTATGGTTATTTTCCCTAATGGTGTACAATTTCTTCTTTTCCAAAATTGTATTATACTTTATAAACTTGCTATCTTATGTGGAAAATTTAACTCGACCATTTTATCTAACTCTTATTTAAATATTATGTCTAACACTACTTTTAAATTCGTCGAGTGTGTGCTATACGTTTTTGAACCTATCCATATGGGCTTTGTTTTTTCGTAGTTTACGTGTATTTTTAATCCAGACTCTAAACCAAATTATGTAATAACTGCAAATCAGATTTAAGAGAGATGTCAGAACCATCTAACAAAAGCGATGTGTCATCTGCAAATTGAGATATATTGTATTCAACATTTCTAATTGTATTCCTTTAATGTTTGTTTTTGTGTGTTTTGACTTAGAATAGCCAAACATTTCTGCACCTAAAATAAAGATATATGAGCTGATTGGGTCACCTTGACGGCAAGCTCTAATGATTCTTATGAAATCTGATACAAACCCATAGATCTGAATAGTTGTCATGGTGTTACATAAGCAAAGACGGACCATATGTCTGAGCATAATACCAAAATAAAAATGCAATAAGCCTTTTTCAATAACATTGAAGGAGAATGTATCGAAGGCCTATTCAAAGTCCAATACCATTAAAAGTCTATGTATTTTGTTATCTTCTGTGTATTTTAAAACATCATATATTAGATTTGTGTGTTCTCCTATATATCTTCCTTTAATGAAGCCAATTTGGCTTTGGCGATAAGTTTAACTAGAACGATTTTTAATCTATTTGTAATTGTACCTGAGTCTATCTTATAAACAACATTTAAAAGTGTTTAAGGTCTAAGAGTATGTAAGAACTGTATTGGTTTGCTTTCTTTTGGTATGCATGTGATGATTCTCTGTTTTTGAGTAATTGGCAAGGATCCTGAGATGAAAGCATAGTTGAAACTTCTTGGAATAAAAAAGGTAAGATCCGCCCAGAATGTTTAAAACAACACAATCTGTAGTGAAGCCATCTGAGCTAGGGCTTTTCTCAGTTTTCATATAGTTTAGTGTGGCAGCGATTTGTGATTATATCTGTGCACAGTGTGATGTTCGATACGCCTTTGAATCGCTTAAACATTTAGATTTTTTACATTGACAGTCAAAAGGCATGACAAGCTATATCATTCTTTGTTTTCTGTAGCAGTGCATGCATTTTTTTATTGTTTAGGCTCTTTATCAATACGTCATCATGTTTATAGAGTTACATTATTTTATATTCAGTGAACGTGCATTTATAAAAATAATTGCATCAGTTAACACAAATTGACGCTGCACAATACACGTACATACGTAATAGCTCAACTTCGAGACCAAAATACATACACGAGCGTATTTGAGTATGAAGATCTGGACTTTGAAGTGTCAAATAAAAATATGCATGTTTTCTATGGAGACCGATTGATTTTCTGGGCATGACTAATAACTCATCGTGTTTATTATAAGAGCAGTGTTTGGAAAGGACATTTATAAAACGTTATATATTTGCCGAGTCATGCGAAACTGGACCGTATGTTATATGCGACTACGTATCTCTAGATCAGCCATTTGCACATTATGGTCAGAACCAACTCTATCCGCTGACGAGACCACGAAACTTTTCATAACTTCATAGCGGACATGGTTGCTGTTGACCAGACTGCGCAAATGGCATAAGACCCATTTTCGCATGACGCGAGTCACGTACAATCGGAAACATCCAGATCCATACGGATTCAGAGCATATTAAAAAGCTAACTTGCCAAAACAGAGAACGTCTATTAACAATCAAACTTTCTTGTTCTACTTACCAAATCTCACTTCATCTCACTGCCGGTGTTAGGGCTATAAAAACGATATTAAATAAGACAAGAATTTAATGAAAATAAAATAAAAATATTTAACTATTTTGGTAAACAAAATCATCAAACGTTATTTAAAACTTTGTATATATCACTTTTAAAGCATCGTATTTCAATACATGGGGTTTCGTAACACTTGACAATGCACAGTTCAATTAATGGTAAAGTAATACTGATTACAAAAAACAATGGAATGAAAAATGTTCATACTAAGAAGCTGTAATAAACAGAATTCGTCACCAATGACATCTTAGAAAACTATGCAACATGACCTCAATACTATAATACGCTTCAATATCTTGTAAACATTATGTTTGTGAAATTCAAGTGTAGACTATTTCATGAATGATATGGATCGAGAATGGTCAGAAGCTGTCCTGCTTGTAGATCTATTTTAATTATGTTATGAAAGGGAGTGTATGCTTGATGTCTAACGTAATATGTGGTGATAGCTGAGAAGCATGAACAGGAGGATAATTGTTGCTAACATCTTCTCCCGCTAGTGTTTAATTTGATGAAAGTGGCAAATCTCCAATACAAAGCAGGACATTACATACAACACAACACGGTCAAAACAGTGCTTCGTGATTTAATGCGGTTTCAAGGGTAGCTGAACCTCAAACTTAAAGTAAAAAGATTAAACATTCACATTAATAACAGCACGCAAAAAATGAGCACTGCAAAATAAACTGAGTTCATAAGGCCAGGTCACACAACAGCATTACAAAAGCTTTAAAATGATCAAACAGTCATACAATAAAATAATTTTATATCAAAGCAATTTATTATTAATGTGTTATATAATTATATTACACTTGGGAATTAAAATTCCACTTTGTGGTTAACTTCTCAAACGAGAAGCCGCTGTATACACAAGTAAAATCAATAAACATCCATAAAGATCTGGAATAGGTATAAGTATGTTTTCTTTATTACATGCAAATCAGTGCTTCTTCTACGTACCTTTGTATATATGGTTTAAAGGCAAAGATGAAATAAAAGAAAAATACCTTTACTTTCAAATAGTAATAATACAATTGTATTCGACCATAATAACCTTGTGGCGCGGAGGTTGCTATTTATTATTAATGCATTATTGGCTATGTAGTAAAAAGTTATTCCCTTAAATGTGATGTTTGTAATTTATGATAGACTTGTTTGTTCAACCTTATTATTTACAATCATCCTTTCATAAAAAATGTATGCCATAAACAACCTCCTGACAATGGCAAAGCGTTAATGTTTATCAAGATAGAGATGTTTTCCCAAGTGCATTTTTTCACAACGTTACAGTGAATGTACATTAATAATCTCTTTGTGAATATCAAGCTGCGTGAAAAGTAAATGGGAAAAAACGTTCCTGACACCGTGTATTTACACTTGAGATTTATGACCCACACACACTTAAAATGTTATAAACCTGTTGGAACTTACAATGGGAAATAAAAGTGCAACACTTTTCCGCAATTATTGCGATAAAAACGAAATCCTGAAATCGTTTGAACACGATAATGATATGTATGCAATGGATTTTTAAATTCGGGTCAAGATGTGGTTTATTGTTTCTTTGTGTGTTATAAATATATATCAATGAATGTATTTTATAAAGCTTTAATATGGGTAAGCTATAACATTATCGCTATGGGTTACCTGAGATGTTGTTTTGTTGTTTTTTTGTTTATTTGTTTTTTTGGAGGGGGGGTTAACAGGGGAAGATGTTAGTTTTCAGAGAGAGCGCGCATATTCTTGTTTATGTTTGTAAGACTTATGATTGTAGAGGCAGCAATTCCAAGAAGTAGGCTATTATGTCAGAGGATGGGATTGAATTGCGTATTATTGCTGGCCGTTCATATTATTCAATACACTAACGCGGATACATGGCAAAACATGCACACACAGAACGCAATATGGGCATTGTAATTGTTATATGCAGATATGCTTTATGTCTATCGGGAGACAATTGCAGGGTGGGTGAACAGTTTTCTTCCTAAATGATACTACTTATTATGGCCGCCCATATAACAAATACCATAGATTGTAAACCAAATAATATGACAAATACGAGAGAGCATGCAATAGACAAGAGAAACCCTTTTTTATGTGATAATAGGTCACGCCACCAAAGCGAGCGGACGGGATGAAAATTCGCCAGGTTAGTGCTGAAAAATAACCGTTTCTTTATTTAAATGTGGTACAAAAGACGCTGCTGCTTTGCAAGAAATTGTCATGAATTGCAATAGATATAGGTGCTGAAAAATACTTGTGTCTGCTATGTTAAAAAAATGTTTGCATTGCAATCGATGCTTTTGCTGTCAAATAGTCGTTGCTGCTTTTCAAAACAAAAATCTGATTTAATAGAAATAGTTTTACGTGTCATGATTAAGGTGTACGGACTCTTCATAAAATAGCTGTATGACTTATGTTCATATCGATCATTTAGCTTGAAAAACGTGGCTGTCGTAGGTGTCGAATATTTACAATTTGTGTTTTTATTAATTTATATAAGTAAATAACTAAATAAATAAATATATACATATATAATGACATTGCATCCTCTCTACATTTACCACTGCTTATGTGTATGTAGTATATGTTATGTTCTTGTTATGCCCTCTTCTACTAAAAGTATTCACGCATGGTTGTTTGGTAATTATCTTGATCATGCATTATTATGCCAGTCAAAACCTCTTGGGCAATACGTCTTCTATTCATTGTTACTTACATTAGATGTATAGTTTTTTCTTCTTTTTTGAGACATTAACATATATTATGTCAGGTGATGGATTCTAATTGATAGTTACAAGAATCGTGCATGTTAAATGTGTACTCAAGACTTGTTGATAACACGTCAGGAAATCATCAATATACAGACCATTTGTAAATAGAGATAATTATCTATCATCCAAAGTAGTTCATCCAGATGAGTTATGCATGGCGTTACCACATACTTACCTTTTTGGGTGTGGCGGGACTGCTAATGCCTCGATTATTTACGAGAATGTTGTCAACATGCTTGAATGAAAGGGAATTGACATTAAAAGATTCACTAACGGATCTTCTGTAATGGTTGGGCGAAATTCTGGGGTAGTCACGCGACTGAAGCGTTCTGTACAAGGTGGATTTGCTACACACACTGCATAGCTCATCGTTTCGCTTTGAGTTGAGCTAGGGCGGCTGGGGCACAAAAAGGTTCAAGGAAATGTTTCCACTACGTGGCTTAGTTTCGAAGGGCCAATTGATGTACTTTTACCAAACTATGGCTGTTGAGTGTCTGTTTGCTTAGAGTCAAGGACTTTTTCTCCACAAACCATTCACAAAATACAAATTCTTATATGTTTCTCACTTTTTGGCTGATTATTTGGAAGCTTTTGTCAAAATGTATAAACATCCTTACAACAAAAAACAAGATGTTGGCAGAAATTAGGGCTGGCAAATCTATCTGAAGATAAAATTGCAAATATTTTAATCAATTCCCATCGGAGCCTCAAAATGATGAGCATGGCCTTTACACATTGCAATTTCAAGAGTGTAAAATGAGGGATGGTGAAATTGAAATAGGACGCCAGGAGCGTTTGTGTAAAATGTGTTAAACACGTTCTTAAAAGCCTGAATAAAAGATTCTCTGATAATGCTGATTCCGACATTTTGACTGCCCTGACAAATGTCTCGAGCCATCAAATATTCAGAACATTGAGCTTTAAAATAAAATTAACACAGTGTTTGATTATTTAACCTCTTTCGGCCATAAGGGAACAAAACAGTAGTTAAAAACGTTTTCAAAGTTGACTCTGAGAGGATTTTGTAAACGAAACTACATAAAACAAAACATCTGAAATTCCATTAAAAATACAAACTTTAAAAATGTAATGATTTTTCTATGGACAGCCCGGGAATTAAACAGTTCGAATGCAAACCTGCATTAACAATTGGGGTTCGCTTGAAGTCGAGACGAATTATGGCATTCTGTTAAACGTGTATCTTGCAGTTATTTAGGTTATTGACAGCCATGACAAATTTGGAATTTTGACTTGCAATTTATAACGGAATGAAGTTTATTCTTCTCATATTATGAAATTCTGACTTAAATTTTAAAATTGTAATTGTTGTTCAAAATATAAAAGCAATTAAACAAATAACATTATAAATATGTTATTTCTTGTAATATATGTGAATCAATATGTTATGCATTTCTTCTGTAATGTTCTTAAGTGGTTTGTAATGGCTTCATAAACATGTGATTGAGTTATCATGTAAGTTTCTCTATATATGTTTTGCTGTCAAGCATGTGATTCCATTATATACAGTAAACATGATTATCATTGCTTCCAGTGTATTCTTGAATGCTTAAATGAAGATTGTTTACACAACTATAAGAAATAGTAACACGCTTGACAAATTGTTCTTTTCTCTTGTATCTTTTACATAATCATAATGAAAAAAAAAATCAAAACTAATACAATAGTGTTTATGCAAAACATTTAAAAAAAATTGCCTTCTCTTGTTTTGTTTATATAATTATATCTTTAAAAATTAATTGTATAATTCTAATGACAATACTAAATCAAAACTATTAAATGTGTTTATATGTATATATGAATTACATTAACAGTGTTTTTGCTTTCTTAATGCTTTGTTTGTTTATATAATTATATTTATTATACAAAACAAAACCAACTTTTGTGTTTATATACGTATGCCTATGCAGCTATATAATTGATATGCATATCTATTTCATAAATAGTATGTGTACCTTTGGTCCACAATATCAACTCAAATAGAACCTGTCATTTTATTTGTAGGGTTTTGATCAAATGAAACTCTTGTACCGCTTTGTTATAGTGAAATGCTTATCATATTTAGGTTATTTTTATGTTTATATGATTACATGTATGCAACATAAGTAAAAGTGCTTATCTTCTTCTAAATAACCACTGTTTCCCATATGAACTCGTAATGGTATAAACTTAATTTTTAAAATAAAATTAGTTTCAGCAATACTTTATAACAGTATATTTGTAAACACCTATATTTCAATAATGCTTCAATTAAAACATTATTGAATCAATATAACATAACTTTTCATAACACAAATTTCTTAAGTTAACTTGATACTGATTTGCATATGTTTGTTATCTGTATAATGTTTACCCATATTGTAAATATTTTTGTCAATGTTCTTGTGTATGTAATATTTATGTATGTTTCCTTTTTGTTTTCCATGTTGTTGTTCTTTATTTCTAGAGACTTTTCCAGTAGTATCAATGTGCTTTATTATTATAACATGTACGCTTTAAAGGCATGGTATATAGATGTTCGCATAATTAAATTTATAGTGTTGTTCATTTTGTATAGATACCCTTTCAGTAATATTACTGTGTTTATTTGTGATTACATTTTAAAGGCATGGGATAGAGATTTTTGTATCATTAAACTTAATTTACCAAATGACTAGCAATCTGAATATGGTTTCGTTAAACTGTAGAGGATTAAATGGCAAATTAAAGAGGCTTAAGGTTTTTAATAACTTAAAAGAGTTAAATGCTAATATATATTGTCTGCAGGATACACATTTTACCCCAGATATGTACATATCCATTTATTCGAAATGGGGAGCTGAATGCTTTTTAAGCTATGGTTCTGCTAATTCTAGGGGAACAGCTATTTTCATATCCATTAGCACAGATTATAAAATAAATAACTCTGTTGCTGATTTCAATGGTAATGTTTGTGCAATTGATATTTCTGTTTCTGAAAACCGCTTTTCGTTGATATCTTTATATGGCCCAAACATTGACTCCCCCACCTTTTTTACTGATAACTTTGAAACTATTGAAAGACGTGAAAATGATTCTTTAATCATATGTGGCGATTTTAACCTTGTTATTGATCCTGTAGAAGATTATTGTAATTACATAAATNCCCAACATATTATCAAACCCTTTTTGCCCCCATTCTTACAACTAATATTAAAAAATGAATCTGGAGCAAAAAAAATGTACACAATTCTAAATAAAAACAATGAACAACCTTCAGTTAAAGCAAAATGGGGTATACAACTCAATACAATAATTAATGAAAACAAATGGAACTGCATTTTTGAACTACCCTTTTTAATAACAAATTATGTAAAGGTACAGTGGTTCCAATACAGAATAATTCATAGGATACTTGGAACATATTGTCTTTTGAACAAAATGAAAATAATTGATGATCCATTATGTACTTTTTGCAAAGAAAGTGAAGAAAATTTAGAGCATTTATTCTGGGAATGTCAAATATCTAAAGCAATAATTGATGAAATGCTACCAGGTCAATCTTTTTCTTTCATTAATATGCCTATATTTCTACTTGGATATTTTACAAAGTCTGATAGTGCAATAAATAATGTTATTTTGTTAATAAAGCTATACTTATTCAAATGTAGGATAAATAAATGCATTCAAAGCATAGCTGGAGCCAAGAAATACATAAAGTACGAATATGATAACTTGAAAAAAATATAATTTCAAAAAATAATTTAGAATCGTTTGACATTGAATGGGAACTATTAAATGCCATTGTTGCATAAACTTAATTATACAATTATAAACATCTATTTTTGTTTTTTTCTTTGCCTTATCATCTGGTTTAACAACTTATTCATCATTGTTTGTCTTTACTTAATGAAAAATGTCTTTATTATTATATGCACCTATTATTGTTTTTATCTATTCCTTTTTTCATCTGATAGTTCAAATGAAACGTCCATATTGCTCTATACACTCTGGAATTTGTTGTTTTTTTTTCATCTATACACCATAAAAGTTTTTTCAACAAAAAAGTACATGCAATAGATAGCTAACCTTGTATGTATTGCATTTGTTATTCTGTTCATTTCTGATTATATAACATGCTTGTGAAATTGTTCATAATTGTATAATTATGCAATATCGAAATAAAATGTGTTGGAAAAAAAAGATTATTATAGTAAAAAATATATTAAAGATTAGTATTGTAGTTGTTTGTGAGCGTACAGTCCTAGACTAACAAACAGGCTGGCCGTAATTCTTAGCTTAACTTTTGGGTATTGTTTCTGAAACATATTCCATTTGGCTAATATGTTTGCTAAAGAAAAAGTGTGAGCCAGTAGAAAGCCCTGCATTGCCATAAATTAGGTGCTGAGCATTACCCTTGTTGCCTTACAATCATTTATTTACATTTCAATATATTATCCAAATGAACTTTTTATTGCAAAGAACTAACAATAAATACACCTGATTATTGAAGTATCGATGTTGCATTTCAAGATGTATACATAACTATTAATACTAACAAACAACAAACTAGTCCTTATAATAGAAGAGACGATTAAGATTTTGCCATTGTAATTTTTTCGTTTTAGATGGTTATATTCCAAAGATACCTTTGCATGGTAGATTGACCGGGTAAATTCCTTATGATAAAAACAAGTTCGTAAATAAATGATTTTAACATACGTAACCTTTTGCTAAGTAACAAATCATAAAAAAAAACGATTTTTTAATTTCATGAACTACACTTAAAATCGTTATTGAATATTACTCATCCATATTATGACCATACAAACAGTAATGATCCTGTCTCCTAAGTTTATATTTCAATTTTATATCAGCTTGGTAATAACGTTGGTTAGGCATTGATATTCACTAACATAGAGCTTCTAAAGTAAATACATAATATGGTTATAATTGTGTTTACATTTGTGAAAAATGATACTTTCATAAAAGGCTCGAAACAAATATTATCATTCACTTAACGACGTATTGAAGCATTTGTAATTGACGTATGTTACTTTCTCACGCATGAAATGTTTGTGCTACAGCTCTGAAAGATAACTTTAAAATATCTGAGAACCCTGAAGCGATACCAGTATTTTTTCTAATGAATCTGCATAACATGTTTTCTGTTATTTATCCTAAATATAAAGTGTTTTCAGAATCAAAATTATCAAGAATATGTTGCAATATAATAAAAAAAACGTCCGTCTGTGCATATAATAAGTATACAAAGTATTTTGTATTCAATGTAAGATTGCATAAATAGTAAGTGAACAATATAAATATGTATTTCTTATATTCTGCTTTTTTGATCATTTATTATTTAGCACATTTAACATTAAAGAGTACGCATTAACTTCTCATTTTTAGAAAAATACGCAGATTCTCCCAGAACACATTGTTTCACATGTTTAGAATTAAATGTTAGAAATTTTATTTTAGTTGTTAGTTGTTACTGTACGCATAAACTACTCTTTTTTATAAAAATACGCAGATTTTTTAAAAACACATTGTTTCACAGTTTTAGAATGAAATGTTAGAAATTTTATTTTAGTTGTTAGTATAAAGTATCTACGCCCCAGGAAAGGATTCGGGCACCTTGATTAACGGCTTCTTCCTGAGATGAATAACGATGACAAGGAATATTTACTATAGCAGAATAGAACAAAACAGATGCTTGGATCTGATGTCAACACGAAGGGATTAAAAACAGAACAGAAAAGATAGTTTTTTTGCAACTAAAGCATATGCAGCTCATCATAAAAAAAGCGTTAATAAATACACATGCGTCAAAATAACAACATTTTTATTATGCATTTTTAGAAATATATGATTTTTGTAAGAATGTTATATATAAGAGACAGCCCTTCATTTGTTTTACAAAGTTAAGTGAATGTTTAAAATCCGTAATAGATAAAGACAAAAAATATATGCGGTAAAATAATTTTCAAAATTTCAACTCTGGGAAAAAAAGATATCCTCTTTATATTTTCGGCTCTAAGTTTAAATGCTTTAATACAGAAATTAGCTAGACGTATCAATACAGATTTTCTGGTCTCGTTCAATAATTGGAAAAAAAATGAACATACTTTATCTACTTCGGTAAACATCAGGTATAAGTGTATTTCTAAAATTATTTTATAAGTGATATATATTAACAAAATGGTACTCATCTTCAATTTCATTAAGTGTACAACACTTACATATTCTTTCATTTCTTAGAATGTGTTGGTGCCTACCAGTTTCTATAAATAGATCATGAGAAGACAATCTCAATTTTGCTAGTATGTTTCTTAATTTCAATTTTTCAATTTTGTCTAAGTAAATGGATCTTTTAAAAATGGGTTTAAATCCTTGTAAAGAAATAGTGATGAAGTGTCATTTACATCTGTTTGCCATTTCGTAATAAACAAATCATGTAATCAAATACGAAACATTACAATAAAGCTGTTAAACATTACAGATCCTGGATATAACCACAAGTCATCAAAACTTGATTCTTGCAAACGTTTCCGAACGTTTGATGCCTATGACTTGGAGTGAGGGTAATCAAATGTTTCTTTACAATTGTTTACGGATAATATGGCTTAAAATACAGTTAATCGATTTTTCTTTGAACAATTTTAAGAAATATTTAACTTTCACATAAATATCAACATATATACATCGGGTATCTACCTATTTCGGCATACAAAGCATTTAAATTTGTAAAAGCTTTCACATTTAAAAGCCATAAGCAGATTTTACGTTGGACTCGCTCAATAATTTTAATTTACTAAATCCCCACACCTGGCTTTGATAATAAAGAAACGAGGTAAACAAGTATTCAAAAATATTTAACATGATTTTTAACAGGAACATTCAAAGATTTTGTAACAGTAAATGATGAGTTCATTGCCGTAAGCTTTTTGCCTGATAAAGTAATTGAGGCTTGTATAAATGCGCCGCTGCTTTTAATATCTATTCCTATATAATGAAATAATTTCACGATTTCAAGACGCTTGTTGTATTAAATCCACTGAAATCCATTTTTAATCGAGCTTAATGAAGGATAACAATTTTGTCGGATTAAGATGTAGATAAGATGAAGTAATACCTTCAATTAAGCGTTCATCAGAAAGTTATAATTCCGTTGCTCTGGTAATTAGTACATCACTGAGTGATTAATTTGCAACTGTTTTTAATTGAATTGTAATTGTATGCGGTTAACGTTTATCTGCATGTGTAAGTTTAGTTCTAATTTCTGGAAAAAGTTTGAGATTCGACATGCCTTTCAACCCATTTAACTCCATACCCCCTACCAAAATAATGCTTTCCATTGTACTTTCAAAGGCAGCGATCCCCGCTTTAAAACATTTTTGTATGTTAAATGTCTTATTGTATGTATTGTCTTGTTTTGTATAGTAGATTGGTCATTTGCCTAAAAAACTACTAGCGGACAAGAATTTCTCGCTTGATACCGTTTGTAGAGTTTGATTTTTCATAGCTATTTTATGCTTAATAATGTTGTTCAGTTAATTTTTTTAAATAATTTTAACGTTAATAGTCAGTAAACTATACACACATGTATTTTTTGGAATTGAGGAGTGTTGTGTTTTTGCAAACTCAGTATTTGCAACAAGTTCGCATACAATGTATAAGTGAGTTACTACTATCAAGTGATATTTGAATTGATTAAAAATACGTGTTTCTATAAGAAAGCGGATTTATTTTTCCAGAACTAGCTGTGTTAATGGTTTTTGGCGGATGCAAATATCAGCCAATTTGGCGACATACAAAACAGGAAACCCCATAGGTATTATCTACAGAGAAACGTATTCTTCTCCATCCGAACGAACGTCTTTTGTTTAAGACAATGACAAATTTCCTTAACACGACAAGACATCCGATACGACAACACACATCAAAAACATAAACGATGATCAAAATTTGGGTCACCCTCTTGGAACGGTTATTTCGCGGCATGTAAATACATGCACGGATTAAATCACTTAATATGGTGAATGAACAATCGACCACTCAGATATAACCAAAAAGACACAGTTACACCATACATGATTAAATCTAGATTGACCGCCTTGGCATTTTAAATAAAAAAAAACATGAGGATTTAAAATGGCTCAAAAGCATGTTTTGAAATTTATTTACATTGTTTTCAAAACTTGCATGCAATAAATATAATATCAATTCGTTTAAAATAATTTTGCTCTAAGGTGTAATTTTAACCATAGCATCAGAATTGAACTGTAAGTAGTTTTGATAAACAGAGGTAAATACAAGCATAAGCTGAAACCCTACTTGTCGACAAGCTTCACATACTCATGTAGTACAAAACGTCCATATCATTGTAACGCATCATAAAGAATAAGAAACAAATAACCTTTGAGGCCAAACTAAGTTTAGTGACACACTGGACGTTATCAAACTGTTCCTTTATATTATTTATTCCTTTATATTAATACTATATTTTTTTTTTAAGTTTATATTATCAAAGAAAAACACCAGCAGCAGAACAAAAATTAGCATTCCGTATTCATAATAGTTTCATTGATTTCGTGTTAGATACATCCGATAATAAAAAGAATGCACATGTCTTTGAAACAGTAAATACAAACCATTGATTCAAAAATGTGTAAGTTTTGACTTCAAAATTTGTTATAAATAACCATTGACTTAAAACGAATCGGGCAACGTTTCATTAAAAAAAATCATACTTTCACACACCACACTGCTAAAATCTGACACAAAAAATATGCTTATATAGCTAAGAATGTGTATGTTTTTACTAGTTTATCAGTTTTATGTACCATTAAGTTCAAGACTGAAATTGTTTGCCCTCCGAAACATACACCAACTGAACAGACGTGTTTTTGAAAGTTGTTGTTAGTATCACAATGCAGACATTTCTTCTATAGAAAATAATTATAAATAGATGTTGTGTAATTGATGTAGTTATCCTTAAGAGGAAAACTATATCTGATTTCGGAAATGGAAAAAAAAACAAATATTACTGAGGAAAGTCACTTACAAATACACTCCTCGGAATACAAATAAGATTAATAGACATATAATTATATAAACTGGGAATGAAAATCAGAGGCCAATAGAATTGCATCTTTCTGGGGAACCACAAATGTTCGTAAATCAATTATTTATATATCAAAATTGATTACATGATGAAAACAGACAAAATGAAAACGAATTTGTCAGACACTATGCTACATAACGCCTCAGACGAGACCTTCTAGTCAATAATATAGCACGAATGATTATTGATTCTGGATAATAAATCTCCAGTTTCTATGTCATTTCAACGCAAAGGTCATAAACACACTATCATTTACATAACTATCACTTCCTTTGATATAAACATGGTGGTTGTTTTTCAAATTACCTTACATGATGGACAACCATGTTTTATTATAAGTCATATTGTGTTGTGTTACAAATTTACAATCGAAGTATAAGAATATGAACTAAATGTTATAATCTAACAAAGCTACAAAAGAATATATTCACGAGCGCTTGCGCGACTCAAAATGAGTAAATTGTCTAACTTGACCGAGACAAATAATTCACGTTATTAACCCGAAAGCAAATACATTTCTTTTTTATTAAATGCTTTTAATAATTTTGTTCATATGCGTAACTGTTAATTTAAGAGCCGTACTACTTTCTTACTGATGCGTGGTAATTGGGTTAAGTAATAAACATTCTACCGCCACGTTGGATTACACTTAATGCGCTAAGGATACGTAACATAATTCTTTCGAACTCTACTGGCCCTACCAATAGATAAACAGACTAAGACCGATCAAAGAGGCATGATCATAAATCAGATAGACCAGATGTATAAAATGTAAGAAACTCCTCAAAATGCTCAATTATCGAAGCTGTAAGATTAAAAAGACCAGATGTATAAATTGAAAGAAACTCCTTTAAATGCTCAATTATCGAAGCTGTAAGATTAAAGAGTGTTGCAAACATGATTAATGATATATATCAAAAGTTGTCTTCTCTAATTATTTCGAAATGTCAAAGTATCTTAATTGCAAATGTGGCATGGAAACTCGATGTTTGACTTGGGTAATCACTGATTGGGATCGAAAATACTATGGACTTAAAAAAAATAAAATGTAGTAGGATAACAATCTTAAATGCTTTGTGCGTCTAATCAGTACTCTCGACACATTGTCTGATAGACATCTTGGCTAAGTACGATTGAGGACGCCAAAGTCTAGTTCTGGATACCATAACTTAAATTGCGCTTTTGATATTGTCTGACTTTGCGCGACATAAAGTTAAGGGACAACCCTATAACAATTTACAAAATACTGTCTAAACACGCTTTTAAATAACAGTTTCGTTTCACAATGTAGAGGTTTTGGTCAAAATCGACAACATTTGTGAATTGAGAATGTCGCGGTATTTTACGGTCATTTGAGTTTCAAGACATGTGTTATTTCTGTTTTGAAAGAAAACATTATTCAATTGACGTTTACCTTGCTGGTGCCCGTTTTATGAACACACTATACTTTGGATATGGGAATGGAATAATAGATTAAGCATCAATATTAAATTAATATGTATGCTGGTAAGACTTTATTTATAAAACACATAAAAAGAAGACGGAATTCGAAAGTCGCGTTGACAATTCTGATCACGTGGTCAATGTCGATTCGAAAATATTCGAATGAACCTTCTGTCACATGAGCAAACAAAAATGGCGACTTAATATCACATCGCCTGCAAATAAGAGACTTTTTCGGTTTTATTCAATGCATTTGACAAGCTCGATTTGCTTAACGTTCCACATTTAAAGACACATTTTAAGTACACATATTGATTTCCTTCATAAATTTCAATATTATTGTTTTACAGCGTGACATACATGAGTCACGATTCAGTAATACTTTTGATATTGTTTAGCTTCAGCAAACAGGTCGTGTCAGTACTATGAAGGATATTCGTGGAAGTCCGTAAGGTAGCCAAAGTTGTTAGGATTCAATAGGTAAGGTATTTGAAAAATAAATAAATGCAACGTTTCCCAATTGACTCAATTCAGAAAATGGTATTTATAGAACGTTTCATTTAATATGTATAATAAACAAATGCACGTACTTATTTTAATTCACCAGGCTTTTCTCATTTCCTCTTTGGGTTAATATATGAAAATAAACTATTTAAGCCAAACGATAATTATATTTTAATTTAATATGGAACAGAGATGGAACAACATATTGCTATGCACGTTTTTTTTATAAATGGATAATCGATAATGGTTTTACACACAAACGGTTCCGGATAAGCACCGTGGAGGCCCATAGGCAGTCAAATTTTTAGGTACAACGCCCTAGGGCCCTGGTCGGCCTATTGCTGACTAGAACGTCAGTGCCCAGCAAAACAATAGGTTTTGCAAATAATACATAATTGCCACTTGGTAAAACAATGTCAAGCCTTTAATCGGAACATAACATTGATATAAAACAATTTAATCAATCAATCCAATAGATAAGACATGTAAGTATAACAAAATATTTCGTCACGGTCTCGTGGGGCCCCTAAAAGTCGCGGGACCCATAGGCACTTGCCTACTCTGCGTAATGGGTTATCCGGGACTGCACACACAAATAAATGCACTGACCACATAATCATGCGATTTCAATGAATTATTAACCAGTATGCTTTGAATTTCACGATATGACAGAGTATGCTTTTAATTTCACGATATGACGGATATTAATTGAATGTTTCGAAGGCCAACAACAATACTATCCTCTTCAAGTGACACGTTTATCCATATTGTAAACATAATAAAAACAATATTGGACTAAACTACCTTTATTCTTAAATACACCACACCAATATGGCAATTGAATTGAATAATTGCAATTATTGTAGTAATGACTATGCCATGCCAACGTGCTCCAAAATATATATTTTTCAGGCGACAAAATGAATAACTTGTTGTTTTTTCGTCCGTTATTTATTTTGTATTGGTAATGTTTCCCTTTATTAATTGTTTTTATATAATTTGTTCTTAAAAGTAATTAAAAACACTACGTAAAAGCATTTATAAACATTACGCCTTTTTTTTTTTTTAGTGATACGAAACGCATTATGCATTTGAACTGACAAATTCTTCTTTTCAGATGTGGGTTGACCTACACAAATTATACCATGAATGAGAGAGAATATCACAAATACAATGTAGCAAAAAGAGGAAATGATAAGAAATATGTTTTATTGTTGTGTACGACTAAGCTGAAATAATCTCATACTTCCATTAACATGTTGCATTGGAACGAATTAAAGTAAAAACATTGTGTGATTTAAACAATACACATTATTAAATGGAAGAATAATAGCTTGCAAAGATAACCAGTAACAACAACTACAATCAAAAAGTGCATCCGAAAACGTGTGTCCAAAAGCACGTGTTTTGGTAACAGTTTGCAATCCAATGGTTATCTCCTTTGTATTTCAATGTCATACTTTAAGCCTAGCATATTTACCATATATGGAACATTGTTTGGAATCAATCGATCTTACTTTTGTTATGAAACTAAGCAGAGAAAACAGTTCAAGCGTAAGCGTGCAAACAGGCTGTTGAAAATGTCAATAACCGCATAAAAACTAGTCTTCCAAAGATTGACAGTGATAAAAACGTCCACACATCGCTTTGATAAATAGCTGTGACAATCAATACTGCACTTTTCATCTTCACGTATAACCTTCAAAGCATCGATGTGTTTCTTGTGCGCGAGCTAAAGTTCATAGTTAAACATTTGTGAAATGTTGTTTTTTTAAGCCATAAATGCTTATCGAATCGTTACGGTAAAAAAATGTGCACACAGAGAAACTTCAGCTACACCACTTGAAAAAGGCTTCGTTATGTAACATTTGTTGTGTTTACCTCTTAGTATGACCTTGACGGTGACTGGATTTAAGGGGCATAGTTATTGCAATATAACAATCCCCCTGTTACCTACTGGTAGTGGAGTTATAACATGTGCAAGCGTTTGAAAAATAAATCGTTTTATAAAAACTGTCGCAACACACCTAAACTGATTTTTAAAAAGCAGGGTTTCAGCATAATTAGGCCCTAACGAAATCGAAACCGTTTAAAAAAGTTAAATGACATTCGACATCTTTCCACATTTTCAAATGTTGCTTCATCAAACAATCCGAATGGTTGAGAACGCTTCAAACTGTCTCACAATAATAACAATGTGCACGATTTTTTTAATTATCTTTAAACAGTTAAATACACAATAAATGTCGTTATCATTATTATAAAAGAATATATTGTGGTCGAATACGAGTATATTTGAATGCGGCATATATTGCTTAACGAAATCAATACGGGAATTACTGTGATTCCTCATGGAATACATTGTGAACATATATTGCGCTAATAAAGGTATGTTATTTTATAACAGAAAAGACACCTATGATTTTTTCATAATATGATGATTGAATGTGGCATAAAGGACCTCTGAGATTCTAAAAGCTGAATTGGCTTTTTATTATTTGTATCCAATAAAGTACAACTGCTGCATATTTAGAAAATCTTTGCCTATAAAAATAATTACTTTAATCCAAGCCTGATGTTAATAAAATCTTTGCAAAGTTATTGCTTATGTAATTAACTATGACGATAAACGTTATCTGATTAGATCATGACATAATCGTTTAGGAGTTCCCCAAGCAGCTCGTATGTATACATACAGTATAATTTACTTAAATAATTGTTACATTTTTACATTGCAACGAAACATTGTGTCTAACAGGACAATATTCAACATAGTCTATGTCAAACACATGACATTGACTATGGTCTGAATGTACGAATCATGATCGAGGCGCGCCATAAGTACTGAAAAATCATATTGAAGTAAACCTGTATATTGTGTTATTATATTTATATGTGGCGTGTTTTTAAATAATACATCATATACAGTCCAGTTTATTCTGGATCATAGGCATATTACATATAACATTAGGCAATAGGGATTACGGCCGTGCTATAAAAAATGAAATGTAAATTGCCTAGTATATACGTCAAATAGAGAGTTTTGACAGTATCGTTCATTACGAGGAATATTGTTACGTGTGTATCTTCCAGTTTGAATTATCAAATGGTGGGCAGAAGTCCTTAGTTTAACAAGGTATGTACGCAAACCTTTTGGCAGTAAATCTAAGTACGTTTCTTAGTCAAGAGTTGTTTTGAATATCCTATAAAAATCTATAACAGAACTTTTATTTATATTGCTGAACCATTTTTGTTTAAATAAATGTATAATTCTACATCTTAATTCACATAAAAACGACTTTGTATTAATTATATTTGTGTGTTCATATATATAAAAAAAAAATAATCATTAAACAACTTTTTGACATTCGATACCAAATTTGTATACCTTTTATCACAATCATTTATCTCTCGGTTACACACAGTTTGTATGATCATACCGTCACTATTAACAACTTTAAGCCAATATTTTTTTAATACGAACATTTTTATTTACATACAGTTGGTGTCTACCTAATTCTCCATACACCGTTGCATAACATGTGTTGCTTTTAACATATAACAACCTTTTGCACAATTTGAAGTAAATGCGTTCAATATCTTTCAATTTATTAAGACCTAATATCTCTGATGCATATTTTTTTTAAAGGCAGCAAAGGCATCAAATAATTGATACAATATCCTAGGCTTAAGATCATACTGTTTGCATGTTTAAAGCAAAGTATTCATAGCCTTAAGTGCTTTTCTTACTAACTGCTCCTGGTTAAATATAAAACTAAACGTATACTTAATAATAGTGCCCGGAAAGTTTAAATTATCGACGACTTCTAAAAAAAATTCAGTATATGTCATTATCTAATCTTGACGAATTCTACCCGTTTTGCGGAAAACCATTATTTTTGTTTTTCTAGTATTAACATCGAGTCTCCATGAGTTACCATAAAGGTACAAATTGTCTAAATGAGCTTCTATTTCTTTTGGAGATTTACTAATATTTGGAGATTTACTAATAATGGCCATATCGTCTG
This sequence comes from Dreissena rostriformis, assembly GCA_007657795.1. Classification (NCBI taxonomy): domain Eukaryota; kingdom Metazoa; phylum Mollusca; class Bivalvia; order Myida; family Dreissenidae; genus Dreissena; species Dreissena rostriformis. The sequence continues at coordinate 62,544 of VMBQ01000838.1, read as the reverse complement.
CAAATAACAGTAAGATTTAAATTGTATATTTTATATATTTTAACCAGAATTAACGCTGTCTTGTAAAAAAGTTCAAAATCCTCAAACAATGAAAAATGAATAGGATACATTGCCTCCCCTTGTCGTAAACCAACGGCGTAGCTAAAGTATTCAGAGAATGCCGAGCATGTTTTACATATTAGTGACATTTTCATACATATTTTTAGTCATTCGTAATATTTTGCGTTGTTTACCAGATTTGTACATTTTAGCCATAATGCATTGCGATATATGCTATCAAACAGTTAAGAATATCACGGTAAAAAACATACAGACGCTTTTTTGCATTTAAAAAATGTTGTACAACTGACATGAGAATATACATATGGCATCAACGCTTGAACATCCTTCCAAATCCGAATTGTGCATCCGAAATGTAAGCATTATTTTCGCAAAATGATTTAATGCGCTTGTTTAGAATGATTGTAAAAAGCTTAGAAAAACAACTAACAAGGATCATCCCTCTATAATTATTTCCTTCTAAGGGCCTTTTGTATGCAAAGGTATACTTATACCTTCTGTCCACTTTTCAGGAAAATAGCCCGAGGTTAAAATACTATTAAAACATCATACAGATGACTGGATAATATATCAATACACTCAATAAAGTATTCGTTTAAAATACAGTCATCACAAGGCGCTTTATTACGTTTCAAATGTTAACTTGCATTAAATTCCTCATTTGCCGTTATAGGTTGGTCTTATTCTGGGAAAGTACACTTTTCAATTTCAAATGTTTTATTCGTACAAAAAAAATCTGCCTCAGTTATGATTTTCCGAATCAGTGTTACTTAAATTAAAAAATACTCTTTAAATACACGTGTACATCTAATGGAATTTTATTACAATTATCTTTAAAAACAAGTATATATTTGAAAATGTCCCAATATTCGTTCGACTTTTTACTTTTTAAACTTTCAATTTATCGGCCGTACGAAAGTTTGTGATCGCCTTGCAACCATCAACGAATATTAAGCGAACGGAAGGCGTTTGGAAGGCGAGATGTCACATTTCGGTTTACGTTTTTTTGTTTTATTATTATAAGATAATTATAAACAAAAATCAGTTATACGTGTATTTTATTGTAACAAAACTGTTGCCTTTACAATAATTATTCTTAACGGGCGTTGTATAAATGTTACCAATACATGTTTTAGTGCTTTTCCACACGAATCACCGATAGTTTGTGAATCGTAAAACAGAGCGGATATAAGAAGTGTGATCTGGTTTATAGACCAATCGTCGCATGGTGATAATGGAATATGTAAACATTATTTAACATTTGGTGAGCACTATCAATATGTTATTGATCTTTTGATGTGCATTATATATCAGTAAGATTTTTTTCATGTCTCAAACGATAAGCTTCTTTGTCATCGATATGCTTAAAAGTCTCATTGCCAGTCTAATAATTATAAATTTAAAATCAAATGTGTATTGTTCATTCAGGCGCGGTTGCCAAATGATCGAAAATCGGAGATAAAATGGATAAAAAAAATAAGGAACCTTTTTTTATATAAAACAGCTTTTTGATTAAATTGTGTGCTTTAATCAACGAAAATATTATTTAGACGTTGGGTTTATATCAACCTTGTTTCTGGCCTGAAAAAAGTCGTAATGACTTTGACATAGTCAAATTGAAGTTTTAAATAATTATCTGCGGATACAGCCCTAAGGCATCGCATACAGCATATATATTATGAAAAATCACCAAAATCATTAACAACTATTGAAGTAACATTAATACTCAAAAATCAACGGAAATTTCGTAAAGTATTTCGTAAAGTAAAGTCACCCAATACAAAATCAATGTTCCTTATAGCGAAGGCCAAAATTTCAAAACGAGATTTTTTCTGGTAACATGGATGTTTGTAGATATAACATGCTGGTTTTTAATTGTTCGTTTCACAATAAATACCATTTTAATTTCCCGCACTGATATCTATTCATACGACATACGAACACTAAAATGGTACCATGTTAGTGTTCCTGTTTCCTATGAATAGATATAGGCGCAGGAAATTAAAATGGAATTTTTTATGACACAAAAAAATAAAAACGAGCATTTTGTATCTACAATCATCCATGTTACCAGACCACATCTGGCGTTGAGAATTTGGCTTTTGCTATAAGGAAAACTGTGTTTTTATTGGGTAACTTTATGTTACGAAATACTTAACGAAATTTCCGTTGTTTTTGAATATTAATGTTACTTTAATGAAAACATTTATTTTGAGTAAGTATTTATGTTCTGCTGTTGTAAGCGCTCTTTATGGTGTGTGATAGCTTTTTGAGAGAGAAATGCATCACTAATATGATCAGAGGTATCTGTTTTCTCAACTCCACAGACGTTTCTACAATGAATGGTAATGTTAATGTCCCTTTTGGGAACGTAAAGCTGAATGAAGTCCCTGTATTGATGACTGACACACAAATTCACATGGTCGATTAAACTGTGCACTTGTACTGATAAAGCCACACGTAAAACGATAGACGAGAGATTGAAAAGGTTGGACCTAAAAGCAATTATGATTATAATGAAATAATACGACGGGCTGTATGTGTTAAGGGTTACACATATATTTGTTTACGAATAATTTTAAAATATATCACCGTGTCGTTTAAATAGATTTCCGATATTTACAACACTAGTAGATCTACACTAAATAATTTGTTGATTCGATTTATACGACATGTTTGGAATTCGTGTTTTCATTTTATTGTTTGATATGTTGATTTAAATGAGAACCTGTCAGACTTTTTTTGTGATTCATTCTTGAGAAAGTGTGAGAAAGTGTGAGGTTTGGCTAGCTCTAAAACCGATTTAAAAACCTGACAATTATAAAGCGTTGCAACGCGAAACGATTGAATAATTTGGAGAGTTCTGTTGTTATCGTTATTTTTTGTGACACTACGATGATTGCTTATATAAAGTATAAAATACACCACACACTGTATGGGCACGGATTGCCGAGTGGACTAAGCGTTAGACTTTCACTCCAGAAGTCAGTGGTTCGAGCCCAGTTGTAGATAACTTTTTCTTTCTTTAATGTTGTTCTTGTTTTTTACTGGAGTTTTTTAGTTAAAATTTTTACATTTATCAATTTAAAGCATTTAATGACAAACATCAATACATACCAAAATGTTTACATTTATCAATTTAAAGCATTTAATTACAAACATCAATACATACCAAAATCTATGAAAAGGTCCCTTAAAGATATTGCTCGTGAAGCATTTGGCTAATTAAATCCAAAAGTAAAACAGTTTCAGATAAGTGACTATTATACCTTAAGGGTATTTTAATCACAGTTAATGGTGTACTAACTCTGTTTCCCCTAGAAGTACCAGGGGAAGTCAAATTGATAAATAGTGATAAATTAAATTGATTACATACGCAGTTTTCCGTATGCACTACGGGCTTTCAACTTTATTAATTTTGCTTTTCATAGGATGGAATACAGATTACACGGCAACAGTCCCAAGAGTTTGCGTTGCAATTATTTCCACACAAAAGTTTCCTTGGCGACTTGCCCTTAAAACGCCTTTGCCCGTGAGCAAATTATTGCTTTTAATCATAATTATTAAACATGAAGTTGGAACCAGACACTATAGCTTACAAATGCATACACGTGAGCTTTACATAGCCAACATTCAAGGAACATGTAAGGCAGTATGACGTGATCACTTAAACGGAACAATACGCAAGTGACAACAAACAAAAACATCCAGTGGATAGTGATTAATTTTGGGTTCACCAACTTTTAACTGTCAATGTTCAGACGCATTAGCGGACTAAGCACGTTTGGTTGCTTGCCGCCGAACTTCACAGTGAAGTGAATAAACTCATTAAAACACATAAGTGGTAATAATACTAACCACATTAACAATATATAATTTCCATAAACAAAACAGCATCAATTGTGTTGCAATTTAATAACCCTCACCAGAGCTCATCAGAGCTCATGAGAGAAACAGAAGAACATTTTTTATAGATATATTAGTTCAGTATACAAAGCTATTCAAAAACAAAAAGCGACACTGACTTGGGCGATAAATTTTAACAAAAGATCGGTGATTAAACACATTTGACTGAACCTCGGACCTCACTTAGCACAACTGTATTCACAAAATGTTTAAGTTTAAATCGAGTGCAACCATCAGACATGGCTAGCATTTAGTAAAAACCTATTTATTTAAGCTCGATGTGGCGTGTTCTGAGAAAACTGGGCAAAATGCTTTTGCGTAAAGTGTCATCCCAGATAAGCCTGTGCAGTCCGCACAGGCTAATCCGGGACGACACTTTCCGCCTAAACTTGATTTTCGCCAAGAAGAGACATCATTTAAACGAAAAATTCCATAAAAAGCGGAAATTGTCGTCCCTGACAGGCTAATCTGGGATGACAATTTACGCACAAGCATTTCGCCCAGTTTTGTAAGAACACGCCACAAATGTTATCAGCCAACAGAAGCTCGTTTAATGTTTGAACACGGATTCATCCGAGATACATAGCATTGTTCTGTTATTTCCGGCAGATTATCATTATCAAGTGAATTTTCCGATTGTTTATGGTATTTAATTGTCATATCACATGACCGTCTTTCTATTAAAGGATTCGTGCCTTTCATGAGGGTGTTTAAGCATTTAACTAACACTTTCTTTCGCGAAATTACATTATTGGGCACAAAAGAACTGAATGCTTTCTGAAATAACCATAGGATATAATTATCATTGTCGATAAACCGGCATGATCATTTGCGACAAATTATATCAATTAAGGGGTGATACGCAAGATATATTTGTAATTCAATACTATCACACAAACACACAAAAGCAAATAGTTATATTTGCATTATATATTTCTATTTTATTTTTTTGAATAAACAAGGTATAATTATCGTTGAAAATTTTAAATATTTATGTAAACGACTTATTATATATATAATAGTCTCTGACATCATGGCGATTTTTCCTAATTCCTCGATATGAAAAACTCGCTAGCTTCTATAACTCTATCACTCGAGCATTTTTGTCATCTCGGTGCGACCTGGAGACAACGAAGTTTTTTTTTTTGGAATTAGCTTTTTAACAAAATATTTAAACAGCACAAAATTAACATTTATTATCATTGTCAAAACCTTCCATTGGTTTTCGCAAAAGTTGAAAGTCTCGCAGTTTGTGTATGGTTCAAGCTGTAAATATCAGAAAGAATAAAGTTGGCTATCAACTGTAATGATTCGTTTTGTAGTTGCAGTATCAATAACCAAACTAGATCTACAGTGACAAAAAGGAAGAAACTGGGATTTTGAAATATACAGTTCTGATGTGCTCTGTCTACCCCCGTATTAATATAAACAGTATCAAAAAAGACGTTAAACAACTTATTATGTATGACACTCCGGGGCTTCCAATCAGTGTCTTCATAAATGGCTATTAAACTTTATTACTCATTAAACACAATTTATGTGTAGATATACGATACATTAATCATATTATATTCATATTCCAATATAATTCTCGCTAAAATGCGTTATTAATCGAATATTCGAACGCGTATTTCCATGACAATCATATCGTAGCTAGGGAAGCACTTAAAATGATTAACTTTTCCAATTGTACCAAGTCTATGAAGAATACTTAAATACCATTTAATATGCAATCTGCAAATTATTTTTGCCTTGCCTTGTCACCGCAAAAAAAAGGAACCCTGAATATTCTATACTAGTGCGATTAGCCATTGTTCATTACCAATTGCTGGCTTCTGGCGAATGTGGTATCTTTAACTTATACCGAAGTGTTACATGTCAGAAAACGTGTAAACCTCATCAAATTGGCGTTATCCTATTTAACAACAAAAAACACTTGACCAAATAGGGGGGAATTTGTATCTTAATGATGTAGATCGGATATTTGTTTGAAACGACGGCCTAAATGAAAATAAAATGCTAACTTCTTAAATGTTGTTTCTTTCAAAATCAATTAAGGGTTTGCATTAAGAACGTCGTTCGTCGGTAAACTATTTTGCAGCGTATCTTTTTGTATGTTTACATGTATGATATCATTGTTTTAAGAAATATTGAACATGTATTATGCGATACAGCAAATCCATAATGTCGACATCGACTACCTTGCCTATATTGAATTATGTACACTTTTCTATGGCAGTATTCTATTCATCATCTCTTAATTCAAAGTCTGATTAATTTCCTTTGGGACTTAACTGCGCATTTATTGTCGATTAGTGTTTAATCGATGACATAATATCATGATTGTGTCGTTGTGTCATCTGATAAATGAAGTAATAATCGTGAAACTGTCAGGCCAGATCGCAATTCATATCACAGTTATCTTATATTACTAATTAATAAGTAAACTGAAATAGAAGAGTCCACTTCCAAACATAAAGACAAAGCAAAAGTTTAAACATTGCCAACACATAAACACAACTATTATGTCAGGTCATGTTAAAATCCAAGTAATTTGGCTTCACCTGTTAGTCTTTCAATAGTAAATAAAACCTATAAAACAATTTGTGCTAAAGTTTTTGTGATTTTAATTCACATGATTAGACGTTGACATCGTAGTTTCTTTACATTTTAACAATTCAAATTTAGCATTTATTCTGAATTATAATTCATCCAGGACCACCCTCGTGTTTTCGATCTCATTAAATAGTTTCTACAATTTTACCAGCGGATTGATTACTTAATGACGGAAACCAATATTCTTACAATATTGCAAGGTACACAATTACACATGAGTCCCCTCTTGGTTGTAAACACTAATACAAGCTGTGCAATTCCACTCTCATGATCATATTTAACGTTTCATAAACAAACCTCATTTTTATTTATCAATGAAGTCAATGCTAATTACTCCATTTTATGTTATTCATCAATATTTATATATTCACTCAACCTCTGGAGATAATAGTATTCAAATACAAGTCAGATTATCCTTTGTGTGCGTACCAATTTTATTATCTTTTCGTATGTACAGACAGTTAATCAGTACCGGTTTCCTACCAGTTCCGAAACACTTTACTGGACTTAAGTTCATCTTGTTTAAAGCGTACATATGTACACGGTTTTATAATTGATTATTGAAAAGTAGGCATTGTTAACGGAAGTATTTTGATAACTCGTTCGTGTGATTTTGATTGATGATAAAGCAATTGGGAAGAGTAAACAAAAGTCAAGCTGCTGAGACAGCCAATGCTTAGAAGTGAGTCGGTATGCTACTAAAAAGACTTGTTTATCAGATTTAATTATCTTCAGAAATGGCATAACGTGTTGTAAGATAACAAACCATTACACGCTTTTTTTCATTTTGTGTTGGCCTTTGCATCAAACTATGATCACTGGTAACACTAAGTTTTATTATTTAAGCTTATAATTATAACCAACACAGAAAGTAAAATGAATCAGGTCATTTTATTGGTCTTAAGTTTGGGGCTTATATTAATTATTTCATGATATTCTTAAGAAATGATAAAGATATTCTTAATAAGATTGTGTTTTTTTTTTGTTTTTTTTTTTTTGTTTTTTTTTTATTCAGTACTATGATTGCAGGGCTATTCACTTAGACGTTCTATATTCGAACAGTGTTTAAGACATTGGTATTTCATTATGAATATATTTATCCTAACTATGCATGAATAAGCAATATCTCGTTATAACACTTGGATTCCACATAAGTTAAATAATGAATTGTATACATGACATATAATTACAATTATTCACTGGATTAAACAAAGATAAACGAACAAAGCAGCATGTTACATACAATTAAAGTTAAAATACACTAATAAAACATTAGAATTTCCCCAAGTATATTAATTACGAATAACTATGATTATAGCACATACTTTTAGCCTATACCAGTGTTATACTTATTGTCAATGAATTGATAGTTATTTGTGAGTGGTTATTGGCGAAGAAAAAAATCGTCGCTTTATTGCTATATAGCTCTACCCCTTTTTTATTTCAAAAATGAGTTGTTTATATTGCTGTGTTCGTGAGAACGAGATCTTTAATATGACGTAATCGGATTCAAGATTCAGTCGTCACAGAAGAAGTTTTTCGATTCTATTTTGCTCTATCTCCAACATTTTGACAAATGGGTTAAACCGTTTCATTCGTTTTTCTCCAAAAAATGAAAATGATAGTAAGAGCACGAAAGCAACCAAGCGACGAAATATGTATGATAAAGATTTACTAAAAACAGTGATTTCAATGAAATGTTCACATTAAGATCAGACGCTTACACTGTTTTGTGATAAATATCTAGTTTATGTTGTGTCATCTTTTAGTTCTCATGAATCTACTTTGCTGCTGGTAACACATATATGTTTTGCTAGTACACTTTAAGCTCGTTTGTGTATAAAATATAAACAATGGCTTTCAATAGTAATATTGTCTTTGTCCTGCCATACTATCAATTGAAATTAGTCGTGTATCCCTTAGGATGAAAATTGTATAATCGCTCATGGGCATGGCTTTCAATATCTATTATAAGCTCGAGTTTATTTTTGTCGCCTTATAACAGTTGATGATCTGAGATATGAATGATTATACATATTTTGCAATTATCACAACAGATATTTCTAAAAATAATTGTAATCCATCAAAAATGCACATTACCTCGGGAGAAATTCGCTGTAACAGATTTAATGTGTTAATGATTATGTATACTACTAATGGACTTATTGATCACCATCTGGATATGGAAACAGTGCACATTACAATAGATCAATTGACATGGTGAAATTAAAAGTTCAGATTAACATTACTATTAATCTGAATAGTAAAGTGTCATTATCATACACGCCGAATTAAATACGTGTTTTAAATCGGACAAAAGAATGTACAAAGGGAGTGACAGACAAACCAAATTAGAGCAAACCTTGTCACTGTTTGGTACGAAATTACCGTTCAATTAAGATAGTAATCACTTGCAGGCATTGCCCGCTTATTATCAAAAACACACAAGTATTTCCTCTGTTTCTGAGGTAGTCAGAGTGAGCCAGATTTTTTTTTTTTAAGGAAAAACAAATCCACACCGTTTGTATACGCATTTAATTTAAGGGTAATAGATTATTCTGCAATAAGGATGGGAAGAGCCACACGCTTCCAACAAACAGTTGAGCCCATACCTTTATCCCCGGTGGGAACATCAAATGTTTTATGAATGAACGCATCGCGCCGAATAGCTATTTCTAGCACTATCAATGAAACATCAGAAAGAATAAAAAAAAACGATAAAAACGTGATGTGTTGTGATTCATGTCACTCTGTAGATCTAAACGTGTCATCTAGTACAAACTTAAAATTATGCAAGTTTGAGTTCTTCGTTGATGTTACCGAAAATTTGATACACTTTTTGCTTTAAACAATGGATTTTGCTGTTGTATTTTGTTAACATCCGAAACGAAAGGTATTTGGATTGTGTTTTTGCATTATGTGTCTGTTTTTATGTGCAATCTGTATCGTTTAGTTTGTGCATGGCGCTGCACGAGTAAAATGAAAATTAACACACTCAATCTATGGGACAGCCGTAGCTACGCACACTTTTAGAGATATATTAGTTTTTAAAGTCTGTATAAAGGCGTGTTAGAATCAAAATATTAATTGTAGGTCATAGTTTGTTGTCGAATGATACACAATCGTAATTTAAGAAGCTTGGTATCAAACCCGTTTTGATTATTTGACAACAAATATTTGAGCTTGTTAACATGACATTAGTTGTTACTCGAACTCACTGAACACTGTTTGTTCCGATATTTGCTTGAGGTACAAATATTTTTTACTAGTTTCATTATTTTGTATTTGTGACGATATGCTTGTCTTTTATTTGTGTAAATCGACTTATTGTTTATGCAATACCATAAGTAGTAAAAGAACACGAAACTGAACCTGAAAATTAATAAAGGTCTTGTCTACGCCACACATATAATACTTTAGACAAATGCAGCTTGATGCATTATTAAAACAAATGCAACACACGCATCTATGGTAGAGATTGTGATGCAACGGATAACAAACAAATGGATAGACAAAAAGTCACGTGAAAAAATATCATTCATCTCGAATGCGTTATAATAATTGTAGTCTCACATCTATCTGATTTCATTCTTAAATAAGAATGTTTGTTCATTATATGCATTTAAATCACATTTTTCAACTTTATAAAAAGTATTTACCTGTAAATAGACGAATACTTTACACATAACAGGGCCAAGGAACCAGGACTGTAGTCCCTCCGATAAAACTGAAGCCGGAAGGCACACAATTATAACCAACAAGTCTGCGGCGGCTAAATTCACCAAGAAGTAGTTCGTGACGGTCTTCAGTGACCGAGACTGCCAGACGGCGTAACAGACGAGAAAATTGCCACCAGCTCCGATCAGGAAAACAGCTGTAAACAACACAAAGAATATCCAGTGATAGAACTCCGGTTTGATGTGATCGTAAATGCTTGCCAAGATTACACTGTCGTAGTCTTCATCCACAGTTGTGTTATTTTCCGTTGTATTAATCATAACTGTCGTCTGTTCGCTTTGGAATTGGAATCTAAAAACGTCTTCCAATAAAGCCTTTTATATCGAATACAAGAGCCAATCGTTTTTCATGCTCATCTTTTTTGTTCCATGCACATCCCGATGCCAATGATGTCAACGAGCGAATGATCTGGTTGTAGTGAGTCCTTCGACGTGCTGTGATCATTGATTGCCTCACGAACGACAATACGAAGCGGTGTCTATTCATGCTTTATATAGAGTGGACCGAATGAGAAGACAAATACAACTCTAACTAAATCCTATATGAAAATATGTTGATTAAGTCAATGGTTTAATTGATTTAAACAAAATAAAGCCGAATTAATGGGAAACAAAAGAAAACCAGTAAGTTAGTTTGGAAATATATATTCTATTAATTTGAAGGTTATTTTAAGGCGAATAATTATATGCTCGATGCGGTGCTTGTTTTTCTTATTAAGTAATTTGGACATGTACATTTATGTAGGACTATGTGTATAACACTCAAACTAGTTTTAATGTAAAGCTGTAAAAAAAAATGCAGACTGGTTTGATAACGAGTTCGATACTGCACGAAATGTGTACCACGACGCTTTACGTGTTTTCACTCGAGTAAAACTGATATAAATAGAGAACATTTATGTACCTGTAAGAGGATATATGAGGACTAAATTCGAAAGAAGAAAGCATGTTGTTATAGGCAAAAAATGATTGAGATTGAAAATTTAAGAAAACACAAACCAAGGGACTTTTGGCGTTTTTTTTTTCAAATCTAAAAATAGAGTAATTAAAAATAAAATATCGTTACAAGAATTGTTTTGAAAACCTAAGTAGTAATATATCTAATGTTTGTAATATTGAAGCAGAGGATGTCTGCTTAAATAATGATTTTAACTTTTTCGGGGATGGAATTCTGAGTTGCATGCATACATTGGCTCACAACAAATATCATGTATTAGTATATGCTTTTCGGTGCATTAGATGAAATCAACAGTGGTGGTGGTGGTGGTGGTTGTGGTGGTGGTGGTGGTGACGATGATGGTAATAGAAGCGGCAGTAGTATAAGCATCAGCAGCAGCAGCAGCAGCAGCAGTAGAAGTGGGAGTGGAAGAAGAAATCGTTTTGTAGGCGCTTTATTGAAAAAGCTAGTTGCGCAGTTTTTCCCGATTCATATTAGTTGTGAGTCATTTTATTCATTCGAAGGTTACAATAACAGTTCAGTTTTCGCTATAGGGTATCGCTTTGTCATATGTGTACAGCAAGTTCGTTGCTTAATATAGTTTAATTTAATAGTTACTTTAATATAGTTTGGTCTATTATATGCTGCGGCCTGGTAAAAGCTCTTCGGGGCATAGCCACGTAACATCTGTTTGCAGCTTGTGGAAAGTACTCGTCGTACAATAATAGACGATCGTTATTCAAAACAGTCCAGTGGCGACGGTTGGTACTGTAACTGAACATTCTTCATTTCATGAACTTGACTTGCCTATATCTGTTGATGAAGTTCGCAATGCGATTAAACATTTAAAACGTAATAAATCATCGGGTAGTGATTGGGTTTTTAGTCAAAACGGCCCCTAGTCAAAACGTCCCCTAGTCAAACGACTTAAAAATTGGTCAAAACGGCCCCAAACTTGGTCAAAACGGCCCCACTTTGGTCAAAACGGCCCCAAAGTCAGTTTTAGAGTTGGTCAAAACGTCCCCATTCGACAATCAGAAGGGAGAGAGAACGAAAAAATATATATTAAATGTACTTCTGTTATTTTCTTTATCTTAGATAGATATTTCGTGATCTATTTTTTAATAAATGCGTTATTTGGATATTTAAATCTGTAATTACAACTTTAAAGGATTGAGTTTATTTTACACACAAACACACATTACATACAAACATTGATTGCGTCGTTTTCTATATTTTTTTTATTTTTTTTTTAATATATCATAAATAACTGATTGAGTCAGTACTTAATTGTTTGTTTGAAAATAACTTGATTGCGTGTGAGATTGAATAAATGAGCGTTAGTTAATTATGAAAATTAAGACTCTTTTTTGGAAGTTGGATTAATTGTTATTATAATTATATCACAATAATCATCCGTCTAGAAATGGACAAAGGTAATCTAGTGGGTATGATTCTGCTAGATCTACAGAAAGCTTTTGACACTGTAGATCACTCTATCCTTCTCATAAAACTTAAAGCCCTGGATCTGGGGGATGACATTATGAATTGGTTTTCATCCTACTTATCTGATAGACAACAACTTGTTGATGTATCAGGTACTAAATCTACTATGGCCAACATAACATGTGGGGTGCCTCAAGGTTCTATTCTCGGCCCTCTCCTTTTCTTGATCTATGTAAATGATATGTCGTCAGCAACAAAGAATAAACTTTTACTGTATGCGGATGATTCTTGCATCTTAGTTTCAGGTCAAAACAAGTGTCAAATAGAGCAAGCCCTTTCTCAGGATCTTAATGAAGTGAGCCAATGGTTAATTGACAACAAGTTATCTCTTCACCTTGGTAAAACTGAATCAATTCTCTTTGGTACCAAACATAAGCTAAGGTCAAATCCCAGGTTAAATATAATATGTAATGACACAGTTATAGAACCTACAAGTGCAGTCAAGTATCTTGGGGCCAGTATTGACCAGAATTTATCATTTGTCAATATGGCTCAGTCTGTTGTAAAGAAATCTAATTCTAGGTTAAAGTTTTTATATCGTAAAAGCGAGTATTTAACCCAGCATACCAAGAAACTTCTTGTGATGTCCTTAATACAATGTCATTTTGACTATGCTTGTTCTGTATGGTACAATGGTCTTACTCAGTTTTGGAAGAATAAACTTCAGGTAACCCAAAATAAATTGATCCGTTTTGTGCTCAATCTTGATTCTAGAACCCATATTAGCCCGGAACATTATACTTCTTTGCAATGGTTGCCAGTTGACAAACGCGTCGAGCAAATAATGCTCTCCCATGTTTTTAAGATCAAAAATGGTCTATCTCCTGATTACTTGTCAAATCAGTTTATTCCCCAGAATTCTGTCCATTCCCATAATACCAGATTAAGTAATAAAGGTGCTTTCTCTGTACCAAAGGTTAAAGGAAAT
>VMBQ01000838.1:30959-47693 GCA_007657795.1 Dreissena rostriformis | reverse complement strand
GACCTATTAGTCTATCAGCCAGATGGGTTGGGGTGTACCACTCAGGGGGGCAAAACAACACCTATCTTACTTGATTGTATACTCATTATAAAGAAACAAAATGTGTGATAACAATCTCAGTTGGGCAGCTATAAGTTATTATTGAGCTGTTTCTATGGCAACCGTCAGGCTTTGACTAAATAGCTAGTTTAGCTAGTATAATTCTCAAATATTTCTTCAAAATTGGTTCTAGAAAAAAAAGTTTGGTGTTAAAATGAAGATTATGATTATTACATAGTATGGTCTGCAGTTAAATATTCAAATTAGTACATTTGCATATCTATGAATATTAATGAGATTGCCAGAAAAGTTCCTACAAACTAGCGAACCTCCAAAATAGTAGGGTCAATATACATTTTGACCCCCCCACCCCCAAAAAAAAAAAATGCTACGCAAGGTATTTTAACTGATCCTGGCAGGGTAGAAGGTCCTTAAAAACATATCAAAAGTTTACCACAATCGGACGTCCGGAAAGTTTTTTTTTTCAAGATGACCGCCAAGATGGCCGCCAAGACCTATTAATGATCATAACTATGCCCTTGAAACCTAGGAATAGACACCCAATTTATCAAATTTGATTGTATTGTTACATAGTTATGATCATTAATAGATATTGGCGGCCATCTTGGCGGCCATCTTGAAAAAAAACTTTCCGGTGGTCCGATTGTGGTAAACTTTTTATATATTTTAAAAAAGCTTCTATCCTACCAGGTTCAGTTAAAATACCTTTTGTAGCAATTGTTTGGTGGTTAAAGGTATTTTTTTCATATATTGACCCTACTATTCTCCCAGACAATTTATGAAAATTAAGCTGATTGATTCCCCATCTTCAAAGGAGAAAAAATACCAAAAGCTGCCAGTACCAGACAGTTATTTACCATTTTCATATGCTACTGGCATGCATCTTCCAAGATATATAGGTGTAGTTTTGCCCCCCTTACTGTTACACCCCACCTCAATTTTAGGTACTTGGCTGAAGGACTATATATATGTTTTGCTGTCAAACATGTGACTCTATTATATACAGTAAAAATGATAATTATAGTAAAACATATATTTAAGATTCGTATTGTAGTTGTTTGTGATCGTACAGCCCTAGACTAACAACAGGCGGGCCGGAATGCTTAGCTTAACTTTTGGCTATAGTTTCTGAAACATATTCCATTTGGCTAATATGTTTGCTAAAGAAAAATTGTGAGCCAGTGGAAAGCCCTGCATGGCCATTAATTTAGGTGCTGAACAGTAAACCTTGCTGCCTTACAATCATTTATTTACATTTTAATATATTATCTAAATGAACTATTAATTGCAAAAAACTAACAATAAATACACCTGATTATTCGAGTATCGATGTTGTATTTTTAGATTAATACATTACGATTAATAATAACAAAGAACAAACCAGTCTTTATGATAAAGGAAACGATTAAGATTTTGCCATTGTAAATTTTTCGTTTAAGATGGTAATATTCCAAACAGACATTTGCATGGTAGATACATTGCCCGGTTAATTCCTTAGGATAAAAGTTCGTAAATAAATGATTTTAACAAACGTAATCTTTTGCTGAGTAACAAATAACTAAAAAAGGATATTTATTTTATGAACTACGCTTAAAATCTGTATTGCATAACGGAATTATTCATCCATATTATGACCATACAGTCAAACAGTAATGATCCTGTCTTCTAAGGTTGTATTTCAATTTTATATCAGCTTGGTAATAAGGTTGGTTAGGAATTGATATTCAATAACATTGAGCTTCTAAAGTAAATACATAATAAGGTTATAATTGTGTTTACATTTGTGAAAATAGATACTTTCAATAAAGGCTGGAAACAAATATTATCATTCACATAACGACGTATTGAAGCATTTGTAATTAACGTATGTTACTTTCTCACGCATGAAATTATTGTGTCTAAGCGTGTTACAGCTCTGTAGGATAACTTTAAAATATCTGACAACCCTTGAGCGATACCAATTTTTTTTAATGAATCTGAATAGCATGCTTTCTGTAATTTATCCTAAATATAAAGTGTTGGCAGAATAAAACAATCAAGAATATGTTGAAATATAATACAAAAAAGTCCGTCTGTGCAAATAATAATAATAATACAATGAATTTTGTATTTAATGTAAAATTGCATAAATAGTTAGTTAAATATATAAATATGTATTTCTAATATTCTGCTGTTTTGAACATTTATTATTTGGCATATTTAACATTAAACAGTACGCATTAACTACTATTTTTATAAAAATGCGCAGATTCTCCCAGATCACATTGTTTCACAGTTTTAGAATTAAATGTTTTTCATTTTATTTTAGTTATAAGTATAATGTATCTACGCCCCAGCTATGGATTTGGGCACACTGATTAACGGCTTCTTCTTGAGATCAATAACGATGACAAGGAATATTTACTATAACATAATAGAACAGATGCTTGGATCTGATGTCAACACGAAGGGATTGAGAACAAAACAGAAAAGTTTATTTGCAAATTAAGCATATGCAGCTCATCGTCAAAAAACAATAAAACGATAATTAATACACATGCGTCAAATTAACAAAACATTTTTATGCATTTTTAGCAATATATGATTTTTGTGAGAATATTATATATACGAGACGGCTCTTTAATTTTTGTTTTTATAAATTTCGCGAATGTTAAAAATCCGTAATATACTGAGAAAAAAATATGCAGTTAGGTATTATATACACAATTTCAATTCTGGAAAAAAGATATTCTGTATATATTTTCGGCTCTAAGTTTAAATGCTTTAATACAGAACTTAGCTAGACGTATCAATAAAGATGTTCTGGTCTCATTCAATAATTGTAAAAATATAAACGTGCTTTGTCTTCCATGGTAAACATCAGTAATAAGTGTATTTCTAAAAAAAAGCACTGATAAAGTGTCACTTACATCAGTTTGCCATTTCGTAATAAACAAATCTTGTAATCTAATGCGAAACATTACAATAAAGCTGTTAACCTTAACAGATTCTGGATATAACCACAAGTAATTATTTAAAACTTGATTCTTGCAAACTTTACCCATGACTTTGAGTGTGGGTTATCAAATGCTTCTTTACATTTTCTACGAATAATATTGCTTAAAATACAGTTGGACGATTGTTCGTTGAACAGTTTTTAGAAATATTTAACTTTTTAGTAAATATCGACATATAAACATCGGGAATCTACCTATTTCAGCATACAAAGCATTTAAATTGGTAAACGCTTTCACATTTAAAAGCCATAATTATGCAGATATTGTGTTAGACTCGCTCAATATTTGCAGCTTACTAAATCCCCCCACGTGGCTTTCATAATTAAGAATCGAGGTAACATAGTAGTCAAACAGATTAGACGTGATATTAAATAGGTACATGCAAAGATTGTGTAACAGGAAATGATGAGTTCATTGCCGTAAGCTTTTTGGCTGATAAAGTTATTGTGGCTTGTATAAATGCGCCGCTGCTTTACATATCTTTTCCAAGATAATGAAATAATTTCACGATTTCAAGACGCTTGTTGTATTAAATCCACTTAAATCCATTTTTAATCGAACTGAATGAAAGATAACAATTTTGTCTTGTCGGATTTAGATGAGGATAAGATGAAGTAATACCTTCATATGAGCGTTCATCATAAAGTTATAATTTCGTTGCTCTTGTGAATAGTACTGAGTGATTAATTTGCAGTTGTTTTTAAATGAATTGCGATTGTATGCGGTTAACGTTTATCTACATGTGTAAGGTTGTTCTTATTTCTGGAAAAAGTTTAAGATTCGACATACCTTTCAACCCATTTAACTCCATACCCCCTATCAAAAAAAATGCTTTCTATTGCACTTTCAAAGGCAGTGACCCCACCTTTAAAACATGTTGGTATGTTAAATGTCTTATTGTATGTATTGTCTTGTTTTGTATAGTTGATTTTGCATAGTTATTGTATGCTTAATGATGTTTTTTAGGGATTTAAAAAAAAATACCGTTAATAGTCACTTACTATACAAACATGTCTTTTTTGGAATTTAGGAGAGATGTGCTTTTGCAAACTCATTATTTGCAACAAGTTCCCATACATTTTTTTAGGGAGTACATACTACCAAGTGATATTTGAACTGATAAATACTACGTGTTTCTGTAAGTAAGCGGATTTTATTTCCAGAACTAGCTGTGTTAATGGTTTTTGGCGGAAGCAAATATCAGACAATTTGGCGACGTACAAAACAGGAAACCACATAGGCATCATCTGGAGAGAAACGCATTCGTCTCCATCCGAACGAACGTCTTTTGTTTAAGACATCCTAAGCACGACAAGACACCCCATACGACAAGACACATCAAAAACATAAACAATGATCAATATTTGGGTCACCGTCTTCGAACGGTTATTTCGCGGTATGTAACTAAATTGCAAGGATTAAATCACTTAATATGGTGAATAAACAATCGACCACTCAGATATAACCACAAAGACACAATAACACCATACATGTAAATGATTAAATCTGGGATAACCTCCTTGGCATTTTAAATAAAAAATACATGAGGATTTAAAATGGCTCAAAAGCATGTTTTTTTTATTTACATTTATAAAAAATTTGCATGAAATATATATATAATCAACATTAAATTCAGTGTAATGCAAGTCAAATTCAAACACAATATAATATCAATTAATTTAAAATGTTTTTGCTGCAAGGTGTAATATTAACCATAGCATCATAATTGAACTGTAAGTTTTAAGCATCAGCTTAAACCCTACTTGTTGGCATTGTTACGCATCATAAAGAATAAGAAACAAATGGCGTTTATGGCCAAACTTAGTTTAGTGACAAGATGAGTGTTATCACAATGTTCCTTAATATTAATACTCAGTTTTAAAGTTTATATTACCAAAAAAAAAAAAACAGCAGCAGAACAAGCATTAGCATTCCGTGTTCATAACAGTTTTATTGATTTCGTGTTAGATACATCCGATAATAAAAATAATGCACTTGTGGTTGAAACAGTAAAAGCAAACCATTGATTAAAAAAATGTGTAAGTTTTAAGTTCAAATTTTGTTATAAATAACCATGGACTTAAAACGAATCTGGCAATGTTTCATAAACAAATACATACATTTCACACACCATACTGCTGAAATCTGAAACAAAAATATACGTATATAGCTAAAAATGTGTATGTATTTACTAGTTGATCAGTTTGATGTATCTTTAAGTTCAAGATTGACATTGGTTGCCGTGCGAAACATATACCAACTGAACAGAAGTGTTTTTGAAAGTTGTTGTTAGTATCACAGTGCAGATATATTTTCTATAGAAAATAATTGCAAAGATGTTGTGTAATTGATTTAGTAATCCTTTAGAGGAAAACTATTTCTGATTTCTGAAATGGATAAAAAAAATGTAACTGATGAAAGTCAGTAACAAATACACTCCGCAGAATACAAATAACATATTAATAGACATATAATTATATAAACTGGGAAGGAAAATCAGAGGCCAATAGAATTGCATCTTTCTGGGGAACAATAAATGTCCTTAAAACAATTATTTATATATCAAAATTAATTACATGATGAAAACAGACAAACTAAAAACGAATATGTCAGACACTATGCTAAATAACGCCTCACACGAGACCTTCTAGTCAATAATATAGCACGAATGATTATTGATTCTGGATAATTCATCTCCATTTACTATGTCATTTCAACGCAAAGGTCATAAACACACATTCATTTACATAACTATTATAAACTTCATTTGATATTTTTTTTTTTCAAATTACCTTACATGATGGATATCTGCCCCACAGCCGAACCATCTTTTATTATAACTCATATTGTGTTGTGTTACACATTTACAATCGAAGTATAAGAATATGTACTAAATGTTATAATCTAACAAAGCATCGAAAGAATATATTCACGAGCGCTTGCGCGACTCAAAATGAGTAAATTGCCTCACTTGACTTAGACAAATAATTCAAGTAAATAACACGAGAGCAAATACATTTCCTTTTTATTTCATGCTTTTAATGAATATGTTCATATGCGTTACTTTAATTTAAGACATTTTATATCCGTACTACTTTCTAATTGATGCGTGGTAAATGGGTTAAGTAATAAATATTCTACCGCCACGTTGGATGACACTCAATGCGCTATGGATATGTAACGTAATTCGTACGAACTCTTCTGGCCCTACCGAAAGAAAAAACTGACTAAGGCCGATAAAAGAGGCATGATCATAAATGTAAAAGCAGACCAGATGTATAAATTGAAAGAAACTTCTTAAAATGCTCAATTAGCGAAGCTGTAAGATTAAAGAGACCAGATGTATAAATTGAAAGAAACTCCTTAAAATGCTCAATTATCGAAACTGTAAGATTAAAGAGTGTTCCGAACACGATTAATGATAGATATCAATAGTTGTCTTCTCTGATTATTTCGAAATGTCCAAGTAACTTAATTGCAAATGTGGCATGGAAAACTCGATGTTTGACTTGGATAACCACTGATTGGGATTGAACATACTCTGGACTTCAAAAAAACAAATTGTACCAGGATAACAATCTTAAATGTTTGTACGTTTAATCAGTACCCTCGACACATTATCTGATAGACACTTTGGTTAAGTACGACTTAGGACGCCAAAGTCTAGTTCTGGATATCATAACTTAAATGGCGCTTTTGATAGTGTTTGACTTTGCGCGACATAAATTTAAGGGACAACCCCATAACAAATTCAAAATTTTACAGTTGACCGACAGTCACCATTAAAACTCCCCGACAGTGCTCTTTAAATGCAAAATTGACTTAAATACAGCATAATTGGATCGATGGATAATGTTAACACAAATGTAGCACACATTTTACAAAATACTGTCTAGAAATAACTGTTTCGTTTCACAATGTAGAGGTTATGGTCCCAATCGACTATATTTGTGAATTGATAATGTCACGGTTTTATACGGGCATGTGAGTTTCAACATATGTTAGTAAAAAACATGTGTTATTTCTGTTTTGAAAGAAAACATTACTCTATTTATGTTTACCTTGCTGGTGCCTGTTTTATGAACACACTATACTTTTGAATATGGGCAGAGAATACTAGATTAAGCATCAATATTAAAAAAAAAATGTGTATGCTGGAAGGAAGACATTATTAATTGAACAAAAACAGATTACGGAAATCGAAAGTCGTGTTGACAATTCTGATCAAGTGGTCAATGTCGATTCGAAAATATCCGAACCTCCTGTCACGTGAGCTAACAACAATGGCGACTTAATATCACATTGCATGCCGATAAGAGACTTTTTCGGTATTATTCGATGCATTTGACAAGCTCGATTTGCAAAGCGTTCCACATTGAAAGACACATTTTAAGTACACATTAATTTCGTTCATAATTTTCAAAATTATTGTTTTACAGCGTGACATAAATAAGTCACGATTCAGTAAGACTTTCGATATTGTTAAGATTCAGCGAACAGGTCGTGTCAGTACTACAAAGGATATGCGTGGAAGTTCCTTTAGGTAGCCAAAGTTGTTAGGATTAAATAGGTAAGGGACTTTGTCAATCCATTAGATTGGACTTGTAAGCCAAACAAAATATTCCGTCACGGTCTCGTGGGGCCCTTAAAGTCGCGGGACCCATAGGCAATTGCCTACTCTCCGTAATGGGTTATCCGGGACTGCACATAAACATAAATTCACTGACCACATAATCATGCGATTTCAATGAATTATTAACCAGTATGCTTTAAATTTCACGATATGACAGAGTATGTTTTTAATTTCACGATATGACAGATGTTAATTGAATGTTTCTGAGGCCAACAACAATACGATCCTTTTCAAGTGACACGTCCATTCATATTGTAAAAATTATACAAACGATATTGGACTAAACTACCTTTATTCTAAAATTGCCCACACAAATATGGTAATGGAATTGAATAATTACAATTATTTTATTAATGACAATGCCATTCCAATGTTCTCCAAAATATATCATTTTCAGGCGACATATATATATCATTTTGTTTATTTCGTCAGTTATTTATTTTAAATTGGTAATGTTTTCCTACATTAAAATAATCTGACAATTTATTCTAAAAAATAATTACAAACACTATGTAAAAACATTTATAAACATTACGCTAGTCTGTTGTTTTTTGTGTTTTTTTTTGTAGTTATACAACACGCATTATGCATTTGAACTGCAAAATTCTGCTTTTCAGATGTAAGTTGAAATACACAAATTATACTATCAATGAGAGCGAATATCACAAATTAGAAATAGCAAAAAGAGCAAATGATACGAAATATGTTTTTATTGTTATGTACGACTGAACTGAAATAATTCCATATATCGAACAAGATGTTGCAATTGTATAAGGTATTTAATAAGGTAGGTTCATCTATATGTGCACAACAAAAATCAAGAACGACCTAAATAGATCACCACAATATTATTTGAATATTTAAACGAAATGCAGCAATGCAACGAATTAAGGTACAACATTTATGTGATTAAAACAACACACATTATTAAATGGAAGAATAATAGCTTACAAAGATAACCAGTAACAACAACTACAATCAAAAAGTGTTATGCATCCGAAAACATGTGTCCAAAAGCACGTGTTTTGGTAACAATTCGCAATCCAATGTTTATCTCTTTTGTCTTTCAATGTCATACTTTAAGCCGAGCAGATTTACCATATATGGAACATTGTTTAGGAATCAATCGATCTTACTTTTGTAATTAAACTAAGCAGAGAAAACAGTGCCAGGGTGAGCGTGCAAACAGGCTGTTAAAGATGTCAATATCCGCATAAAACTAGTTATCACTGACAAAGACTGACCGTGATAAAAACGCTTTGACAAATAGCTTTGACAATCAATTCTGCATTTTATACTTTTAATCTCCACGTATAACCTTTAAAGCATCGATGTGGTTCTTGTGCGCGAACTAACGTTCATAGTTTAACATTTGTGCAATGTTGTTTCTTTTAAGCCATAGATGGATATCGAATCTTTACGGTAAAAAAATGTGCACACAGTGAAACTTCAGCTTCACGACTTGAAAAAGGCTTAGTTATGTAACATTTGTTGTGTTTACCTCTTAGTATGACCTTGACGGTGACCGGATTTACGGGGCATAGTTATTGCAATATAGCAATCCCGCTGTTACCTACTGGTAGTGGAGTTATAACATGTGAAAGGGATTGAAAAATAGATCGTTTTAAACAAACTGTCGCAACACACCTAAACAGATTTTTTTAAAGCAGGGTTTCAGCATAATTAGGCCAAAACGAAATCTAAACCGTTTAAAAAAGTTAAATGACATTAAACATCTTTCCACATTTTCAAATGTTGCTTTATCAAACAATCCAAATGGTTGAGAACGCTTCAAACTGTCTCACAATAATAACAATATTCACGATAGTGTTAATTATCTTTAAACAGTTAAATACACAATAAATGTCGTTATCACTATAATAAATGAATATCTTGTGGTCGTATACGAGTATATTTGAATGCGGCATATATTGCTTAACGAAATCAATACGGGAATTACTGTGATTCCTCATTGAATACATTGTGAACATATATTGCACTAAAAAGGTATGTTATTTTATAACAAAAAAGACGCCTATGATTTTTTCATAATATGATGATTGAATGTGGCATAAAGGACCTCTGAGATTCTAAAAGCTGAATTGGCTTTTTATTATTTATAACCTATAAAGTATTTGTTTTTTATTTCATTATTTTGCTTTAATTGGTTTAGAAAAAGACATATTAATTTAGTTTAAAATAGTGATGTTAAATTTCAGTTTGCTCCGTTTATTTACATGTTTTGTCTTTAATAACAACTGCTGCATATTTAGAAAATCTTTGCATTAAAAATTAATTAGTTTAATCCAAGCCTGATGTTAATAAAATATTTGCAAAGTTATTGCTCATGTAATTAACACTGACGATAAACGTTATCTGATAAGATCATGACATAATCGTTAAGGAGTTCACCAAGCAGCTCTTAGGTATACATACAGTAGAATTCCCTTAAATACTTAAAAACATTTCTACATTGCCTACGAAACATTGTGCCTAACAGGACAATATTCAACATAATCTTGGTTAAACATATGAAATTCACTATGGTCTGAATGTACGAATCATGATCGAGGCGCGCCATAAGTACTAGAAAATCATATTGAAGTAAACCTGTTTATTGTGTTATTATATTTAAATATGTGGCGTGTTTTTTAAATAATACATCATCTGCAGTCCAGTTTATTCTAGATCATAAGCATATTACATATAACATTAGGCAATAGGGCTTACGGCCGTGCTATAAAAATGAAATTTGTATTGCCTATTATATACGTCAATTAAAGAGTTTTTTACAGTATCGTTCATTACGAGGAATATTATTACGTGTGTATCTTCAAGTTTGAATTATCAACTTGTGGGCAGAAGTCCTTAGTTTAACAAGGTATGTACGCAAACCTTTTGGCAGTAAATCTAAGTACGTTTCGTATTCAAGAGTTGCTTTGAATATCCTATAAAAATCTAAAACAGAACTTTTATAATATTTTGGCGAACCATTTTTTTTTTAAATTAATTTAAAATTCTACATCTTAATTCACATAAAAACGACTTTGTATTAATTATATTTGCGTGTTCGAACATATATAAAAATCAATAATCATTAACAACTTTTTTACATTCGATACCAAATTTTTATACCTTTTATCACAATCATTTATCTCTTGGTCACACACAGTTTGTATGATAATACTTTCACTATTAATAACTTTAAGCCAATATTTTTTAAATACGAACATATCTATTTACATACAGTTTGTGTCTACCTAATTTTCCATACACCGTTGCATTACATGTGTTGCGTTAAACATATAACAACCTTTTGCGCAATTTGAAGTAAATGCGTTCAATATCTTTCAATTTATTTAAACCTAATATCTCTCATGCATATTTTTTAAAGAGGCAACAAAGACATCAAACAATTGACACACTATCCTAGGTTTAAGATCATACTGTTTGCATGAATAAAGCAAAGTATTCATAGCCCTAAGGGCTTTTCATACTCACTGCTCCTGGTTAAATATTAAACTATAAGTATAATTAATAATAGTGCCCAGAAAGTTCAAATTATCGACGACTTCTATAGTTTTCCCAGTATTTGTCGATATCTCATCTTGACGAATTCTACCCCTTTTTCGGAAAACCATTATTTTTGTTTTGCTAGTATTAACAGTTAGTCCACATGAGTTACAATAAAGGTACATATTGTCTAAATGAGCTTGTATTTCTTTTTGAGATTTACTAATAATGACCATATCGTCTGGAAATAACAGTAACATTTAAATTGTATATGTTATATTTTAACCAGAATTTACGCTGTCTTGTAAAACAAATTCCAAATCCTCAAACAATGAAAAAACGAATAGGAGACATGGCCTCCCCTTGTCGTAAACCAACGGCGTAGCTTAAGTATTCAGAGAATGTCGAACATGTTTTACATATGAGTAACAATTTTCATACATATTTTTAGTTATTCGTAATATTTTGCCTTGTTTACCTGATTTGTACATTTTAGCCATAATGCATTGCGATATATGCTATCAAACAGTTAAAAATATCCACGTAAACAACATACAGACGCTTAATATTTTCATTAAAAAAATGTTGTACAACTTACATAAGAATATATATATATGGCATCAATGCTTGAACATCCTTCTTAATCCGAATTGTGCATCCGAAATGTAAGAATTATTTTCGCAAAATGATTAAATGCGCTTGTGTAGAATGATTGTAAAAAGCTTAGAAAAACAACTAACAAGGAACATCCCTCTATAATTATTTCATTCTAAGGGCCTTTTGTATGCAATGGTATACTTATACTTTCTGTCCTCTTTTCAGGAAAATAGCCCGATGTTAAAATACTATTAAAACATCATACAAATGACTGGATAAGATATCAAAACACTCAATAAAGTATTCGTTTAAAATACAGTCACCACCATGCGCTTTATTACGTTTCAAATGTTTACTTGCATTAAATTCCTCATTAACCGTTATAGGTTGGTCTAATTCTGGAAAAGTACACTTTTCAATTTAAAATGTTTTATTCGTACACAAAAATCTGCCTCAGTTATGATTTTCCGAATCAGTGTTATTTTTTTTTTTTTTAAATACTCTTTAAATACACGTGTACATCTAATGGCATTTTATTACAATTATCTTTTAAACTATTTTTTTTATTTGAAAATGTTCCAATATTCTTTCGACTTTTTACTTTTTAAGCTTT
Organism: Dreissena rostriformis; assembly: GCA_007657795.1. Lineage (NCBI taxonomy): Eukaryota > Metazoa > Mollusca > Bivalvia > Myida > Dreissenidae > Dreissena > Dreissena rostriformis. The sequence continues at coordinate 35,281 of VMBQ01000838.1, read as the reverse complement.
CAATGTATCGGTCGTACGAAAGTTTGTGATCTCCTTGCAACCATCAACGAATATTAAGCGATCGGAAGGCGTTTGGAAGGCGAGATGTCAAATTTCGGTTTACGGTTTTTTGATTATTATAAGATAATTATAAATATAAATCAGTTCTACGTGTATGTCATTGTTACAAAACTGTTGCCTTTAAAATAATTATTCTGTATGGGCGTCGTATAAATGTTACCAATACATGTTTTAGTGCTTACCCACACGAATCACCGATAGTTTGTGAATCGTAAAACAGAGCGGATATTATAAGTGTGATCCGGTTTATAGACCAATCGCCGCATGGTGATAATGGATTATGTAAACATGATATAACATTTGGTGAGCACTATCAATATGTTATTTATCTTTTGATGTGCACTATATATCAGTTAGATTTTTTTCATGTCGCAAACGATTAGCTTCTTTGTCGTTGAAATGCTTAAAAGTCTCATTGCCAGTAGGGTAATCATTAATCAACGAAAATAATATTTAGACGTTGGGTTTATATCAACCGTGTTACTGGCCTGAAAAAAGTCGTATTGACTTTGACAGTAAAATTGAAGTATTAAATATTAATCTGCAGATACAGCCCTAAGGCATCGCATACAGCATATATATTATGAAAAATCACCAAAATCATTAGCCACTATTAAAGTAACATAAATACTCAAAAATCAACGGAAATTTCGTAAAGTATTTCGTAAAATAAAGTTACCCAATAAAACATCAATGTTCCTTATAGCAAAGGCCACAATTTCAAAACGAGATTTTTTCTGGTAACATGGATGTTTGTAGATATAAAATGCTGGTTTTTAACGTTTCGTGTCACAATTAATTCCATTTTAATTTCCCGCACTGATATATATTCATACGACATACGAACACTAAAATGGTACCATGTTAGTGTTCGTGTGTCGTATGAATAGATATACGCGGGAAATTAAAAAGGAATTTGTTATGACACAAAAAAAAAAAAACGAGTATTTTGTATCCACAATCATCCATGTTACCAGACCACATCTGGCGTTGAGAATTTGGCTTTTGCTATAAGGAACACTGATTTTTTATTGGGTAACTTTATTTTACGAAATACTTTACGAAATTCCCGTTGATTTTTGAGTATTAATGTTACTTTAATGAAAGCTTTTATTTTTAGTAAATTTTTATGTCCTGCTGTTGTAAGCGCTCTTTATGGTGTGTGATAGCTTTTTGAGAGAGAAATGCATCACTAATATGATCATAGGCATCTGTTTTCTCAACTCCACAGACGTTGCTACAATGAATGGTAATGTTAATGTCCCTTTTGGGAACGTAAAGCTGAATGAAGTCCCCGTATTAATGGCTGACACACATATTCACATGGTCGATTAAACGATGCACTTGTACTGATGAAGCCACAAGTAAAACGATAGACAAGAGATTGAAAAGGTTGGACCTAAAAGCAATTATGATTATAATGAAATACTATGACGGACTGTATGTGTTAAGGGTAAAAAATATATTTGTATACGAATAACTTAAAAATATATCACCTTGTCGTTTAAATAGATTTCCGATATTTACAACACTAGTAGATCAGTGTTTTCATTTTATTGTTAGATATGTAGATTTGAATGAGAACGTGTCAGACGTTTTTTGTGATTCATTCTTGAATAAGTGTGAGGTTTGGCTAACTCTAAAACCGATTAAAAACCCTGAAAATTGTAAAACGTTGCAACGCGAAACGATTGAATAATTTTGAGAGTGCTGTTGTTATCGTTATATTTTGTGACACTACGAGGATTGCTTATATAAAGATTAAAATACACCACACACTGTATGGACACGGATGGCCGAGTGGTCTAAGCGTTAGACTTTTACTCCAGGAGTCAGTGGTTCGAGCCCAGTTGTGGATAACTTTTTCTTTCTTTAATTTTGTTCTTGTTTTTACTAGAGTTTTTTAGTTCCATTGTTTACATTTATCAATTTAAAGCATTTAATGACAAACTTCAATACATACCAAAATCTGTGTAAAGGTCCCTTTAAGATATTGTTCTTGAAGCATTCGGCTTATTCAATCCAAAAGTAAAACAGTTTCAGATAAGTGACTTTTATACCTTAGGAGTATTTTAATCACACTTAATGGTGTACTAACTCTGTTTCCCCTAGAAGAACCAGGGGATGTAAAATTTATAAATTGTGATACATTAAATTGACAACATAAGCAGTTTTATGTATGCTCTCCGGGCTTTCAACTTTATTAATTTTGCTTTTCATAGGATGGAATACAGATCACACGGCAATAGTCCCAAGAGGTGGCGTTGTAGTTATTGCCACACACAAGTTGCCTTGGCGACTTGCCCTTAAAACGCCTTAGCCCGTGAGCAAATTCTTTGCTTTTAATCATAATTATAAAACATGAAGCTGGAACCAGACACTTAAGCTTACAAATGAGCTTTACAGAAGCAACAATCAAGGATTACGTGATCACTTAAACAGAAAAATACGCAAGTGACAACAAAACTAAAAAAAATCCAATAGATAGGGATTAATGTTGGGTTCACCAACGTTTAACTGTCAATTTCAGACGCATTAGCGGACTAAGCACGTTTAGTTGCTTGCCGCCGAACTTCACAATGAAGTGAATAAACTCATAAAACCCATAAGTGGAAATACATATTAACCACATAAACAATATATAATTTTCATAAACAAAATAACATCAATTGTATTGCAATTTAATAACCCTCATCAGAGCTCATGAGGGAAACAAAAGAGCAACTTTTATAGTTATATAAGTTCAGTATACGAAGATAAACACAAACAGGCGACACTGACTTGGGACGATAAATTTAAAAAAAAAAAATCGGTGATTAAACACATTTGATTGAACCTCGGACCTCACATTAGTCCTTCAGCCAAGTACCCAAAATTGAGGTCGGGGTACCAGTAAGGGGAGATAAACTACACCTATATATCTTGGAAGATGCATGCCAGTAGCATATGAAAATGGTTGATAACAGTCTGGTACTGGCAGCTTTTGGTATTTTTTCTCCTTTGAAGATGGGGAATCAATCAGCTTAATTTTCATAAATTGTCTAAGGGAATAGTAGGATCAATATATGAAAAAAATACCTTCAACCACCAAACAAAACATATAAAAAGTTTACCACAATCGGACCTCCGGAAAAAAAAAATTTCAAGATGGCCGCCAAGATGGCCGCCAGTACCTATTAATGATCATAACTATGTAACTATACAATCAAATTTGATGAATTAGGTGTCTATTCATATGTTTCAAGGGCAAAGAACGCATAAAGATCATCAGACATTGTTTAAGTGTACAATAGTACACACAAATCCAACATGGCGTCGAAAATGGCCGCCAAGATGGCCGCCAAAACATGTTAATGATCATAATTATGTAAATATCCACTCAAATTTGATTATTCTGGTGGCTATATATGGGTTTCAAGGGGCAAAGAACACAATTAGATCATCATACATTGTATAAATTTATTATATTACACCCAAATCCAAAATGGAGTCCAAAATGGCCGCCAAGATATCCACCAAAACCTATAAATGATCATAACTATGTAACTATCCACTCCAATTTGATGGATTTGGTGTCTATACCTACGTTTCAAGGGGCAAATAACACATAAAGATCATCAGACATTGTTTAAGTTAACAATAGTACACACAAATCCAACATGGCGTCTAAAATGGCCGCAAAGATGGCCGCCAAAACCTATTAATGATCATAACTATGCAAATATCCACTCAAATTTGATTATTTTGGTGGATATACATAGGTTTCACGGGGCAAAGAACACATTAAGATTATCAGACATTGTTTAAGTTTATTATATTACAAACAAATCCAACATGGCGTCTAAAATGGCAGCCACGATGGCAACCAGAACCTTTTAATGATCATAACTCTGTAACTATCCACTCAGATTAGATTATTTTGTTGTCTATACCCAGGTTTCGAGGGGTAAAGAAAACATTACAATTGTCAGACATAGTTTAAGTTTATTATGTTACACAGAAATCTCACATGGCGTCCAATGACACAATACGAAGGACCGCAAGTCCATTACTTTTGACGTGATGCTTGTTATGTGAAACGCCATAGTTTGGACCTGCCGCGATTTCTGGATTTTGACAAGAGGATCGATATTTTTCAGCTTCAGGCAACACTGAATTGGCAGGGAATGATGCGTATCTTGCATCAGCAAAGCCAGTACCCTGGGCTGTTGTCAGTCAAATTCTTGCCTATGATTAATATGTACAATGGGGACAAAGCGTGC
>VMBQ01000838.1:0-28106 GCA_007657795.1 Dreissena rostriformis | reverse complement strand
GATGTGATAAAAGCATGAAAATTTGCAGAATACTAGCTAAGAGCATACTGAACAATATCAGATATGGACCCACACTCAAAAATTTGCATACAGGGGTATGGCGGCCATTTTAAAATGGCGGCCGTCAAATTTCCAAATTACCTATTTAGTAGGGTCAATATACACTTTGACCTCCAAAAAATTGCTACAAAAGGTATTTTAACTGATCCTGGTAGGGTAGAAGGTCCTTAAAAACATATCAAAAGTTTACCACAATCGGACCTCCGGAAAGTTTTTTTTTCAAGATGGCCGCCAAGATGGCCGCCAAGACCTATTAATGATCATAACTATGTAACTATCCAATCAAATTTGATGAATTTGGTGTCTATACCTAGGTTTCAAGGGGCAAAGAACACATAATGATCATCAGAAATTGTTTAAGTTTAATATAGTACACACAAATCCAACATGGCGTCGAAAATGGCCGCCAAGATGGCCGCTAAAACCTATTTATTATCGTAACTATGTAAATATCAACTTAATTTTGATGAATTTGGTGTCTTTACCCAGGTTTCAGGGGGCAAAGAACACATTTATATCATCAGACAAAGTGTAAGTTCAATATGTTACACAGAAATCCAACATGGCGTCCAAATGGCCGCCAAGATGGCCGTAAAGATGGTCGCCAAAACCTATTAATGATCATAACTATGTTACTTTCCACTCAAATTTGACGATTTTGGTGTCTATACATAGGTTTCAGGGGGCAAAAAACACATTAAGATCATCAGACATTGTTTAAGTTTATTATATTACACACAAATCTAACACAGCATCCAAAATGGCCACCAAGATGGCCGCCAATACATATGTATGATCATAAAATATAACTATGTAACTATCCACTCAAATTTGATGAATTAGGTGTACAAACCCAGGTTTCAGAGAGCAAACAACACATTTCTTTCACATCTATATCATCAGACAAAATGTAAGCTAATTGTGTTACACAGAAATCCAACACGACGTCCAAAATGGCCATCAACACAATACGAAGGACCAAAAGTCCATAACTTGTTACTCAAACGTAATGGTTGTTATGTAAAATGCCATAGTTTAGGAGACAAGGGAGACTTTAATCGAATTGAGGTTATCCCTAAGGAGTTGAATAATCATAAAATCCAATTAACGATATTTGGAAGAGTAAATGAACCAGCACATCTGATTTATGAAGGAATAATCGTGAAACTGTCAGGTCAGATCGCCATTCATGTCACAGTGATCTTATATTACTAATTAGTAAACTGAGATAGTAACTTAAAGACACTATTTTTTTATAATTACGCATAGACACGTACAAAGATTCCATTTCCAAACATAAAGACAAAGGTAAAGTTGAAACATTGCCAATAAACTAGTAAACTACTTTTGTGTCAGGTTATGTTAAAATCCAAGTAATTTCGCTTCACCTGATATTCTGTCAAAAGTATATATAATCTCCTTTCAACAATTCGTGCTATAGTGATTGTGATTTAAATTCACATCATCAGACGTTGACATCGTAGATTCTTTACATTTTAACAATTCAAATTTTACATTTTTCTGAATTATACATTATCTATGACCATCCTCGTGTTTTCGATCTTATTAAATAGGTTCTACAACTTTGCCAGCGGATTGATTACTTAATGACGGAAACCAATATTCTTAAAATATTGCAAAGTATACATGAGTCCCCACTTGGCTGTAAACCCTAATATAAGCTGTGCAATTCCCCTCTCATGATCATATTTAACGTTTCAAAATCAAACCCCATTTGTATTCATCAATGAAGTCATTGCTATGTTCCTCCATTTTATTTCATTAATCAAGTATTACTACAATCAACCTCTGGTGAAAATATTATATACATACAAGTCAGATTGTCCATTGTGTGCGTACCAATTTTATTATCTTTTCGTATTCACAGAGTGTTAACCAGTACCAGTTTACTACCAGTTCCGAAACACTTTCCTGGACTTAAGTTCATCTTCTTTTAAAGCGTACAGATATACATCCTACATGATTTTACATTTGATTATTGAAAGGTAAACATTGTTAACGGAAGTATGTTTATAACTCGTCCGTGTGATTTTTATTGAAGCTGCTGAGCCTGCCAATGCTTAGAAGTAATTCGGTATGCTTCTTAAACTTTTTGTTTTTCAGATTTAATTATCTTCAGAAATGACATTACGTATTGTAAGATTACAAACTATTACACGTTTTCTTTCACTTTTTGTTGGCCTTTTCATCAAACTATGATCATTGGTAACACATAGTTTTATTATATAAGCTAATAATTATAACCAACACAGAAAGTTAAAGCTATCGGGCCATTTTATTGGTCTTATATTTGGGGCGTATATTAATTAGTTCATGATATTCTTAAAGCCACACACCTTGAAATGAAGTACATGTTAATCAATACATATAGAAGCAATTTGGAAGTGTGCAAAAATTTTATTAAATCTATAGCCTACCTAGGTAGCAAGTAATTCATTATTTTTTAACCGGGAACTACCGATTTTAAAACCGAAAGTAGGATTTCTATAGTATACGTCCNATAACTGTTTCGTTTCACAATGTAGAGGTTATGGTCCCAATCGACTACATTTGTGAAATGATAATGTCGCGGTTTTATACGGTCATGTGAGTTTCAACATATGTTAATACAACAACATGTGTTATTTCTGTTTTGAAAGAAAACATTATTCTATTGATGTTTTCCTACATTAAAATAATTTTGACAATTTATTCTCAAACATTAATTACAAACACTATGTAAAAGCATTTATAAACATTACGCTGGTCTGTTTTTTTTGTGTTTTTTGTATTTATACAACACTCATTATGCATTTGAACTGCAAAATTCTGCTTTTCAGATGTGAATTGAAATACACAAAATATACTATCAATGAGAGCGAATATCACAAATAAGAAATAGCAAAAAGAGCAAATGATACGAAATATGTTTTTATTGTTATGTACGACTGAACTGAAATAATTCCATATATCCAATAACATGTTGCAATTGTATAAGGTATTTCATAAGGTAGGTTCGAATATTAAAACGAAATGCAGCAATGCAACGAATTAAGGTACAACATTTGTGTGATTAAAACAACACACATTATTAAATGGAAGAATAATAGCTTACAGAGATAACCAGTAACAACAACTACAATCAAAAAGTGTTATGCATCCGAAAACGTGTGTCCAAAAGCACGTATTTTGGTAACAGTTCGCAATCCAATGTGTATCTCTTTGTTGTTCAATGTCATACTTTAAGCCGAGCAGATTTACCATATATGGAACATTGTTTGGGAATCAATCGATCTTTCTTTTGTAATTTAACTAAGCAGAGAAAACAGTTCCAGGTTTAGCGTGCAAACAGGCTGTTAAAGATGCCAATATCCGCATAAAAACTAGTTATCACTGACAAAGACTGACCGTGATAAAAACGTCCACAAATCGCTTTGACAAATAGCTTTTACAATCAATACTGCATTTTATACTTTAAATCTCCACGTATAACCTTTAAAGCATCGATGTGGTTTTTGTGCGCGAACTAACGTTCATAGTTTAACATGTGTGCAATGTTGTTTCTTTTAAGCCATAAATGCATATCGAATCTTAACAGTAAAAAAATGTGCACACAGTAAAACTTCAGCTGCACCACTTGAAAAAGGCTTAGTTATGTAACATTTGTTGTGTTTACCTCTTAGTATGACGGTGACCGGATTTACGGGGCATTGTTATTGCAATATAACACTCCCCCTGTTACCTACTGGTAGTGGAGTTATAACATGTGAAAGGGATTGAAAAATAAATCGTTTTAAACAGATAGATAGATAGATTTATTTCAGTATAATGACACAACATGATAAAACATATCTACATACATGATAAAATAGTAAAACAATAAACATGTATGAGAAATGAAACCATGTCATTAACATTACACCAAGGATTACACAAAAGAGAACTTTATCTCTTATTTCCATTGTGGTCCTTGGATATTGATGGTATTGACATAGAGAGGCATGGGATGAATATCACAGATTTGAGTTATGAAAAACCATTATTTTTGTTTTGCTAGTATGAACAGTTAGTCCCCATGAGTTACAGATTGTCTAAATCTCGTTTTGAAATTGTGGCCTTTGCTATAAGGAACACTGATTTTTTATTCGGTAACTTTATTTTACGAAATACTTTACGAGATTCCCGTTGAAGCTTTTATTTTAAGTAAATATTTATGTTCTGCTGTTTTAAGCGCTCTTTATGGTGTGTAAAAGCTTTTTGAGAGAGAAATGCATCACTAATATTATCAGAGGCATCTGTTTTCACAACTCCACAGACTTTGCTACAATGAATGGTAATGTTAATGTCCCCTTTGGGAACGTAAAGCTGAATGAAATCATCCCTGTATTAATTGCTGACACACATATTCACATGGTCGATTAAACGGTGCACTTGTACTGATAAAGCCACAAGTAAAACGATAGACAAGAGATTGAAAAGGTTGGACCTAAAAGCAATTATGATTATAATGAAATACTACGACGGACTGTATGTGTTAAGGGTAAAAATATATTTGTATACGAATAACTTAAAAATATATCACCTTGTCGTTGAAATAGATTTCCGATATTTACAACACTAGTAGATCAGTGTTTTCATTTTAATGTTAGATATGTAGATTTGAATGAGAACGTGTCAGACGTTTTTTTTTTGTGGTTCATTCTTGAGTAAGTGTGAGGTTTGGCTAGCTCTAAAACCGATTTAAAAACCTGAAAATGATAAAGCGTTGCAACGCAAAACGATTGAATAATTTGGAGAGTGCTGTTGTTATCGTTATATTTTGTGACACTACGAGGATTGCTTATATAAAGTATAAAATACACCACACACTGTATGGACACGGATGGCCGAGTGGTCTAAGCGTTACTTTTACTCCAGGAGTCAGTGGTTCGAGCCCAGTTGTGGATAACTTTTTCTTTGTTTAATTTTGTTCTTGTTTTTACTGGAGCTTTTTAGTTCCAATGTTTACATTTATCAATTTAAAGCATTTAATGACAAACATCAATACAAACCAAAATCTGTGAAAAGGTCCCTTTAAGATATTGCTCGTGAAGCATTCGGCTAATTCAATCCAAAAGTAAAACTGTTTCAGATAAGTGACTTTTATACCTTAAGGGTATTTTAATCACAGTTAATGGTGTACTAACTCTGTTTTCCCTAGAAGTACTAGGGAAAGTCAAATTGATAAATAGTAATAAATTAAAATGATAACATAAGCAGTTTTCCGTATGAACTCCGGGCTTTCAGCTACCCAGTAATGGTTCGTTTTGAAGTTGCAGTAAACAAACTAGAACTGCAATGACAAAATAGAAGGAACTGGGATTCTGAAATATACAGTTCTGATGTGCTCTGTCTTCCACCGTATTAATATAAACAGTATCAAAATAGACGTAAAACAACTTATTCTGTATGACACTGCGGTTCTTTCAATCAGTGTCATCATATCGGTCTATTAAACTTTATAACTCAATAAAGTAAATGTATGTGTAGATATACGATAAATTAATCATATTGTATTCATATTCCAATGTAAGGCGCACTTAAATGCGTTGTTAATCGAACATTCGTATGCGTATTTTCATGACAATCATATCGTTGCTAGGAAAGCACTTACAATGACTAGCTTTTCCATTTGCACCTTGTCTGTGAAGTAGACTAAAATACCATTTAATATGCAATCAGCAAATTATTTTTGCCTTGCCTTGTCACCGAAAAAACGTAACGCTAAATATCCTATACGAGTGCGATGAGCCATTGGTCATTACCAATTGCTGTCTTCTGACAAATATGGTATCTTTAAATTAAACGGAAGTATTACATGTCAGAAAACGTGTTAACCACATCAAAATGACGTTATCCTAATTTACAACAAAAAACCTTGACCGAATGTGGGGGTAGTGTATACCTTAATGATGTAGATCTATGTGTTTTCGGATATTTGTTAGAAACAATCGCCTCAATGAAAATAAAATGCTTACTTCTAAAATGTTATTTTTTTCAAAATCAATTAAGAGTTTTCATTGGGAACGACGTTCGTCGGTAAACATTTTTTTTACAATGTAGCTTTTTGTATGTTTACATTTATGATATCATTGTTGTAAGAAATATTCAACATTTATTATGCGATACAGAAAATCCATAATGTCGACATCGACTACTTTGCCTATATTTTAGTATTGCCATTTTTATAAAGCAGTATTCTATACATCATCTCTTAATTCAAAGTCTGATAATTTCCACTGGGACGTAACTGTGCATTTATTGTCGATTAGTGTTTAATCGATGACATAATATATCATGCTTTTCTCGTTGTGCCATCTGATTTATGAAGGAATAATCGTGAAACTGTCAGGTCAGATCGCCTTTCATGTCACAGTGATCTTATATTACTAATAAGTAAACTGAGATAGTAACTTAAAGACACTATTTTTTGATAATTTAATTACGCATAGACACGTACAAAGATTCCATTTCCAAACATAAAGACAAAGGAAAAGTTGAAACATTGCCAATAAACTAGTAAACTACTTTTGTGTCAGGTCATGTTAAAATCCAAGTAATTTCGCTTCACCTGTTAGTCTGTCAAAAGTATATATAACCTCCCTTCAACAATTCGTGCTATAGTGGTTGTGATTTAAATTCACATCATCATACGTTGACATCGTAGATTCTTTACATTTTAACAATTCAAATTTTACATTTCTACTGAATTATACATTATCTATGACCATCCTCGTGTTTTCGATCTTATCAAATAGGTTCTATAACTTTGCCAGCGGATTGATTACTTATCAACAATGGCTTTCAATAGTTATATTGTCTTTGGCCTGACATACTATCAATTGCAGTTTAATCGTGTATCCCTAAGGGTGTAACTTGTATAATCGCTCATGGGTATGGTTTATAATGTCTATCATAAGCTCGTTTTAATGGTTGTCACTTCGTAACAATTGATGATCTGAGATATGAGTGATTATACAAAGTTTGCAATTATCACACCTGTTGTGATATTTGCAAAATATGTATAATCATTCATATCTCAGATCATCAATATTTCTAAAACATATTGTAATCCATCAAGAATTCACATTTACTCGGTAGCGATTCCCTGTAACAGATTTAATGGGTTAACCATTATGTATACTACTAATGGACTTATCGATCACCATCTGGGTATGGAAACAGTGCACATTACAATAGATCAATTGACATGGTGATATTAAAAGTTCATATTTACATTACTATTAATCTGTATTATAAAGCGTCAATATCATACACGCCGAATTAAATATGTGTTTTAAATCGGACAAAAGGATGTACGAAGGGAGTGATAGACAAACCAAATAAGAGCAAACCTTTTCACTGTTTGGTACAAAATTACCGTTCAATTAAGATAGTGATCACTTGCAGGCATTGTCCGCTTATTAAAAAACGCACACAAGTTTTTCCTTCGTTTCTGAGGTATTCAGAGTGAGTCAAAAAAAATTTAAAGGAAAAACAAATCCACACAGTTTATATACGCATTTAATTTACGGGTAATATATTCTGCAATACGGATGGGAAGAGCCACTCGCTTCAAACAAACAGTTGAGCCCATACCTTTATCCCCGGTGTGAACATCAAATGTTTTATGAATGAACGCATAGCGCCGAACTGCTTTTTCTAGCACCATCAATGAAACATCAGAAAGAAACAAAACAACAGATAAAAACGTGATGTGTTGTGATTCATGTCACTCTGTAGATCTAAAAGTGTTATCTAGTACAAACTTAAAATTATGCAAGTTTGAGTTCTTCGTTGGTGTTACCGAAAATTTGATACACTCTTTGCTTTAAACAATGGATTGTGCTGTTGTTTTTGTAACCGTCTGAAACGATAGGTATTTGGATTGTGTTATGCATTATGCGTCTGTTTTTATGTGCAATCTGTATCGTTTAGTTTGTGCATGGCGCTGCACGAGTTAAATGAAAATTAACACAATCTATGGGACAGCCGTAGCTACGTACGCTTTTAGAGACATATTAGTTTTTAAAGTCTGCATAAAGGCGTGTTAGAATCAAAATAATAATTGTAGGTCATAGTTTGTTGTCGAATGATACACAATCGGAATTTAAGAAGCGTGGTATCAAACCCGTTTCGGTTATTTGATAACAAATATTTAAGCTTGTTAACATGACATTAGTTGTTATTCAAACTCACTGAACACTGTTTTTTTCCGAGATTTTTTTTGAGGTACAAATATTTTTTACTAGTTTCATTATTTTTTATTTGTGACGATATGCTTGTCTTTTATTTGTGTAAATCGACCTATTTTTTATGCAATACCATAAGAAGCAATACAACACGAAACTGAACCTGAAAATTAATAAAGGTCTTGTCTAAGCCACACATATAATACTTTAGACAAATGCAGCTTGATGCATTATTAAAACAAATGCAACACACGCATCTATGGTAGAGATTGTGATGCAACGAATAACAAACACATGGATAGACAAAAAGTCACGTGAAAAAATATCTTTCATCTCGAATGCGTTATTGTAGTCTCACATCTATCTGATTTCATTCTTAAATAAGAATGTTTGTTCATTATATGCATTTAAAACACATTTTTCAACTTTATAAAAAGTATTTACCTGTACATAGACGAATACTTTACACATAACAGGGCCAAGGAACCAGGACTGTAGTCCCTCCGATAAAACTGAAGCCGGAAGGCACACAATTATAACCAACAAGTCTGCGGCGGCTAAATTCACCAAGAAGTAGTTCGTGACGGTCTTCAGTGACCGAGACTGCCAGACGGCGTAACAGACGAGAAAATTGCCACCAGCTCCGATCAGGAAAACAGCTGTAAACAACACAAAGAATATCCAGTGATAGAACTCCGGTTTGATGTGATCGTAAATGCTTGCCAAGATTACACTGTCGTAGTCTTCATCCACAGTTGTGTTATTTTCCGTTGTATTAATCATAACTGTCGTCTGTTCGCTTTGGAATTGGAATCTAAAAACGTCTTCCAATAAAGCCTTTTATATCGAATACAAGAGCCAATCGTTTTTCATGCTCATCTTTTTTGTTCCATGCACATCCCGATGCCAATGATGTCAACGAGCGAATGATCTGGTTGTAGTGAGTCCTTCGACGTGCTGTGATCATTGATTGCCTCACGAACGACAATACGAAGCGGTGTCTATTCATGCTTTATATAGAGTGGACCGAATGAGAAGACAAATACAACTCTAACTAAATCCTATATGAAAATATGTTGATTAAGTCAATGGTTTAATTGATTTAAACAAAATAAAGCCGAATTAATGGGAAACAAAAGAAAACCAGTAAGTTAGTTTGGAAATATATATTCTATTAATTTGAAGGTTATTTTAAGGCGAATAATTATATGCTCGATGCGGTGCTTGTTTTTCTTATTAAGTAATTTGGACATGTACATTTATGTAGGACTATGTGTATAACACTCAAACTAGTTTTAATGTAAAGCTGTAAAAAAAAATGCAGACTGGTTTGATAACGAGTTCGATACTGCACGAAATGTGTACCACGACGCTTTACGTGTTTTCACTCGAGTTAAACTGATATAAATAGAGAACATTTATGTACCTGTAAGAGGATATATGAGGACTAAATTCGAAAGAAGAAAGCATGTTGTTATAGGCAAAAAATGATTGAGATTGAAAATTTAAGAAAACACAAACCAAGGGACTTTTGGCGTTTTTTTTTTCAAATCTAAAAATAGAGTAATTAAAAATAAAATATCGTTACAAGAATTGTTTTGAAAACCTAAGTAGTAATATATCTAATGTTTGTAATATTGAAGCAGAGGATGTCTGCTTAAATAATGATTTTAACTTTTTCGGGGATGCAATTCTGAGTTGCATGCCTACATTGGCTCACAACAAATATCACGTATTATTATATGCTTTTCGGTGCATTAGATGAAATCAACAGTGGTAGTGGTGGTGGTGGTTGTGGTGGTGGTGGTGGTGACGATGATGGTAGTAGAAGCGGCAGTAGTATGAGCATCAGCAGCAGCAGCAGCAGCAGCAGCAGTAGTTGTGGGAGTGGAAGAAGAAATCGTTTTATAGGCGCTTTATTGAAAAAGCTAGTTGCGCAGTTTTTCCCGATTCATATTAGTTGTGAGTCATTTTATTCATTCGAAGGTTACAATAACAGTTCAGTTTTCGCTATAGGGTATCGCTTTGTCATATGTGTACAGCAAGTTCGTTGCTTAATATAGTTTAATTTAATAGTTACTTTAATATAGTTTGGTCTATTATATACTGCGGCCTGGTAAAAGCTCTTCGGGGCATAGCCACGTAACATCTGTTTGCAGCTTGTGGAAAGTATTCGTCGTACAATAATAGACGATCGTTATTAAAAACAGTCCAGCGGCGACGGTTGGTACTGTAACTGAACATTCTTCATTTCCTGAACTTGACTTGCCTATATCTGTTGATGAAGTTCGCAATGCGATTAAACATTTAAACCGTAATAAATCATCGGGTAGTGATTGGGTGTCTAGTCAAAACGGCCCCTAGTAAAAACGTCCCCTAGTCAAACAACTTAAAAATTGGTCAAAACGGCCCCACTTTGGTAAAAACGGCCCCAAAGTCAGTTTTAGAGTTGGTCAAAACGTCCCCATTCGACAATCAGAAGGGAGAGAGAAAGAAAAAATATATATTAAATGTACTTCTGTTATTTTCTTTATCTTAGATTGATATTTCGTGTTCTATTTTTTAATAAATGCGTTATGTGGATATTTAAATCTGTAATAACAACTTTAAAGGATTGAGTTTATTTTACACACAAACACACATTACATACAAACATTGATTGCGTCGTTTTCTATATTTTTTTTATTTTTTTTAATACATCATAAATAACTGATTGAGTCAGTACTTAATTGTTTGTTAGAAAATAATTTGATTGCGTGTGAGATTGAATGAATGAGCGTTAGTTAATTATGATAATTTAGTCTTTTTTTTGGAAGTTGGATAAATTGTTATTATAATTATATCACAATAATATATTTATTTGATTACTCTTGAACACCTTTGAAGTCTTTGATGAAGTTTACTTTAAAGGAATNGTGTTTAACGGTATTTTTGTATCGGGCTTTTTCCCAGATAATAGGACAGAATGGGGTTATAATCCCTTTGCATAAAAAAGGTTCAGTTAATGATGTAAATAACTATAGAGGGATAACCTTAGTAAGCTGCTTCTCAAAATTATTTACCACGATTTAAAATAAACGCATTTAAACTTTTTGCAATGAAAAACTTATTATTTCGTATGCGCAGTTCGGATTTTGAAAAAGTTATTCAACTGTTGATGCTATTTTATTTCTGATGTCAATTGTTCAAAATTAGTTGAATATAAATAAACGTTTGTATGTTATTTACGTCGATATTTGAAAAAAAAAATTATAGTATTTACCGCAATGCATTATGGTTGAAAATGTTAAGTCTGGTATACAAGGTAAATTGCTTAGAATAGTGAAAGACATGTATGCGAATGTTAAGTCACGTGTTAAATCATATTCATGTTATTCAAATTTTTTTAGCTATGCGGTTGGACTGAGGCAAGGGGAGGTAATGTCGCCGATCTTGGTTTCTTTATTTGTCGAAGATCTTGAACTTTACTTACAAAATAACATAAACGCTGGTTTGAGTATATATGATATTGTGTCGATTATTTGCCGATGACATGGCTATTTTAGGCAAGTCACCTTCTAAAGTCCAATCCCATTTAGATAAATTATATGTATATTGTAATGCTTGGGGCTAAATGTTAACACTGCAAAAACTAAAATAATGGTATTCCGGAAAAGAGGGGGATTAAAAAAAATGAAAAATGGTCCTACAATGGTAATGATATTGAAGTTGTAGATAACTTTAACTATTTTGGCACGGTGTTGAATTGTACTGGAAGTTTTAAATTAAACCGGAACATTTGGTTGGTAAAGCCCTTAAAGCATTGAATTCATTATTGTTTAAATATAATGAATTTGACATACAACCGAAAATATTTTGCCAGTTATATGACTCTTATGTGGGTTCTTTATTAACGTATGCCTCAGAAGTGTGGGGTTACACGAAGGAAGATGATATAGAACGTATATATTTACAATTTTGCAATCGCTGGCTACAGGTGAAAATAAATACATGTAATGTTGCTGTTTATGGTCAATTAGGTAGATATCCATTGTATGTAAAAAGGTTTGTTAAAATTATTAAATATTAGTTTAAAGTTCTGAGCAATAAAAATATCATAATGCAAACTGTGTACAAACAAGCATTGAACAATGTAATAAAGGTTATACGAACTGGGACTCAAATGTCAAGAACATGTTAAATAATTTTGGATTGGTTATGTATTTGAAAATCCAAACGTTGTACAAGTTAAAAGTTTTATTAGCGAGTTCAAATGTAGACTTGTTGACAATTTCAAACAAGAGTGGTACGGTAAAATGAATAATAGTACTGTATTAGATATGTATAAAGTTTTTAAAAGCTGTTTGGACTATGAAACATATTAAGATTTACTTCCTAGACGTCTGTGATTTTTTTGTTGTAAGACTAAGAGTCTCTGCACATCCTATGAGAATCCAAACTGGCAGATTCGCCCAAAATAACATACCACGTAATGAACGTTATTGTTTATGTTGTAATGACTTGGATTTAGGAGATGAGTACCATTTTATTTGTATATGCCGCTGTTGCACTGATTTAAGAAAAAAATAATAAGCCGTATTTATTGTGCAAACCCATCTGTATATACATTCCACAAATTATTAGTTAAATGTGACAAATCAGTAATTGATAATGTATGTAAATATATAAAAGAAGCTCTTGTTATAAGATATACGATTCTAAATAATACTGTTCAATAAGTTTCATTACCGCTTTGCTAGTTGAATTGTATTTGTATTCTTTAATGTCTATTTTATGTTATTTAATTTTAATTTGTTATACCTAGTTACGTGACAGAAAATAATATGTATACTTACGTATGAAGACGATGTACTTGTGTATAAGTCTGAATAAACAGTCTGTCTGTCTGTCTGTTTTATTTATGCGCATATTAACTGGCGATTTTATTAAAGCTTACACTGTCAGCAATTTGAACGTGTGTGCATTTACATGTCATCTTTTATTATTATGTTCTTTTATTTTTCCGACCAAAATCATTGAATTCTATACTTATTTTATAAAACCATTATAAAGATATTAATAAAATTACTTTCTGTCGAGATACGTATTGCACAGTCAAATACAAAGAAGCGGCTAATGTGAATGTTAGTTAGAACATGTTATACAATAACTTATTGTATTCAGATATATGAAAGCTTGTTAAAATGTTNGATATTTTTATTTACCTTTAACCTTGAAGAATGACCTTGACCTTTCACCACTCAAAATGTGCAGCTCCATGAGACACACGTGCATGCTAAATATCAAGTTGCTATCTTCAATGATGCAAAAGTTATGACCAATGTTGAAGTTTTCGGACGGACGGACAGACAGACGGACAGAATGACGGACAGTTCAACTGTTATATGCCACCCTACCGGGGGCATAAAAAGTCTGGAATCAAAATAATTACTAGGCTATAATTTTAGTTTATCAATGGCTTGAATCTGAAATAAAAGGGTTTGCAGCCATTTCGCTGTAACTCAATCACGGATCTATAACACTTTTGGTTAGTGAAGCCCTGATGGATAGGGGAAATTACAATATTATGTAGAGGGTCTAACTTCCTTTTAAAGCCATTTTGCTGAAACATAACAACTTTACCCAACCCATATTTTTGTAATGCTATCAGATCTTTCTTTCGGAGTCCCAAAACAGGCAATAAGAACAAATAGTGTACGCAATATGAGGTAACATATCGCAATTATATTTTCAGCCCTCTGCTTTATGACAGTCACCAAAATTGTGAATGTACATCAACATACATCAAAGTCGATGCATCTGATTAATTATATCGAAACGAAGACGTATTCATCGTAGCCTCTTGCCAAATATCGATAAACTGTGTATTATTTGCTTACTCTGCAACTTGCATTTCATTTGCAGAAACTCCCCAATGATTTTTTTCAAATGTATATGCTGGAAGCAGTTTAAGTAATCTCTTATTCAACTTAAAGACAGCTACCAGAAAGGTGATTGAATTTATATGCTCATATGAATATGTTTACCAAACAAAGGAATAGAGACGATCTCTAGATAAAATCGTGGACAGTTACTTTATTATAAAGGAGATTTATAATTGCAACCGGGTGTAATCCTCTTGGAAATTGTGGATTTTATGCATAATACAGTAATGTTAAAACATTTATTTTAACACGTCAAGCTTTAAAAAAAATATTATCTAATATAACGTTTGATTTGAAATTGACATTTCCTCTAATTTGGTTTCAAATAAAACACGCTGTATCTGTATCGTTATGGTATTTTAGATGAGTAATACGTTACAATTAAAACAGTTTTTGTACTGTATACTGATTATACAAAATGCAAATCGCGAATAAAGTTGACATATACGATCTTACGTTGCTTTGCGCACCTGTCGCTTTGCATATTTTCCAAAATGGCGGACAATATAGATTATTCATTGTGATTCTCGGCAAAGATGTCAAATAGCAATCGAATTAACGATTGACATCATACAATTGGTATGAATTAATGAAAACCCTATGTTCATCAACAATGGATAATACGTTTTAGATTCAAACAACAAATATTTATTAGTAATCTACACAGAAAATATTTGTCACGGGTACAAGTGGTAAATTGGCGTTCCGTTTACTCTCAACGTAAAAACATTTGACACGAGTATCGAAAGAAAATGGAGTAAGACAAACATGGTTTCATTTATATGTTAATGGATCTGGCAATATTCAGATTCATTAGCATATATTGCTTTTTTTATGTTTGTCAAAGTGTACAGTTTACTGAAAATGCATGGAACTGAACTGGAAGACATTGCAAGGTAAAGAACCCACGACTCAACAAGATCCTACCATAAATATTATTTTAATTAAGTTGAATACATCAATTTCACTTACGTGTGTTTGTTTATATGTGGTGTTGATGTTTTTCCCAACTAATGCGCTTAAATATTCCTCCCAAAAGCAGACTTTCGCGAAACGTTTTGCTAGTTTTTGCATTAACTGCGCGTTAAAATGCCCTTTTAGAATTTACTACGCCATGCCCATATGCCCTCCTGGGAAAAAACATAAGACATGAATTTCTCTACTGACAACCTTCTTGGAGTTGTATAATGTCTGTAGTTTTTTAGAAACGTTGTACACTTGTCAAGTGTTTATATTTTGTGTTAACATGTTTTATATATATAAATTAATTTGACTGACCTTTTAATCCGTGGACATTTATTATAGAAACCCGGGGTAGTTCCGAAACGGTAAAGTTGACGTCTGGTTCTTGATTACACCAACCAAACGTATGAAGGACCTTTGGCTCTTCCAAACGGTCCAACCAATAACGAAAATTCATCTGATTACTACTTAAGGCCTCGTCCGTCTGCGCCTTAATCGATGGGCACGAACAGGAAAACTGAAAATGATAATACCACGGCAACGTACGTTATACCAAATTATACGTTTTTTAAGAAAATAAGTTCAGATACATTTATATTGTTTATATGCAAAATGTATATAGCAGTTACATATAATGAAAATATTTTTGAATATATATATTAACTGAAACTACTATTATGGTTATTTTTGAGAAAATAAGAAGACACGATAAAAAGGCTGATTGTAATCATGTTAGCACAAGTGTTCACTATAACGGACCCCATTTTATTTCAGAAGAGCTATCGCCATGCGTGCACAAGCCAAGATATTCAAAGGTACAATGTATTGTAAATTATATTCAAACACAAACCGTCAATGTTTTACTTTATTCACAGTACGTTATGACTATATATATATATATATAGGATCTGACATGAGTTGTCATATCATACCATATTTTTTTTAAACGAGGTCAGGAATTTTGTTAGTAAGCGAGACTTTGGCGAGATTACTAACGAATTTCCTGGACGAGATTAATAAAATATGGTATTATATGACAACGAGTGTCAGATCTTTTTTATCACNCCATCGAAAACGAGTGTAATACCGATTGAGCTTTTCAATTACTATTTCTCAATTGAAATGTCATAAGTTCTTCTTTCTGGGATGTTTAAGCCAGAACGTTTGAACGAGAACGTTAATGGACTCTAATAATTCAATTCAATTTATGGCATATTTAACGCATTACAATTAATATATGCATAATATAGTCAAACTGAAATAGACACGATTGAAGGAGGTATAACGTGGGAGTGTACTATTCATTGAACATATGACAAATACATATACATATCAATGTGACAACACTTTTTTCTTTAAAGGTAATACAGAAGATGCATTTTATTGCGAATACATAAGCAGCAAAGCTACATTTTAAGAGATCTGTCCTTCAGATTGAACTTTTAATATCTCACATCGCCATTTATTTGGTAATTTATAAAAGTCGGGTTGAAACACATTAAGCGCATCTATGGGCAGCTGATTTTGAAAGTAATATTAATATACTTTTATTCATTGTTTGAACATTGTTACCACATACACATTAAGCGCATCTATGGACAGCTCATTTTGAAAGTAATATTAATATTATATTATTTATTGTTTGAACATTGTTACCACATACACATTACGCCCATCTATGGACAGCTGATTTTGAAAGTAATATTAATATTATATTATTCATTGTTTGAACATTGTTACCACATACACATTAAGCGCATCTATGGACAGCTGATTTTGAAAGAAATATTAATATAATATTAGTTATTGTTTGAACATTGTTACCACATACACATTAAGCGCATCTATGGACAGCTGATTTAGAAAGTAATATTAATATGCTATTATTCATTGTTTAAACATTGTTACCACATACACATTGAGTGCATCTATGGACAGCTTATTTAGAAACTAATATTAATATACTATTATTCATTTTTTGAACATTGTTACCACATACACATTAAGCGCATCTATGGACAGCTTATTTAGAACGTATTATTAATATACTATTATTCATTGTTTGAACATTGTTACCACATACACATTAAGCGCATCTATGGGCAGCTTATTTAGAAAGTAATATTAATATACTATTATTCATTGTTTGAACAGTGTTACCACGTTACAGACATTTTCTGAAGCTAAATATATAGTTAACTGCATTTCTAACATTTTTTTTTCTGATGTTTCTGTATATACTAAACAATGACTTTTATGAGCCAAAATACAACAAGCAAAAGAAAACAATCTGTATTCAATTCATTCATTTTTAGTCGAAATAAATCCTGAAATTGTTTATAGTGGCAATATTTAAAATGGGTACGTTTAACGGAAAACTCATAAAATAGAATAATGTTCGATATACAAACTGATTGTGGACTTTAAAAACACCTAAACCGCCAATCATACGTTTTGGTTAAAACGATTACATTCTTAAATAACTTGATGGTGTTTTTAAATAGTATCAACATTTACAATCCAAAATGTTTCCCTGAGAGAATCTCTGAACATTCCGGGATGGCAACTATATCAGTTGTTCCTGTAAGCATTGACAAATAAATGAATAATTTTATTAAAAAGTCTCTAGATCTGTGTCTTAACACCGACATTGCAACAACAAATTGATCAGTTGTTCACGGATTTTCGCCACGAAATAGCTTTATGTAGACAAATTACTGTCTTCTCAATGCAATCATCTGTCCCAGTATTTTTCCTTGAAGTTTATTATTGAATAAATAATTGAATATTATCCACGTGTAGTGTTAATGCGTCGTTTCCACTGTCACTCATGGAGGACAAACGATGGGCTGAGTTTATATTGGATGAACCAGTTCTTACATTCTGGTATCTGAAATAACTGGAGGCCCATCATTAACAATCTTATCTAACAATCTGAGCCCATCAACCACAGCAAGTATTCTCAGCCAATTAAATTAAATCACCGTATTTTTAAGTGATCGCTTGTGTCTTTACTTCGCCATTTGTGAGTGTTTCGTGTGTTTTTTGTATTATTCAAGCAATCCAATGTCAATTTTCAACAATTGAAACCCTCCGAACTACAATTCAGAAAAATTTCCTCTGAGCGTTATAGATCTGAACAAAATAGGTTACACGCTGTTTCAGAGCAACAAGATAAAAATGACATCGGGCGCGAGTCAAAATGGACTCATTTATATGTTAATATGTTGCAAATCCGACGTTCATCTCATCAAGTTATTGTGACTTAGCCGTATTAGAACGTACTGATCCGTACTTTAAAATCTAACGAGTTCGTTCTTATTCGTAGACTCAAGTCGCTTAGGATTTGTACGGATAAATACGCACGAAAACAATTTCAATACGCATTTTCTAAGGATTCAACACGGCTTGGTCAGGAACGTTACGGATTGATAGCTAACAGCAAGGTCTCTCCTATACTTATACGTTTTACCACATTGGATTACTTCAAAGAACGGAATATTACGGTCATCGGCAGTGCTCTACGAAGTTTAAAACTATAATTTATATGTGAAATGTCATAATACTGCAACAAGACCGATACGTATTAAACTGTCATTACAATGGAATTATTGTTCTGTTTAAATGTTCCCTACTGATAGGAAAATTAATTGGTTGGAACTGGCTTTTGATTGATCTCAAACTGCCAATGCAGTGGATGAGCTGCTTGAAATATGTATACACGATAGGAGGCAAAACAGATGGTGGACTTGGGACAGGCTTCGCCGTAGCCCCCTTTATGGCCAGTAAGAAGCCAATATTTTAAAATTACGAAGGACAATACCTGGTACAGACCGTACATCGATCCTGAACTAAGGCTAGCAATGACCATTTGATATTTGGCCACGGAGGGAGCATATAACTATATTGTTGTATAGTTTCGAATTGTGCGCAGTAATATCGGGAAGTGTGCGATGAAATAGTGTCAGCTGATGCTCAGTATGTTTTAGAGACTAATACAGACACTCGGGGCAATGGATGGCGAACTTGTAGATTTTAAAGGTCCAGAAATAGGAGGATCACTATAATACAATTATAACAAATATCATTCAGTGGTGTTGCTGGCCATTGCCGACGCCGAGTCATTCCGATGGAGGAATATTTGTGCGCACTATTATTATTGTGACGCCCAGATCTTGAATCGAAGTGACCTAAAGAAGGCAATTGGAAGTGGCTTAATCGGAATGTCAACCGCACCCCCTTTTTATCCGGGGATGACAAACTAATGGATAAATATATCATCGTACTCACCGCAATCATGATAAAAACTTAGCTCATGAAACATTTTTCCAGTTGTGGTATTAGAGACTACCGCGTGTTGAGGGCGAGCATAGTTGTACAGAAGGCCTTTGGTAGTCTTGCAAATAGATTCACGTGTTTGAAGTCGGTCATGAACCAGCGGCCAGAAGTATGCACAACCTAGTTCTCGCATGTGTTTGCCTGTAGTAAGATGTAATTGTCAATGTCAATAAATTAATTTTATAAACATCTTATGTACCTAGCACGTTTAGGCAATGATCGTTGTTATTAAAACTCTTCTATATATTATAAAATAAAGGCATATTTATTTGTCGACTTATTTTGATTAAGGATAATTGGTTCTTGGGTATTTTGTTAAACGTTCAAGTATATGGATATCGGTGGTGAACAAAAACAGTATACGTGTTTAGGTATATTGATGTTGGCAATGTGAACTTAATCGGGTTATTTGATATTATATTCTACTCAAATTCTTGTCTTGTATATGAAATATAATAACTACAGAATAGCATGCTATAACATCATTGTAGTGTATAAATAGGATTAAATTGACAAAATTAGATAGAATATAATTATAAAATATGTGCGAAAACGATCACAACATTACTCTTAAGCTCGTTGTGTGAAATAGTTTTTCAAATATAGTGTAAACACAAATATGCATTTTGCTTAAAACTAAAAAGTTCATATTTTATATTTCTTCGAATTATTTTTATATTGCACACAGAGGAGGTTTTAAGATGCTAACCTGCGAATAACCGTTATATGAATTGACTTTTACGTCTGTATAAGACCTTGTAAATTCGTACTTACTCTTATAGAAGCGAACTACTGGTTATCCGTAGTAAATGTGCTCTGACACGTGCCATTTCAGCCGTAGTTAGCCCCGTCTCACAGAAATAATCCGTATTATTTCTCTCACCGAATTTTCTCTGTCACGGAATAACCCATTTCCTCTGTCACCGAATGACCAATTTGTTTGCTAAAAGAAGGGAAAGTGAAGAGAAAGGGTTGCATAAAGTGATACATGATTTGCCTTTCAAATGGGAAAAGGGATGGTGAACAGTTGTAAACTACCAATTTGGCATGTTCAAAAGCGCTAAATCAAATTATTTACGATATATTTATATATTAATATATTCTGTTTGTAGTGATTGCTTTAACATTAGTAGCGAAAATGCTATGCATCACAATTTAGTGGTACGGAATATGTGACTGAGAAAGATTGCGTGCTCCACATGATTTGTAGCCATTGTATGTACGATTCTTCTTACAGACAGTATTCTTGTGGAAGGCAATGGTAAGGCATAACATGTTAAGTGTATGTGATATGCGCTTCTAGACAGCAATCACGCAATGCATACATCTGTGTACATGAAAATGATATTTCGTTTCCATCAGAACGACACAATATTACAATATTTTAGTTGATATAGAATCACGAACATTTCTGAAATTTCTTGATAGATAATGTTCTTCATATCACAATTGGCAATACTATGGCTCTTAATACGTTTTATAATGTACGCGATAAATAAGACAATTACAATCCAATTGATATCGTTTGAATCTAACAATTATGTCGTTAACTGTGAATTTAATTGAATTGTGTAACCTTTTATTTTCTATTGTAATTTAATGATATTATGATATTCAGGAATAATTCAACTAAATAGCACATACATTATTGTCAATATCGGCTGGTCTGTCATTAAAGTAAGTGACCAATCGGGTACACAATGCAGGACAATACATACACTACGACATTAAATATAATTAGCTGGGATTAATGCAAAGGAGCAACAATGGTACTGTTAGAAATTCATTTGCACCATCTGCCTTTTCAAATGTATGTGTACATACATGTAATACAATATAAATACATGGATAACATTTATTGTATGTAAACAACGCGTCCAAAACTGCTTTGTTTCACCGCAAATTGGTGACAATCCACACTATGTGTCCAACACCAAAATGTGTTCTATGTTTAGTGTTAGCAATACGAGCACATCAGTGAGTTGCAGTGGTCAAACGAGTGACTAAACATGCAACATATCGTCTGAGCCTCATCTCAGTTATAGTTTTACAGGTTCGTATGAAAGATGTGACATTGTTCCTTTGTGAGATTAAACGGCACTATCCCTGACAGCCCAGCATGAAGCCCAATCTGTTTGTCAGTGCGTCCAGGTCAAAAACCTTACATTTGAACCAGACATTAGAACTTGTAAAGTCAACATCGATTAAAAGAAGCGACTTAATTTTAGGGTGCGCTGGCTACGGTCATATATGCGTCATATCTCGATTAAATGTGTGTATATCGACAACGGTTGATCCCATTAGCTTCTCAACTAATAGGAATAACCACTTACCAATATAAATATGAAACTATCAATATCTAGGTAACAATGAAACTTCAATAACTTTTTGTTTGACAATGAGCAATATTGATAAGAGAATTAATCAGAATGGGTATTGTTTTCTTTAAAAAATAAATTATCAAACTACTCATATTTTAAGAAATGATTCACAATTTAGTATTGTTTTTTATGTGTAACAAATACAGTATGGATACATTGCATACGAAATGATATTTTCATTCAAACATTTATAGCTAACAATAAATCTAGTTTTACTCATAAAAGATAATTTCACTCGAATACCATTTACTTAAAAATGTATAATGTTCGTTAATAAGTTTTTTTAAATGTCAAACGCATCCATTTTATTATGTTTTATTTTAGTAACACTCAGTTCTTGCTACATGTATATTGGTAATTTAAATGGAATGTATTCATGATTTTACTAGCTCACTGCATATTTGAGTGAGATAAAAAAATAATAATAGTTATTTTTTTTTCAAATATAATTAGCAAATATTTAAATACTCAGGTTGTGATATTGCTTTATTTCCGATAAACCATGCAATGATGCATACACATATTCTGCGAAATCAAAGCTGAAGGCAAATTAAATGTTCAATACATAAAATAACGTAATCATAATTTGAGATATCTAGGAACAAACATTTCTTATCTGTTCGATATTATGATAAAATGGTATACTCAAATCAATTTTATTAAATATTTTTATTTCATTAAACTCGGGAATCGAACGCAAACCTGTATTTTATTTAAGTGTGGTATAATGCATCATTATTACATGGAACGAACCAAATAGACACTTAACCTCCAGCGAAATAGTTATGCCTAAGCGTGGGTACATTTCATTGTCTTCAGAAAATAGATACGCCCTGAGAGGTTTTGAAGACAAAAAATCTCATGAAATGTTCTTTCCAAAGCTTTGGCATCATAAACATACCTTATCTTTAAGTATCTTATTTTCAGTTTTTCTAATCATTTTGGAGTTAAGATAAAACTGTCACAACCCATATATTAAGTGCCTCCAAACCGGGACACGTAGATAAATCAACAAATTTATGTATGGCATTTTAAATATTTTACAACTATTATCACAAGTTTATTTCTTAACTTGGCGACAGTAACGAAGATGTCAAATATGAGCCAAAAAACAGATTTTTTTTAACTGTGCAAGTATATATCATCTTAACTGCCATATCGTACAAAAGGTCACCGCTGCAACTTTATACAGGCACTTAGTAAAGAAAATTAAGGGTTGCGCTTACCGAAATAACACCGGCGACAGTAATTATTGGAATTTGATTGAACTATGCAGAGTTAGTGTGTGTAGTTTTGTTTCATTGTTTTCATCGGGATTCTCTCATATTGCTACCTGACTTATCACAAATGTTAGTTTTTGTAACGGTAAAAAAAATACTAGATTCCCGAAACGTATCCAAAACGTATCGTTCAAGAGACATTCCTGTGGATTTAAGTGCCTGGTATGATGCATTGCGGTTAATCATCGCATGCAAAACTCGAGTAAGAAGGTTATCGATCCTGTGTCATTTTAGCTAAGGCACCTCTGGGTTATGACGGAGACCACGGATTCGCTTATACACGTGTGTGTGTGTGTGTGTTTTTATATAAACGTTTATGTTGCAAACGAAGTCAAGGCAGCTTAAAATAGATTGTGTGTTAAAACTTGAGCGATATCTCACCTGAAATAGTTTTTGGGCCGTGTAAAAAGCAATTAACAAATAGTATGTGTCCATGGTCGCCCGAAACAAATTCGCTAAAACCCTAGTTATCAGTGGCTTTATTTCCACATAATTGTAACTGTATTCGAAAGTGACTTTTTTCCAATCTCATCCTCGTGTGTTTGTTAATAATAATACATTAATTTAGCATTAGGTTTCCGACTTAGAGTCAATCGTATTTTGAACTGACTTTTTGATAAAGTCCAGTGTCCCCATCGGAAAAGAATGCTATATCGATTGTAGTTTTCAATTATTATTTCTAGGTAGAAATGTCAGCAGTTCCTCCTTCTGGTATGTTTGAACGCCATGAATGCTGGTTAAGTGATGAAAAGTATTACAATAGTTCATACCTATTGGCATTTTATTTCCAACTGACATTCAATCGTAGTCTGCACTGACTTCTCGATGAAGATGCATCGATCATGGGTCTCTCATCGAAAACGATGCGATACCGATTGGGCTTTTCAATAACTATTTCTCAGTAGAAATGTCAGCATTTCTTCTTTCTTGGATGTTTGAAAGCCAGAATTATTGATCAAGAATGTTTTTTGTATTTGTTTTTTTACATTATTTACTAATATGTTATTAAAAGTCTAGTGTCAATGCCATATATCAACATATGTATTCAAATACTTATCATTGCAATATATTGACGCAGCCAATACATATAAATGACATGTCATTCAGATGTTCGGTATACAATGTTTTGAGAGTGTTAATGGACTCTTATAATCCAATGCAATTTATGGCATATTCAACGCATTACAATTAATATATGGATAGTATAGTGAGACTGAAATCAACACGGTTGAAGGAGGTATTAAGTGGGTTTGTACTATACATTGAACAAAAATGAAAAATATCCTCGTGATTCAGTACATTTTGATTCTGGTTCTCTGGTTTATACACAACCAATGAGTAGTTGGTAAAATGGGAGCAGTGGTCTAATGTGGGAGCAGTGGTCTAATGGTAGGACGCTGGCTTGGAGATCAAGAGGTNAGAAATCGTATCCAACCAACCTCAACCAGTATCGTTATTTCAGCCCAATCAACAAAGCCACAGAAGTCTAAAAGGATCAGTATGTTTAGTTTGTCATTTTTATACGATTCATGTTTTTCATTTGCTTAGTACCACCAATCATATTGTCTATTTTGATAACATGAAAACAGCCGGTTGACATTTCATGGTTTCAGGCTATGGCCGAAATAAATTTGCATCGTTGTTTAAGACACGAAAACAACGCTTAATGCTGCCGAATTAAACAGTACTTTTCGTTAAAAAGGCAAGCTTTACCAAAAAGAATAGAAAATTAAGATCTTAAGCAAAAACAAACAAAACGCAAAATCTGCGTTTAGGGCGTAATTTAACTATATATTTATTCCACTTCACGATATAAGGTGCCGCTAATTAGACGAACATTATATCAAATTGGTGTTGCCTTAAGAACATAATATTTTTTCAAGATTAATCTTTTTATTTCTTGTTCAATATGCCACTTCACGCCGCTAAATACACATATCAATGTGACATCACATTTTCAGTTTAAGGTTATACAGAACATGAATTGTATTGTGAATACATGAGCATTAAATCTACATTTTAAGAGATATGTCCTTAAGATTGAACTTGTAATATCTATTCAGCGAAACGTGATTTCTCACATCGCGGTTTTATTTGTAATTTATTAAAGTCGGGTTGAGAGACACATTGAGAGCTTCTATGGATAGCTGATTTTATAAAGTATTATTTATAGAATATTATTCATTGTTTGAAGATTGTTATCACATAACTCTTTGTACCATAGATGCATTCCCGAGAATTTGCTGAAATGTTAAATGTTTAATTCATAGACGAAAGCAATTCTGGTTGCAAGACCACTTATTGACAGCCGATAAGAAATACAACAGCGCTGTAAATGCAAATGCAACTGCAAATGCATGTGTTTATAGTCTGATGATTATGAATCATCTTCATTCGACTTTGACATTTACCCCAAATCCCCCGATCACTGGGATATAAGTCGTTTTTTAAACATTCGGCGCAGTATGCAGCCACGGAGCATTGGCTTATTTCCCTCACATGTACACATGTATACTCCTGGGTGGAGAGGAGCATGAGTGGGATTAATTTTTTTGCTCATGAAATTTCCGTGGTCTGAGCGGGATTCGAACCAGAGACCTTCCGATTTCTAGACAAGCATCCTACCACTAGACCCCGGTCCCACTAGTATAACATTTGTAAACAAATTTAGTTAACAGACATTGTCTGAAGCTAACAAAAAAAAATTATATATTAACTGCATTTCTAACATTATACTTTCTGATGTTTCTGTATACACCAAACAAAAACAACAACAGAATCATCCGCAGTCCTTTTAAGACCGAAAAACAACAAGCAAAGGAAAACAATGAATTCATTTTAGTCAATATAAATTCTGAAATTGTTTAAAATTGGCAATATTTAAAATGAGTACGTTTAACGGCAAACTTATAAAATGAACATTTAATATTACAGTCGCAGTCTTGTTCTAGGTACAAACTGATTCTGGACATCAAAAACACGTAAACCGCCAATCATACGCAATCGTTAAAACTATTACATTCCTAAATAATTAAGATGGTTTTTTTTAAGTAACAACCTTTACAATCCTAAAATGTTTCCCTGAGAGGATCTCTGACCATTCCGGTATGGTAACTATGTCAGTTGTTTCTGTTGGCATGGACTCATGAATTATATTTTATTAAAAAGTCTCTAGACCTGTCTCTGAACACCGACATTGAACAACACATTGATCAGTTGTTCAACGGATGTTCGCCCCGCAAAAGCTTTATATAATGAATATTATGTCTTCTCAATACAATTTCTGCCCAAGTGTTTGTCCTTGCAGTTTGTTAGTGATTGTAAAAAAATATCCACGACTAGTGTTAATGTGCAGCTTCCACTATCACTCATGGAGGACAAACGATGGGCAGAGTATATATTTATTAAACCAGTTCTTACATTCTGCTACCTTAAATAACTGGAGGCCTATCGACAGCAATCCTATGCATCAATTTTAGCCCATCAATCTCAGTCAATTAAATTAAATCAGCGTATTTTTAATGCATCACTAATATTTGTACTTTGTCATTTGTGAGTGTTCGTGCGTTTTTTCATTATTCAAGCAATCCAGTTGTCAATTTGCATCAATTGAAACCCTCCGAATTACAGTTCATAGTCAGAATCAATTTCGGCTGAGCGTAATACATCTTAACAAAATAGGCTACAAGCTGTTTCAGAGCAACTAGCGGAAAAATGGCATCGGACGCGAGGCAAAATGGACACATAAAAAACATTTCAAAAAATTATATTATTTTACATTTTTATGTGCTGCAAATCCGACGAATATCTCATCAAGTTCGTGTTGCTTAGCCGTATTAGAACGTACTGATCCGTACTGCACATTTTAAAAATATAGTAAGTTCGTACTTATTCGTAGACTCGGAGTCACGGCTTTGTCAGGAACGTTAAGGATAGATAGCTATAAGCAAGGTCACTCATATACTTTACGGTCACTCATATACTTTTACGTTCAACCACATTATATCCCGACAAATAACGGACTACTTCGGTCAACGACGGTGCTCCAAGAATTGTATAACTATATATGTGAAATGTCATAATACTGTCACAAGACCGATACGTATTAAACTTCTATTATAATGGCATTATTGTTCTACTTGAAGGCTCCCTACTGATAGGAAAATTAATTGGTTGGCACTGGTCATTGATTTATCTACAACTGCCGTGGTATTGGGCTAGCTGCTTGAAAGATGTCTACATGATAGGAGGCAAAACAGATGGTGGACTCGGGACAGGCTTCTCCAAAGACCCCTTCATGGCCAGTAAGAAGCCCTCATGACCGTTATGTGTGCAGCATATCTAGCTGCATAAAGAACTGTATGCGGATAGTACCACAGCCGTTCTAAAATAACATACGTGTCATCGGTCCGAAGATTACGAAGTACAATACCTGGTACGGACCGTACATCGATCCTGGACTAAAGCTAGCAATAACCATTTGATACTTGGCCACGGAGTGTCGTAGATAACTACATTGTTGTACGGTTTCGATTTGTGCCCAGTATACTCGGGCAGTGTGCGAGGTGTCAGCTGATGTTCAGTATGTTATACAGATTTATACAGACACTGGGTGCTCTGGATTGCGATCTTGTAGCCTTAAATGGTTCTAAAATCGGAGGATCGCTATAATACAACTATAAAGAAAATCCTTTAGTAGTGTTGTTGGCCTTTGCCGACGCGATTCCTTCCGATGGAGTAATATGTGTGCGCAAGATTAATGTTCTGACGCCCAGATTTTGAACCAAAGTGACCTTAAGAATGCCATTTAAAGGGTCTTAATCGGCGTGTCAACTGCTTCTCCCCCTTCTCCGGGGATGACAGACAAATGGATATATATATATATATGTGTGCGATATCTCCTCCTGTATTAGTTTTTGGGCCGTGTAA
>VMBQ01000837.1:263450-275554 GCA_007657795.1 Dreissena rostriformis | reverse complement strand
GAATTGGTTGGAAATTTGCTCGTCACACATGCAAAAAAATCGAATCGCGTTTAATCTCCATTATATCAAAACTTATAGTGGTCCTTTCATTTCCAAATGGGTTGTGATTGTATATTTCTGTAAATTGGTAAATGAACTAATCTTTGCTTAATCGCACAACAACGCCCGATAAACTAATGCAAAATATGTAGATTTTTGTAAATTATAACCCTATTCACTGTTTAGATTTCTCCATGTATATTAAAAACGTCCGGCCCTTAGCGCCACCTTGGAAGTATCATTGGCTCGTTTATTAATGCACTTAAAAAAGGTGACGCCAGTGATAAATGACCACGTGAAAGGCAAATCAGCATACAGGTTCTACGGCAAAAACGTGTCATGGCACAAATGTGAAGTACGAAACGGTTAAAGCATGATTAAAGCTAATTGCAATAAATATTTCTTGGAAAAGTATTACTTCTTAAATGTTCCTGTCGGACAGACAATATGGTTAATTAGAAAAGAATCAAACGTCAAATAATAGGCAGAATTATATATCGATATTATAATAGCCTATTGTTAACTTACTTATCATATCATAATTCTTAACTTTATTATACGTTTACAAATATGTCGCACATTCTGTGGTATTTTTTTCTGTGCCCGTCATGTTGGATACTTATATAATTTATAACTTCATTGAGAGGTGCGAGTGACGACATCACATGTACCAATACGGTCAAATTGTCGTTTGGCGTCTTAGCGTACGTTTGGTCACCCATTGACAAGGATCTAGTAAAACTGACTAAGGTACCTTATAATTGACTAACGGACAACGAATGCTTGACTTATGAAAAACAAATCTTAGATAAATGATACAATTTATGATACAGGCTCAGATAAATGTTACATATGTAGATGAATGATTTTGAGTTATGAATGTCATAGTATTGCAAAACTTTAATGGATTTGATTTGATGAAATGTGCAGTCAGTGAGCTTTGTACTGTTTAACAACTTTATTAGTTCTTTATTTTTTTTAAATTATTTTTGCCTGTGATGTTGGCACCGTCTGAAGACCACCAGACGGACCGGCATAACAATATTTACTATAATAAAAAGACAACAAAACAATACGAAGCAATATGATTGTCTACCATAATACATTGTCAATAACACACAGTGGATGTTCGTGTATATGACATGCATTTGATTCAACGTTCACTGAGTTTGTCGTAATCAGAAACATTTTTCACGGGCTGCGTATGGATACAAGATGCGACGTTGTAATCATTTGAATTCTCTCCGTTACCAAGGTAACTGTATTATTTCAACATGATTGGATCCGATGCTTTGGAGAAATGGATACTGTCATACTCATCACTCATCACATCTGTGTGACAGTAATCAGGGTCTTCGCTGGTGTCTGTGCTTTTGAAATAATACGTGTTTATTACCGTGCTACTTGATGTCCTATGGTCATGAACACCTAACTGTGTATGACCACCGAAACTGTCAGTCTTTTCAATGGTGTAGTTGGGCATTTTTGATTTAAAGGAAGAAGATACATCATGATTCAAATCAAACATATTTTTATCGGACAAATATGTGGCACTAATCTCGGTGTGGGCATGGACTCTGTCGCTCTTTGCGACACGTGACTGGGACTTTCTTAAACCAAATCTATAATTTAACATTTATAGTATGCGTTCGCATGTAAATCTTTAAACATTCGTGAATATTAACGTGTATAGCGTGTACCGTTAATATATATATTTTAAAGTATACTAATCCTATAAATAACTATTAATTGGCAATATTCTAAGAATGTTCCAACTTAAGTCTATCAGGGATGCTCGCGCGTGAAATATCGTGTACTGAGCCACTAATTATCCCTGTCCATACAAACTTCGGGTTCTTATATTGGTTAAATTGCGACGGAGAACTAGTGAAGCCCTTTTAATCTGCACGCGTATCGACATTCTGACGAAACGTTAATTTTGAAAGTATTAAAGTAAGGCAAAAATTCAAATCCAGAAAGCATACATTAAACATATGTCTTTTAACAGGTTTCTTAGTCAAGAGTGTTAATGTGCTCGTTTGAATACAATGTATACTTTCTTTTGAATCAATGACATTCAATAAACACTTGTCATTTTGCAAAACTGTTAACTACCCGGTAGTTTAATTCCAATACATTGTATTTAAACCAGAAATATATTTACACGATATGTTAATGTTCGTTTTTTTTAAACAATCAGTTTTATGAATGAGATCCTGGTGTCCTGTTCCTCAATATTACATATCGCTATTATAATTTTTAACAAACTGACGTCACAAGCTGGCCATTATTCGTATCTGCATGGGCCAATATACATCTGACCCGGGACGAGTTTTCATATTTGAAAACAACGATCTACAAAGTGTTTATTTATAGAACTTTGGTTAGATGTGCAAGGTGATGTGCGGCTTCCAAATGTACAGGGTTAAAAAAAAGAAGTAAACATATGTTATTTGGCATTACGGCCCCATGGCAAGTCCACCCTTAAAAGCGTTGATTTCATGGTGTCAGTGCGGGAGAATGGCATGTGAAACATGTGTCCGTAGCCATAACCGCCAGGTTTCAAGGATGGAAAAACTGTGCTGCTAGTATGTCTATGGACCATCACTAGCTTGGCGTTGGGTGGAAGTTATTTGAGCGCGGACCAACAACCTCCATAATATATGAGGTCAGTTTACACCGACAGTGTAGATTCTGTCCCATATATAAATAACTTAAATCCAGCAAGCACGTCTAATTATTTTGTAATAGGGTTTGCTAACTTGTCAGATCATCTGGATAGTGCTGCTGGTGGTCTAGTGGGCACCTCGTCTTGTCACAACTTCCATTTGTTATGTGTTTGTGGGCTCCATAATGCGCTGGCGTATTAAAGGACTAATCTGACGATGGCAGTGTTCGACACTTACTATTCTGAGTAAGGAGTCCTTTGGACTCCCTTCTTCTGAAATTTAGGAGTCCGAACAGACTTCGGTAGTCCAAAAATTATGACACAATACTGATAATAAACAATAATGAGATTCAGAACAATGTCTTACCTGTAATTATTGACCATATCGTCAAAGAATTGTATTCGCATATTGTAATCACTTTTGTCAAAATATCACAGTCTACACGCAGTCTTAGCGCGTTTTCACAATGTCCATCACTAATTCCAGTTTTGTCCTGATTTTCTGCTTAATCAGTAAACAGCACAATAAGTGTTTCAAAAATTACTTATCTTAAATACCGTTACGATGAAGACACAGCGTGTTTAATTTGAAGTTAATTAAGATGAAATGTCAATTCAGAACAGAACAGAATTCACAATTATTCGCGATATAATTTTGTTATTATGANTCCTTTGCGTTCCAGATCGTTTGACTAAAACTGGAAAATGCAATTTCTTTTTTGTTTGCTTACATATTACAATTGACAATACACAAATTTTGATCATAATAATACAATAATAAGTATACACGTATATTCTTCTGAAAACAAACTTGTTGACCGGACATGAGTTTTTACAAGATAAAAGAAAAATACTTATTCAAGTGCCTAATGACAATGATGGTATTGTTTTAGTTGTGTATAATTATGCTGCCGACAACACTTAGTTAAGATTGAACACTTCTCACTATCAATTGACCAGCCGTCTTTAATCTTCCTTTTTAAGAAGAACTCTTACAGTTCTCAAGCAGTGGTTGAAGTGTGCGGTCATGACTTGGTATTACAAACTTCCTTCTGCAGTATGTAGAGGGTGAATATGTAGAGGATGAATATTAAATTATTACAATTTTAATGTGACCATAAACAAATCCAACTTAAGGTTTTTATAGACAGTGTTCAACGCTGACTATTCTGAGTAAGATGTCCTTTGTGCAGACATTCTGATCTTGCGAAACGAATAAGTAAACGAAGAGATGTTTCAATAATTCAAAGATGATTTTGATGGAATCCGACGGACTTTCTTGACACAAAAAAGGAGTCCGAGTCGCATTTCCAGGAGTCTCGGAATACGGGACTCCCGTTAGTGTCGAACACTGGATGGTTTGGCATGACTGGCCTTGGTTGCAAGCTGATCAGGTGTCTATAATGCGAGGGAGTTGTTTGTTTTTTTGTTCCTTGTTTTAATGTAAACGTTCCAGATAGGTTGTCAGATATGCTAACGTCAAGATTTTTGTATAGTTATTTTCCGCTTAAATGTTTTTCTTTTCAGGGAGTCAGATCTTTCGATAAAATGAGGACATTGTAATTACTTTGTAAAATCTGTGAAACTTGAAATAATTAATACCATTATCGGATACCATAAACATTAATTTAGTGTAATTTGCTTTGACCGATTCGATTCTAGTAAGGGAACTAGTAACGTGACGCAATGTTATTTATCGGAAGCTATTGTACGTTGTATCAGCTCAACCACAATCAATGAAAGTTAACGTCCAAAGTCTTATATCAGACATAAAACAAGAGGGCAAAGATGACCTCCATTGCTCACATTGGTAATGGCGCGTAGCAATTGTCGAACCCAGGGACATGATTTAAACATGATGTCAATTACCAAACACAAATTATGTCCACAATTGTTTACCTTCACACCCCTCACAGAGCCTACTTCGATCCCAGGGGCATAATTTGACTCTGGGGAATGGCCGGTTTTTACTTCACGGGCCTGATTTGAACATTCTTTTAAGAGGACAATAGTTGGTGTTACACACCAAAGATTGACAGTTTTCCAAATATTTGTCACAGTCATTAAATTACCACTAATGAAAAAGACATATACTGAAAAATGAATTGTCATTTGTGAATAATTATTTAAAAATGATTAAATTATTAAGTGTTACAAACACGACACGATGGACTAATTTGAAATTATTCTATTATTTTGTTAAATGTGTTACAACATATTGATCTCTTATAAAGAGCATAAAAAGCACAGTTCTATTGGGTTGGGATGGCGGACTGGTTTAGGCGATAGCTTTTTAATCCAAAGGACACTGGTTCAAGCCCTGCTGGGGACCAACTGCTTTTTTTTGTTTCTAAAATTCTTTCGTCTTCATTATATTGGAGCTTTACAGTAACTGTTGCTTGGTTGTAATATAGCAATTTACAGCATTTACTGACATAATTAGAAATGCAAAAATATGTGAACAGGTCCCTTTAAACCTTTGAGCCTTGCGGTTTTAGAGAAAAGACATGCACAAATGAATACTTTTGACATGTTATCAGACATTAAATCGATAACAAATTTAAACAAGATATGTTTATGAAACACTTTGTCCCCTTTTGAGCAATTTTGACCCATATATTTGACCTCTGACATTGAAGGATGACCTTGACCTTTCACCACTCAAAATGTGCAGCTCCATGAGATACACATGTATGCCAAATATCAAGTTGCTACTATATCGCAAAAGTTATGGCAAATGTTAAAGTTTGTGCAAACAAACCAACTAACAGACAGGGCAAAAACAATATGTCCCCCAGTATAGACTGGGGGACATAAAAAAAACACACAATGTAGCTATGTTTAATTAGTTTATTATAAAAACAGTTTATTGCTTCATTGCAAAAATACATTTTGAGAAAACAACAAGGCTTGTCACCATAGGATGACTTAGCCCCCTTTTTCCACATTTTTCTAAACCTAAACACAGTGTTTTTCCACATTTTTTAAAACCTTAACCCAAAGTGTGACGGAATTTCAGACGGACAGACAGTGTGATAACTATATGCCCACCTTCGGGGCATAAAAACAAGATCATACAATAAAACATAATTATTGTATTTACACCATAAGTTGTGAAAACAGTTAACAAAAACATTTTATTTCAACAAAGAAAATAATCACTTTACTACAAGGACACTTAAACAATGAAAAACACATACAAACAATGAACATTGAATTCAACAAGAGATTTGTTTGTCAAAAACACAATGCCCACTACTGCGCCGATTTGAAAATATATATTTTTAATTTATGTTTTTACCTTGAAGAATGACCTTGACCTTTCACCACTCAAAATGTGCAACCCCATGAGATACAAATGCATGCCACATATCAAGTCGCTATCTTCAATATTGCAAAAGTTATGGCCAATGTTAAAGTTTTCGGACGCACAGTCTGACGGACAGTTAAACTGCTATATGCCACCCTACCGGGGGCATAAAAAGAGGTTCATGATCGCCCTTAAAGAGTTCAAAGACAGCAATATTGAAGACATGTCCTGGTGATCTAGTTTTGGGCTCCAATTTTCACATTTTCAACCACTACCTTCATATTGTCATGATCATGAACATTCTATCAAAGATTCATCAAGGCTGAGAATAAGGCCTTTACAGTGGTAATTAGGATTTTTTTTTATTTAACATGGTGACATTTGTTTTGATGAACGTGACCCAAATTTAAAAATCAGCCCAGATATTAACAATATATACAATTTAAACAAGATATAACCTGATGGTCTTGTTTTTTGACGCACATGGTCAAGATTCAAACTCTGCCTAGATATTGCCAACATAAATATTCTGACCATGTTTTATCAAGATTTAGAAATAAAAGTGGCCTCTAAAGTGGTAACAATGTTTTTCTAAGATTGACCTCATGACTTTGGTTTTAGACGCACATAATCCTGGATCAATCCAGGATCAACATCGACCTTAGAAAGTGTTAAGATAAACATCTTTCTAATTTACATCAAGATAGGTTGAAAATCACTTAATTTGCATGTGAGCTAAAAAGAAGAGCACAAATGCCCCCACATTCANTGTAGTTTTTTGTTACAACCATTGTTATTGGATAGATGGTAATATGTCGGACCATTGAAATTGACGTTTTCGAAATAACAACATTTCAAAGGGAGAGCACTCTTAAGAATTAGTGACGCATTAGTGTTCTTAATGACAAAAAGGCTTGAAATTCACGAAAAGAGTGATTCTAATTGGGGTGTTTTCGTTCTTTTGGCAAGTATTAGACTTTTCAGTATTTAGTCATAATTTTGTAGGCCTGTCACAAGGACCGGCGATATTAGAAACTTCGCCGGGCCGTACAGAATTTTGCCAGACAAGACCGGCGGTCCGGCCTTTTCAGGAAGCCTGCAAATGACATATTTACAGTCTGGACAATCTGTTTTAAGACCAAATCTTACCTTTGAACTCTAAGTTTGACCTTCACCTTTGCGGCAGGGAGATCAGTTATCAGCAATACATGGTCTCATGAGGGTTTGCATTTTAGCTATGCTATTTCAAAATTCATCAATATATGGCAAAGTAATGGCCGAGAAAGGTATTTTCAAGCTATTTTATGGCGAATGTTGACATTTTGCCTCTAAAGTGTGACCTTGACCTTTGAGGTTGGGACACTACCTATTGTCTTACGATGGTTTGAATTAGAAGTTTAGAGAAATCAATGAGAAAACCAATGGCCTATAAGCTCTAAAAAGTCAGAAGCGATTTGACAGGTTATTGAACAATTGCCTCCTGTTATGCTAAATTCGAGAGCAGAAACGAAAGGGTGCAGACGGACTAAAAGTGTGGAAACTATATACGGGCCTCAGGGGGCATACAAATTATAATATAAAGAATAAACCAATATGATGTACATTTAAAATCATGTTGGCTAAATATACATAGAATAATAGAAACAATACAAGAAAGAGCATTTTATAATAAAAAAAACTGTAATACATAATAACACGTCTTGACAAAACCAATTATATTAAATCACCCTTATTTTCTAATTAAATTAAAATTTAAACATACCATTATGTTAATGTTAACTTATGGCAACGCAAATCAAAACCTTTTACACAAACAGTTTTATTTGCAAACGCTGCTCAATATGTTTGTTCTTTTTCAATTTCATAAACATTTGTATTGTATTTGAATGACTTAAATAGAATATATACATAAACCTATGAGAAAAACACTATTAAAATGAAAAATAATTATTTATTAAGCTTAAACTCATAGTTGTAGAATAGAATGAAATCATACATATTCGTTTACATAATTTCCCAAACATGTCACTCCATTTTGAAACAAGAAGTATTGTGACTCTTATAGTGTAAACAACAATCACTATAGCAATATAAGGAAAACTGCCCCGCCCCGGGGCGACCATGTCCCGCAGCCCCCACCTGAGTTCAAGGTATACTAGTCCCAGACTTAACCTGTGGCTTCTAGAGTGGTTACAATGTTTTCCTATAATTTAAGCTGATGACCTACTTTTACTTTTTTATGAAAGCGACCACAATTCAAACTCTGCCTAGACATTGTTGAGATAAAACAAATTGCGATCAAGTGTCATGTGATTGAGTCATAAATGTGGCCATTAGAACGGTAAAAAAGTATTTCTAAAATTTGAGAGGACCTGGTGATATATTTTTTTGCTTCAAACTCAGCCTTACTATTGTCGAGATCAACATTCTGTTCACTTGTCATCAAGATTGGGGCATGAATGTAGCTTCTAAAGTTGAAACAATTAGTTTTTTTTTAATTTAACCTTGTTTTAGGATAAGGGTAACTCAGATTGGAAATCAACTGTATATTGTAAAGACGAATATTCTGGCTACGTATGATCAAGTTTAAAAAAAAATGAAAACCAGATCAAAACCAAGCTAAAAGTTGAAGACAGGACACACGAGCAGGACACACAGACCACAATTCCTATCTATGAGCTCTTCATGCTCAAGTTATCAAAAATTGGCTTTGAACAAAGTTATTAATAGTTTTAAAAGCAAATAGAAAATGTATGAAATAAATGTCATTTTTTCTCGATGTCATATATGTGTCTTTATGTCATAGTTAAGTAATTATGTCCCTGGTTGTGTATGAAGCCATTTGCATCTGTTGAGAAATTCAGTCCCTGGTACGTCCTGCAATGTACTGTGATATCGGGCAGGTTTTGTCCAGTCAGAATGAAAAATATTAAATCAACAAGATTGTTATTGGTAAGCACTTAAAAGCACGTGCCAGATATTGCAAATTACTGACCATGCTGCCCCTCGCCTTTGGACTGTCCCAAGACAAACTTTATGAACTGTTGTCCATTTTTTACTATTTATATTGCATTCTTCAAACCTGGTGATTTGATTATTATTTGTAGTTGCATTATGGATTTTCTGCATTGTAAATGAATTTATATATTTGTGGAATTATTTTTTTCCTTTTGAAATATTGTATTTGTGTTCTGAATTTTAAAAGTTGTTTTTGCAGGAAAAGACCAATTGTTCCTTCTGCAAAGCTTATTCCTATTGTGACATCCAGGCCTATGCAATTTGTTTGCATAGATTAACTCAAAGTAGATAAATGTAAAGGTGGTAATAAGGATGTGTTGGTTATAGAGGACAACTTCACCTGTTATGCCAAGACAGTCTTTTGTCGCAATCAGAAGGCAACCACAAATGCCAAAGCCCCTTGTTCGAACATTTTATAGCTCATTACTCATTCCCTGAGCAACTCAACACTGATCAAGGTAGGAATTTTGAGAGTCAGATCTCATAGAACATTGCAATCAAAGTGTAACACATTTCATCCCATGGGTCTTCCATCAGCTGAGCGGTGTAACCGTATCTTGTTCCACGTGTAAGGTACACTATTTGGTGAGAATAAGTCATTGGTACTGGTGTATAATGCTACTAAGATCATTGGATATTCACCACATTTTTGAATGTGCCGGTGGAACCAAAGATTACCAGTTGACGTTGATCTAGGCACAACTCCAGGAAATGAAATGAAGGAGAGGCATTGCACTGCACTGCAAACATTTCAAATTGCTGGAAAGCCTCAAATTCGCATACAGAGTTGCTGGTGATTGCGCCAAAAATCGTGCAGCAAAAAACAAAGCCTTGAATGATGGTTAAGTTAAAGACCTGCATTAATAAAGTAATCGGTTTTGTCTGTGAGCCTCGTGCCATATCCACGCCTGCATTCACTTCCAAAAAGCCAAGAACGACTTTGTGCGAAACAACTTCTGCAAACCAACTGGCAAGACAATAAAAAAGACCTGCATTGCCCCTCCCTTTTTTGCAGGATGTCACTTGTTTTGCAGGATGTCACTTGTGACAAACTGAAGCTAAACNTCGATTAGACGTTGACGTCTCTCGAGTAAATCAAGCACAGTTGGAGCGTCACAGACAATCATGGACGCTGATTTTGCGGAAAAGATAGGTCATAAGGCAATAAAGATGTTATTGATAAGGGCGCGTGGCAAGTTTTCCCTTTGAAAAGGGCAGAGTGGTGATCTGGGAGGGCGGCTTGGCACATCGCCACGCTAAAAGGGCCTTGGAAAAACACTATGACAGTTACTGTAACATCTTTTATATTTGTTGACATGAATGTTCGTGGTTTTAAAAACAAATATGACTATTCTGTTGACAAGTTAATTTATGTATTTCTGACTTCAGAAAATTAAATATGAGGAATTTGGGTTTGTCATTTTCTAATGTGTTTGTGTAAAATTTGTAGATCAGTTAAACCACGAAACCAACGAAAATTAATGTCCCACAAATAATATTGATTTTACAGTACATGTACATCAAACGACCTTGGATATGTGATAGTTCCCTGCTACATGTATATAAGATATAAGTTCAACAAGCTCTGCTGGCCACATCTGGACTTCTATGAGGCCATAATGTGCTACTGGCTTTCTGCCTACATCCGTAAACGGTCATCAATAAGAAAATATACCTAGATCATATAAATAACATTGGATTTAATCAATGCCATGAACATTTATCATAAAGAAAACATGCATTCATTATTCAAAGTATACCGTATTCCATGAATTTAACATACATACCATGGTATGTAATGAAGTTTGAAAAGATAACATGCATATCATAGTATGTCGTGAAGTTTTAAATTTCAACATGCATATCATGTTTGACATGAAGTTTGAAAACTTAAAACGCAAGTCAATCAATCAATTAAGCTCCATTATTAATACCTATATGATTTTGAACTTTCTTTAAATAATAAACAAGTGCTGTTTCTAAAACATGCATGCCCCCCCCCCCAAATGGGCTTTCAGTTGTAGTGGCAGCCATTGTGTGAATACATTAGAGTATTATTGGCAATTTAAAGAAGAATTGCTCGTGTGACTCATGGAGTTCTTGAGTAATCATCCGGAAACCATTTTACTGTTTCAAGTGACTGTGACCTTGACCTTTGACCTAGAGTACTGAACATCAATAGGGGTCATCTGTCAGTCATGACCAATGTCCCTATGAACTTTCTTGATCCCAGGCTTAAGTGTTCTTGAGCTATCATCCGGAAAACATTTTACTGCTTCGAGTCACTGCGACCTTGAACCTGACCTAGTGACCTGAAAATCAATAGAGATCATCTGCCGGTCATGATCAATGTCCGTATGAACTTTCCTGATACCAGGCCTAAGCGTTCTTGAGCTATCATCCAGAAACCATTTTACTGCTTCAGGTCATTGTGACCTTGACCTTTGACCTAGTGACCTAAAAGTCAATAGGGTCATCTGCCAGTCATGATCAATGTCCCTATGAATTTTCCTGATTCTAGGCTTAAGCGTTCTTGAGTTATCATCCGAAAACCATTTTACTGCTTCAGGTCACTGTGACCTTGACCTTTGACCTAGTGACCTGAAAATCAATAGGGCTCATCTGCCAGTCATGATCAATGTACCTATGAACTTTCGTGATCCCAGACCTAAGCGTTCTTAAGTTATTATCCGGAAACCATGTGGTGGACGGACCGACCGACGGACCGACAGACTGACATGTGCAAAACAATATACCCTCTCTTCTTCAAAGGGGGGAATTATCACACTAAACTGTTATATGATATGCATTCCTTTAGAATTATCCAATAGTAATTAAATTTAATAAAACCTTTATTTTGCAACAAGGGCTGTTTGTAAAACATGCATGCCCCCTATATGGGCTGTCAGTTGTAGTGGCAGCCATTGTGTGAATACGTTTTTTGTCACTGGTGGTGGTGGTGGTGGTGGTAGTGGTGGTGGTGG
The DNA here is from genome assembly GCA_007657795.1 of Dreissena rostriformis. Lineage (NCBI taxonomy): Eukaryota > Metazoa > Mollusca > Bivalvia > Myida > Dreissenidae > Dreissena > Dreissena rostriformis. The sequence goes on along the minus strand of VMBQ01000837.1, from coordinate 263,535 downwards.
TGGTGGTGTATAGAAACCATTTTACTGTGTTGAGTCACCGTGACCTTGACCTTTGACCTAGTGACCTGAAAATCAATAGGGGTCA
>VMBQ01000837.1:175901-259030 GCA_007657795.1 Dreissena rostriformis | reverse complement strand
AATTATCCCCCTTTATATAATTTCAAAGTAAATTTTTGTCCGGAGCATAACTCTAAATCTACTGAAGGGATTTACTTGAAACTTGAAATATAAACAGATGGCAAGTAGGAGAAGTGCAGTGACTAAGAACCATAACTCTATCTACCTTAGTTTTTGAATTATCTCCCTTTGTTTTATTTCAAAGTAAACTTTTGTCCGGAGCATAACTCTAAATCTACTGAAGGGATTTACTTGAAACTTGAAATATAAACAGATGGCAAGTAGATGAAGTGCAGTGACTAAGCACCATAACTCAATCTACCTTAGTTTTTGAATTATCTCCCTTTGTTTTATTTCAAAGTTAATTTTTGTCCGGAGCATAACTCTAAATCTACTGAAGGGATTTACTTGAAACTTGAAATATAAACAGATGGCAACTAGGAAAAGTGCAGTGAACATAAATCATAACTCTTTGGGCCGTAGTTTTTTAATTATACACCTTTATTTAATTTCATAGTAAATTTGTATCCGTTTTGTCCGGAGCATAACTCAAAATCTACTGAAGGGATAACTCTAAAAATACTGAAGGGATTTACTTGAAACTTCAAATATAAACGGATGCCAACTAGGAAGAGTGCAGTGACCAAATACCATAACTCTATCTACCTTAGCTTTTTAATTATCTCCCTTTATTTAATTTCAAAGTAAATGCTTGTCCGAAGCATAACTCTAATTCTATATAAGGGATTTACTTGAAACTTAAAACATAAACCCTTTCTATATAAGGGACTCACTTGAAACTTAAAACATAAACCCTTTTGTTCGAAGCATATATCCGGGTCTATGAAAGAGTTTAACATGAAACGTAATATATATCAAGGACAAGTGTAGTGTATCACAACCATAACCATAACTATGTATTTTAGCTTTTCAATTTTTAATTTTTAATATCTCCCTTTATCTAATTTTACAATAATATTTTAATTTGAACACTGAAGTATTCACTGTAAAATGAATAGATGAGTTGAAGGAAAAATACAGTGATCAAGAACAGTAAATGTGTATAGTCTTCTTTTTTAATTGACTCCCTTTCTTTTATTTCCATATATTTTATTCTCAAAAGCATAACTCCAACACTATATAACTAATTGATCCTTGAAATATAAATAGATGACACAGGTGCCATGTTTTACAAATATTATTCTACTCTTTAAAACAAATGTTCTCATACAAGCAAACACATTTCGGAGAGAATGGCCATGTTTTTCATGGCTCTTGTTTTCCTTATATGGCTATAGTAAAACATTGTTAACACTCAAGACGTAACATTTATAGTCAAATCTTTATGAAACTTGGTCAAACAATGTGTTTAAAAAGTGGCTCGGCTAAATTCGAAAATGGCCATGGTTCGTCGAAAAACATTGCCGCAATTGGGTGGGACATATTTCCTTTTATGGCTATAGTCAAACCTTGTTAATACTCTAGAAGTCACATTTTCAGTGCAATCTAAATGAAACTAAGTGAGAACACTTGTTGTCCTTATGACTTCTCGGTCGTGTTTAAAAAGTATTCTGATTTGTTGAAAAGCATGGCCGCCGGGGGCAGGGCAGATTTCCTTATATGGCTATAGTGAAAACTTGTTGATGCTACATATGTATATTAGCCACATGAAACTTGGTCAAAACATGTGTCCCATTACAATCTCGGCTGAGATGAAACATAGGTCATGTGAACTCAAAAACTTAGTCACTAGGTCAAACTAAAAACAACATGTTTTAGTGTGTTATTCTTAGAACTGAAACACGTTCACCACTTGACATCTGTTCTATTGAGAATTGAGCAAAATGTCTGAATTGTTCAGACAATACCCATCTGGAATAAATCAAGTCTGAAGAATCCCTTAATGTTAAGTTACGGTGCTGCGGGCTTCATATCTGACCAAGGGACTTCTACTTGTAGTTAATTAAAATGTTACTTTTCTAAGAGACTTTCTGCCTGTTTTTGATGAAAAATGGCACAACTTTTTCAAGATGGAAGATACTTTATCTGTGCTTCGAAAATGACAGATTGAGGACCCAAAAAGTATTGAGTTTTATAGGCAATATTTAAAAAATGTGCGCTTCGACTTTCCAGTGCAATTTTAAGTCTTATCTACAACACATATTCGCAAATATGCCAATCGATAAACTGTTTATGATTTATGATATAAAAATTGGATAGCGCCCATTCTATTTCATTATTTGTGACCTTAGCATAAGAATGTGCATTTAATGTAATAGTAACTAAGTAATGACTAAATTAATACTGTATCAAGCTGATTGGGAAAATACACACTATGGTAAAATAAACAAGGGGTGTGTTTGACAGAAACACAATGCCCCTTTTGAGCGCTTTTGACCCATATATTTGACCTTGAAGGATGACCTTGACCTTTCACCATTCAAAATGTGCAGCTCCATGAGATACACATGCATGTCAACTATCAAGTTGCTATCTTCAATATTGCAAAAGTTATGACCAAGGTTAAAGTTTTAAGACAGATTCACAGACAGAACCGGTGTACATTGTTCAGGTTCACCATGGAAGTTATGCTGGAAATCCCTGGTATAACATGGAATTCCATGGAAAACTCCGGAAATTGCAACAATTTCCAGGAGTTTCGTCTTGAAATGTGGAATTTTTTCCATGAAAAATGGACTTTTTGTCCATCCTTTTCCAGCCTAGGATGGAAATGAGATGGAAAATGCTCGTATAAGGCTGGATAACCATGGACAATATTTCCAGATATCATGGACTGTGGAACATAGAAATGTTTCAGCCTGGAAAGTACTTAAACATCTGCAGATGACCATGGAAAGACTTAGTCTTTTTCAGAGGATAAAATAACATAGTAATTTGGAGAGAAATTGAAAAAAAATGTGTATTTTACATAGATAAACATTTATCATAAAAAGGAAGAAAGGAATATTATAGAAAATACCTTAACAATTATTGCCTTGTTTTGAATGAAAAAAGTCCATTGTAAACTTAATGAATATGATGTTTAAAACTTCTCCTGTTCAACATTATTTACTGGTATTTTTAAGTCAAATATTTTTTTTATTATTTTGAGAAGTTTAGGCAGAAATAGTAGTAGTTATAGTAGTAGTAGTAGTATAAGTAGTAGTAGTAGTAGTAGTAGTAGTAGTAGTAGTAGTAGTCATGGTGTATAATATGTTGTAGGAATAGAAGTAAAAGTCGTTGTTGAAAAAGTTGTTTGAGCAGTTACAGCAATATTATAATTATCAGTAGTTTAGCTTAAACTACCCAGATAATTATACTATTGCTGCAACTTTAAGTGACAGTAGTAGTAGTAGCAGTTATTATTGCGTTGTTGTTTAAGCACTTAAAGGAATAGACGCAGTAGTGGTAGTAATAGTAGTAGAAGTAATAATAACAATACTAGCAGCAACAGCAGCAGTAGCAGCAGCAGTAGCAGTAGTAGTCGTATAAATAGTTGTAGAAGTTGTAGCAGTAGTATTAGTATTAGTAGTAATAGCAGCAGCAGCAGGAGAAGTAGTAGTATTAGTAGCTGTTGTTGGTGTAGTAGTTGTTGTATAGTTGTAATTTTTGTTGTATTTGTAGTGGTGGTAGTGGTGGTGGTAGTAATAGTAGTATAAGTATTAGCAGTAGCAGTTGCAGTAGCAGTAGTAGTAGTGTAGTAGTAGTGGAAGTAGTAGTGGTAGTAGTAGTAGTAGAGGTAGTAGAAGTAGTAGTTGTTGTTGTAGTTGTAGTAATAGTAGTAGTAGGTCAGCACAAGTAGCAATAGTAGTAGTAGTATTAGTGGTGGTAGTAGTAGTAGTAGTAGTAGTAGTAGTAGTAGTAGTAGTAGTAGTAGTAGTAGTAGTAGTAGTAGTAGTAGTAGTAATAGTAGTTGTAGTAGTTACTTTCAAAGCAATTTCTACAAGTTAAAATTCCTTAACCCTGTTCAAGATGTATACACACTCTGATTTCTCTCAATATCAAACTGCAGTCAATGTTTTCAATTAACAAAGTATCTGATAACCGCTGTGTTTGCGTCTGATGTTGGTATGTCTGCTGCTAATCTATTGGTTATAACATATAACAGCCTTTTCTGATTGGCTGAATTCAAATACAGAACGTTTACCTCTTAGATTGAAATACTGGAGTAAACATGGTAGAAAATATACAGGTTAAACTTGTTGTTTAAATGAAGTTTAAGTAATTTCACAAACAGTAGAGTTAATGAGTGTTATATTAACAACAATTTCTTAAAATAATAGTGTATTGATATCATTTGGAAAGTGACATGAACGTTTGTTTAAGAGTGATGCATACAGTGTTTCAGCAGTCGGTCTAGGAATAGAACAACAACTGAAGGTTTGTGCTTTTCATTTTTTCTAAATATTCCTTTAAATTAATTCTTCTTATGTCATCATTGTAAACCTTTTTTATTTGATATTTGAGGTAATAATATGGCAAATATTAGTTTAAAAGCAGCTGTCACACGAATTTTCACTAAGTGCAGTTTGCAGCTTGATAAAGGAAGTTAAATACGACCTATGTGGAGAAATTAATAAGGTTGAATGTAGTATCGGAAGTTTATCATGCATGGCTAGGGAACTGAGGCTAAGGGAGTTTTGTGCTGTGCATGATGAGCACTCAATGCTCATTAATGATGTTAATGTTTATAAATAAATTAATTAAACCAATAGCATTGGTGTTTAGAATTCACTGTGCATTTTCATAACAATAGCATTACACATCATTCTAATTATATAAATAACAAATTTGTACTAATCATACCAACAAATTAAGTTTTCCTATGCTTTGCGATGTATTCTCTTTGTTTTAAGTTCTTTTATAAAGACCATTTTACAACTTAATGTCCAAAACAATACTTGAATTATGTTCCCTACACATTTTCATTATGTGCTTTAACTGTAGTTGACCAGTTGATGGAAAAAACTGCAGAGTTTGGCAGGGAAATAACCAAAGACAGCAAAGCGGCTCTTTAAGCGCATTTAGCAAGAGGACTTACAGGGCCACAAATTCATGGTAAATATTGTTATGCCCCGGGCTCATATAAGTTATTTAGTGTTAAAAACCTGAAAGTATTTTGTCTTTTTGGTATCCAATATATTGGTCTAGTTTCAATTACATGTTATTATTATATGAATTAAAAAATTAGCATTACTTTCATATAGAAACACCTGAATATTAAATTCCTATATATATTTGAGTTTCCAGATAAATGCTAGTGTACCCGGTTTTCGGGCATTTAAAAAAACATAACAATATAAATTTCAACATATAAGAGAGTCATATACAAATGTTATTTAAATCACCAATTTATTCACTTGAAATTCTAGTTTTCCTGTGTGGTTGCCTTTTTGCAAGTAGATTAAAACCCGCTTGCAAACTTTAAGAGAATACATTTCAGTAAATGGAAAAGAAGTGATTGTTAAATACTTACGATCGTAAATGTTCGCTAAAATACAAAAAAAAAATCATATGTACCGAAATGAGCAGTGATATGAAATATCTTAAATACATTTTTAAATATGAATGAGCATTAAAGTATAGATATTCAATCGTATGAGTGCTGCACATTTACTTTTACAGATGAATGTAAAAAACTTTAGACTTTCTTGTAATATTGTTTTGCATTGTTTTTCTTTCAGAGATCATGCAAGAGCCGTACAGGATAACACCAGTACAAGTTCTATAAAAGATCCACGACCTACTGAAGACCAGCTAATTAACAAAAAAGGTTTTAAAAACTGTAATTTTATCCAACCTGGGTACTGTTTTACTAAGCTGCCTACACAAGTTTTAGACTTGCAGTTATATTTTAAATTGTCACTTGGAAAGTTAAACATGCATTATGTTCTGAAATTCTTTGAACAATAAAATGATATTAAAGTATATTAATGAAATTGAGCACCTTCATTGCATTTAAGTGAAAGTAGCTGATAAAAATAGTATCCTAGTGCTCATGGGCAGCTACATATATTGTGACATACCTGAAGCAGCTAAAATAACTTATTTTTTTCATTTTGTTTCTTGTATATCGTTTTTACAGGGTTCGTGAATTGGAATATTGTATATTACTTGACTTGATTGTATTTTGTTACTTTGAATATATTTTGTGAAGGTTGTATTATACTTTTCAACTTTTAAAGAAGTGCCTGTTCTGTTATGTAAGGGCCTGATTTTTGATAATGGACCTAGAGGCTTTGTAAGCATGTATTAAACACTACTTGTTTGATTTTAATAATTTGTTAAATAAATTCAACACATTTTGTAATCTTATGTTATTTTTTTCATGAATTGTGAACAAAATAATACATCTTAGAAACTAAGGCGTAATGCTGATTTTTTGTTTTGTTTTAATTTTACCTTAAATTAAGATTTATTTAAGATGTGAGTATTGTATTCATCTAATACATGAATATTGTTTTTAGACCAGGAATTTCTTTTTCCTTTTTAGTGACCATGGTATAAGCTGGACAATTTTCCATGTTATACCAGGCATCCATAGAATATTTAACATGGAAAAACCTGGAACATTTTCCAGGGTTTTCCAGCCAGCATGGAACAAATACAGTCCAAATGCTCCATGTTATCTGGAAAACAATGGAAAAAAATCCATGTTTTCCATGGTCCAGATTACATGGAGTATTCGGACGGTATATATTCCATGCTGGCTGGAAAACCCTGGAAAATGTATCAGGGTTTTTCAATTCAGGCTGGAAATTGTTCCATGGTAATAATTCCAGGGAACCTGGAAAACCATGGAAACTATTCCAGGCTATGTCCACATACCATGGACAATTTTCCACCCTTCTTTTTAAATATTGACACTAGAAAAGGCTGGAAACTTAGTCCGAATACTCCATCCTCATATTTTCCATGGATTTCCGTGGAAAACCCTGGACAAAGTATGCCCGGGAAGTCACAGACAGGCCAAAAACAATAAACCCCATCTTCTTCGAAGAAGGGGGCATACAAACATATACTTATTATATACTTTTAGTTTTTCTGCCACTAATACGTTTATTATTCAAAACTCAAATATGAGAAACCGTATGCTCTGTACCGTTCTCTGTATTCATATCATTCTAATAGTTAAAATACACTCATATGTCAATACAGATCGTTGGTGGACTCTGGCAATTTTCTTTTATGCATGGAAAACATTGCCATTACATTGTGCAATAAATCGAATATTACATTATTGATAAGTATGATGTTCTGGGTATGTGTATCAGTCTTGTTGGTTGTTTCAAGAAGCAGTACACTAGAGGCTGCGCCTCTCATACGATACGACTTCACACAACCACCACCACTATTACAAGTTCTCAGAACACCACACCAATGTCATACATTTAGTCTATAATTAGTGGGATAGTATATTTAATATGAAAGTCAATATGAATCAAGACAAAAACAAATACAAACACAAAATAGACAGCGATTCAGCGATTGAAATCAAGCCCACTCTATTTGACTGTGGCAATGGCAAGTTACACAACAAATAGTAACTGTTCATATTTGTGTTATGACCCAAATCTGCATTAAAAAATACATTTAATTTTAAATCACATGTGTGACAACTCTCAATCTTGTATATTCAGAATATGAAATAGCACCAAAGCAAGTGATAAAAGTTTCACTGATCGTATACATCAAATTTATAAATTAATATTATTATGTTAATATTATTATGAAAATATAAGTTTTGAATGATATTGAATGTTTTGATCGCGTCATTCATCATTGTTGTAAGGATATTGATGTAATTTTTTTCCAACGTAAACATTTAATTTATCGTCAATTGGTGTATGATGGTCGAGGGCAACCTCCTCAGCAGTACGCACAGGCTTATCAGGTACACAAACTTCGTCTTAACTGGATTTGTGCTAAATAGAAACTTAAAAAAAAATACAGTAAAAGCGAAAAGTGTTGTCCATGAATAACCTGTGCACACTGCACAGGCCGATATGTTACAAAACTTAACGCACAAGCCCCGTTTTCCTAGAGCCAGGCTCAAATATATTATGTGTTCCAAACGATGTTTTTCTTATTTATGTATTTCAGTTTTTCAATTTGTAATTTTTTATACAATCCAATTAATTGTGTTGTCTGTTTTCAGTGAGGAAGCTATCCAACGCAACTCCAACTTTAACAGTAAAACCAGTGCAGCAATGGAGAACCATGTCTTAAACAAAGCTAAGTCAAGGGTAAGTCGTATCTGTCTGTCTCTTTGCTGAATTAGTAAAGGAAATGCAACACACATGTGTAGATTAAAATAATCTTTTGAGTTTGTGTCTGAAAGAATGTGAATGAAGTCACACCCAATCAGCGGTCCGGTTAAGTCCAATTGTATAGTAAGAACACTCAAATCTCAATATTAATAATACAGTTGTTTTTTTCGGAACAGAAAACAAGTGTCGTATTTGTTTATATATTTTTTTAATTCATTTGTATTAACTATTCTTTATTTTATTTGTATCCCAAATACACTTAGGTAACACACAAATAACATTCCATATTTGGGAATACTCTTATTGAAATGCGAAAATCTGGCATTTTTTTTTTAATAACAGCGGGTCTTTTTATTTTTAGGATGAGTATATTTCCCTGGTGGCAAGGAGGATTCTGCTTATAAAAGATGAGAGTAAGTACATTGGAGAATATAAGCAGCTGTGTACACCAGTTTCTGGTTTTTGATTTGAACCTCACTCTGGGAAAATAAGGCTTAAAGCATGTGTGTTAAGTATCGTCTTAGATTAGCCTGTGCAGGTCAAACAGGATGGTCAGGGACAACACTTTCCGCCTGGACTGTATTTTCAGAAAAGACCTTTTTAAAAAAAAGATCTATTAAAGGGGAAAGTTTCGTCCCTTATAAGCCTGTGCAGACTGCCCCCGTTTTCCCTGAGCGATTCTGATGAGAATGAACTATGACGGAGACAGCCCAAGTGGTCTCATCCATCCTTCTGAATGTTTTTCTTTCAATCGCTTAATTTTTATTTTTATGTGGGTATAATTCTGAAGTTTTTGCATGTTTGTAGCTTAAATGCATACCTAGCTTGGGGTGGCATTTATCACCAGTTGGAACAAGTCAAGATCACTGTAGATTTTAAGCAAATCTGTTATAGTATACTGACAATCTTAAATGTTTTGAAAAGTAACAATGTATATGTATTTTGTTGGAGTGCCTTGTCATATCTCTGAGTATCTCATTACATGTATTGATTTATATGCAAATATTGCAAGTTCATTTAGTTTATTTGACTCTATATCACATTTTCGCGAGTCAAAATGATGCAGGTAAGTTACCGGTGCTGCAAAATCGAGTCCATAAAAATTATGAGTGTCAAAACATTTTAGTTCCCGGTCAAAAAAGGCACTTTCATTTGTCAAATTATGTTTCCTATTTTAGACATTAAACACTTTGTTGATAAACTGTCAAAATCTGGGTGCGCAACATCAGAAAATATCAAAGCTTAAATTATTGTATGATTCCCTTATATCGAGCGTCTCCTGATATCGATCATTTTGTTTACATTAAGAACGAAGCTCTCATGATGACGTCACACGCATGCGCTCCGAGCATTTCATTTCACTTCCATTTAACTGCGGTTGAAAATAAATACAAACACAAACAATACAAGAGTGTTAACAAGGTTTTACTATCATATAAGGAAAACTGCCACGCCCCCGGCAGCCATGTTTTTCAACCAACCGGAACCATTTTCAAACTCATCGAAGATATTATTGGGACACATGTTCTGACTGAGTTTCATGAAGATTGGACAAAAAGTGTGGCCTCTAGAGTGTTAACAAGCTAAATGTTGACGGCGCACGACGCACGACGGACGACGCACGACGGACGACGGTCAAAAGGCGATCACAAAAGCTCACCATGAGCACGTTGTGCTCATGTGAGCTCACGAGGAAAAACATAATGTATAATTACATTTCAAAATCTTGCTAAGGGGTTATTTTAAGCTGACGCCAGCTTGCCCGTGCCGGGTTAAAATCGTCACGGGCAAGTGATTTTCCAAAGGAGATAGCCCGCAGGGCAAGTCAAGAGTTCGTGAAAAACGCATGACACACCTTCCAATGATTGTGAACAAATGTACCGAGTAATTTTAAAATCTCACAATGATCGACATAGTTATGACCCGGACAAGCTCATTTATAGCCATTTGTTACCTTTGAACTGAAGGTTTGACCTTGACCATGGATATATCGACATAGTTCTTTCGACCGACACATCGTCCAATGATGGTGAACAAATGTGCCAAATGATTTTAAAATCTCACAATCAACGACATACTTATGGCCCGGACAAGCTCATTTTTGGCCATTTTTGACCTTTGAACTCAAAGTGTGACCTTGACCTTGGGAAATCGTCGTAATTGTTTCGCGCGACACACCGTCCAATGATGGTGAACAAATGTGCTAAATGAATTGAAAATCTTACAATCAACGACATAGTTATTGCCCGGACAAGGTCACTTATGGCCACTGTTGATCTTTGAACTCAAAGTGTGACGTTGACCTTGGAGATATCGACGTAATTCTTTCGCGCGACACACCGACCAATGATGGTGAACAAATGTGCCAAATGTTTTTAAAATGTAACAATGAACGATATATTTATGGCCCGGACAAGCTCAATTATGGCCATTTATGACCTTTGAACTCAAAGTGTGACCTTGACCTCGGAGATAACGACGTAATTCTTTTGCGCGACACACCGTCCAATGATGGTGAACAAATGTGCCAAATGATTTAAAAATCTCACAATGAACGACATAGTTATGGCCCGGACAAGCTCATTTATGGTTTGATATTTGAACTCAAAGTGTGACCTTGACCTTGGAGATACCGACGTTATTCTTTCGCGCGACATACCGTCCAATGAATGTTAACAAATGTGCAAAATGATTTTAAAATCTGACAATGAACGACATAGTTATGGCCCGGACAAGCTCATTTATGACCATTTTTGACCTTTGAACTCAAAGTGTGACCTTGACTTTGGAGATATAGACGTAATTTTTTCGCGCGACACACCTTCCAATGATGGTGAACAAAGGTGCCAAATGGTATTGAAATGTCACAATGAACGACATAGTTATGGCCCGGACAAATTCATTTATGGCCATTTTTGACCTTTGAACTCAAAGTGTGACCTTGATCGTGGAAATACCGACGTAATTCTTTTGAGCGACACACCGTCCAATGATGACGAACAAATGTGCCAAATGATTTTAGAAATCTCACAATGATCGACATAGTTATGGCCCGACAAGCTCATTTATGGCCATTTTTGACCTTTGAACTCAAAGTGTGGCCTTGACATTGGGTATATCGACGTAATTCTTTCGCGCGACACACCGTTCAATGATGGTAAACAAATGTGCCAAATGATTTTAAAATCTCACAATAAACGACAAAGTTATGGCCCGGACAAGCTCATTTATGGCCATTTTTGACTTTTAACCCGTCCAATGATGGTGAACAAATGTGCCGAATGATTTTAAAATTTCACAATAAACGAAATAGTTTTGACCCGGACAAGCTCATGTACGGCCATTTTTTTTCCTTTGAACTCAAAGTGTGACCTTTACCTTGGAGATATTGACGTAATTCTTTCGCGCGACACACCATCCAATGATCGTGAACAAATGTGCCAAATAATTTTAAAATCTTTCAATCAACGACATAGTTATGGCCCGGACAAGCTCATTTATGGCCATTTTAAACCTTTGAACTCAAAGTGTGGCCTTGACATTGGGTATATCGACGTAATTCTTTCGCGCGACACACCGTCCAATGATGGTGAACAAATGTGCCAAATGATTTTAAAATCTCGCAATGAACGACATAGTTATGGCCCGAACAAGCTCATTTATGGTCATTTTTGAACTTTGAACTCAAAGTGTGACCTTTACCTTGGAGATATCGACGTAATTCTTACGCGCAACACACCGTCCAATGATTGTGAACAAATGCTCCAATTGATTTTCTCACAATTAACGACATAGTTATGGCCCAGACAAGCATTTGACCTTTTAACTCAAAATGTGAACTTGACCTTGGAGATATTGACGTAATTCTTTCGCGCGACACACCGTCTAATGATAGTGAACAAATATACCAAGTCATTTTAAAATCTAACGATACATGACCTAGTTATGGTCCGGACAAACTTTCGGTTTAAAACGCAGTAAGTGCCTTGTGACCTAGTTTTTGACCCGGCATGACCCATATTCAAACTTGACCTACACATCATCTTGATACAACTTGTGACCAAGTTTGGTGAAGATCTGATAACATTTCGGGACAGACAGACAGACCGACAGACAGACCGACAAAGTGACTCCTATATAGCCCCCATTACCAATAAAGGGAGATAATTTAAAAACATCGGCCGAAAGACTAATGGTTCATGTTCACTGAACTTCTCCTACTTGCAATCTGTTTATATTTATAGTTTCAAGTAAATCCCTTCAGTAGATTTAGAGTTATGCTCCGGACAAAATTTTACTTTGAAATTAAAGAAAGGGAGATAATTCAAAAACTAAGGTAGATAGAGTTATGGTTCTTAGTCACTGCACTTCTCCTAGTTGCCATCTGTTTATATTTTAAATTTACATTGCCATCTGTTTATATTTAATTAAATCGCTTCAGTAGATTAAGAGTTATTCTGTGCACAAAAAAAACTTTGAATGCATATAAAGCAGCATTTTTCCCTACCATTTTGGAAATGGTACCGGTACCGGTAAAATTGGGAAAAGTTGCGGCATTTTCATCCAAATTGGAGAATGTATTAACTATGCTGAAAACGTTTTAAAACATGTACAAATAATAAGTTGCATATTAACATCAAAATGGTGAATGATTTCCGGCGAAATCATGTTTCTATTAATACTAAACAATGAGTTTATTAAAATAAACACTCTTTAACTGAAACGTTGCTTGAGAGTAAGAACTGTCTAAATCGGGACTCTGAGCCTCAAGTTCCGTAAAATAAGAGGCCGCTGATTGAACCAGGTTTGCACCAGTAGGCTTGACCATCAATATAACGTCATTATAATCAACATCTGACAACTATCAATGGAATCAATATTTGATACTTATTCCCCCATTTAAAAAGACAATTTGTATAAATGCGCGAGTGATAATCAGCACCGGTAATTTGTTTGGCTGCTTTCATTTTCACTGAAATTGGTTACATACCACTTAACGAGTACCGGTAGTATAAGAGTTTAGTTCCAAGGCACGGAAGGTGCGAACGATTGTGAATCAGTTATGCATGAATTACCCAGTGCCACTATCAATGGATAATTTAAGTGGCTTTGTGGCAGTTTGTTGGCGTTGCTATACATACCACACTAATCAGTCATAACGGTGTACTCCTCCACGGAAGAATCGTGGCGAGTTACTTAGTAGACTGCTTATGGCCACCTGGTGTAATCCTCGTGGAAATTGTACATTTCATGCTTTATATTATCAAAACATGTATAACGACACGTAAACGTTTTAACAATTAATTATTTAATTAATTACCTAAATTTTTTACATGTTTGTTGCATTCTCAAGTGACCATAATTAAATTTGTAATCCGAAACACACTTTTGAATTTTCTTGTTAATGCGACGTTATCAAATTCTAGCTTTACATAAGCATAAAACATGCATATTTCCTTTGTCTCGAGAAAAGCGCGCGAACATGATGCCGCTGATGTCAAATGTTACGTTACCGCATGGAAAGCATGGGCGTATTGATTTTTGAAACACCACTATGTAGCGTAAAGACAAATGAAGTATTTTAATATCGGTTACAAATTCCGTTATTCATTTTAACTAAATTATAAAATAAGTTTCCATTCAACATGTTGTATCTTTATCGTGACGGTCTTTTCGATGATTCATTATTGAAGCAGTTGAACTGTATACATTACTGAGTAAACAGAAAATCCGTACAAAATTGGATTAAGTGATGGGTGTAAAAACACGCTTAAAAGCTATACCTACCTATTGTGTAGACTGCAATGTTTTGACAAAAGGGATGAACATGTGCAAATGTTACTCTTCGCCGATTTTTTTCCGCGATTTTTTTTTTGATAATTGGGAATTTTTATTTTGAAATTGGGAAAAATGGTCTCATTGGGAACTTTATATAGAGGAAAAACGCTGTAAAGGGAGATAATTAAAATACTAAGGTAGATATAGTTATGGTTCTTGGTCACTGCACTTATCCTAGTTGCCATCTGTTTACCTTCCAAGTTTAAATTGCCATCTGTTTATACTCAAAGTTTAAAGTAAATCCATTGAATAGATTTTGAGTTCACAGACGGACGGAGACTATAATTATATCACCACCGAATTTGTTTTCGGTAGGGATAACAAAAGCCCACCCCCAGGTGGCCATGTTTTCAACTGACCAGAACCATTTTTGAACTCAGCCCAGAAATCATAAGAACAGAAGTCGTGGTTAAGTTTTATGAAGATTGGACTACAAATGTCCCTTTTATAGTGTTAACAAGGTTTTACTATAGCCATAAAAGGAAAATTGCCCCGCCCCTCTGGCGGCCATGTTTTTCAACAGACCTCAACCGTTTTCAAACTCATCCAAGAAATCATAAAAACACATGTTCGGACTAAGTTTCATGAAGATTGCACAATAAATGTGACTTCTAGAGTGTAAACAAGGTTTTACGATAGCCAAATAATATATCATTGGGGCATATGTTCTGATCCAGTTTCATGAAGATTGGATTAAACAAGAGATGTGTTTGTCAGAAACACAATGCCCCCTTCTGTGCCGCTTTGACGCCACATATTTGACCTGTGACCTTGAAATATGACTTTGACCTTGACCTTTTACCACTCAAAATGTGCAGCTCTATGAGATACACATGCATGCCAAATATGAAGTTGCTATCTTCAATATTGAAAAAGTTATGACCAATGTAAAAGTTTTCGGACGGACGGAAAGACTGACTGACAGACAGACGGACTGACGGACAGTTCAAAAACTATATTCCACCCTTCGGGGGCATACACATATGATTTTCTGAACTTTCAGGTAAGGAAAATACTATGATCCCCATACAAAACATTCACAAAAAGTCCTCATTTTTCATTAATATTGCCATGGAAAGGGAGGAAAGATTAAGAATCACAGATTTGCAAATTACAAAATCAGGAGAAAGTATAATTTCAGCTGTTTAAAATGCCAAACAAAACTCACAACCCCATTCTTCACAAACAAAGCATCAGAGCATAAGAAGCAATACTGACTGGTTTGAGCGACAGTCCTGATGGGGCCCATTCTTGGCACATCTGGGCCCGCCCCTTGCTGCTTGTGTTGTTCCTCACGGCGACGGATACGCTTCTCCACAAACTCTTTCCGAATTTTGAAGGTCTTTTTAAACAATAATTGGTGATATTCCTCCTGCATTAACAAACATAACATTTACTCAATTTAATCATGTAAATTGGTTTCCAGGTTAGTATTATAAATTAAGCAAATTGGTTTGTTTAATGTAAGTTTTAGCAAATACCCTACAAACATTCTTAAAAACGTCGGACCAAAGATTTGACTTGTAAGAAACACGAATGCCAAAACAAAAATGTATATGGTAAATGTGTATTACACCTTTAATTCTGACCATCATTCCATTTAAACAAGACTTAACAGCTGTAAACTTAACTGGCTATTATAACTAACTGGCTATTAAAACATTTTGTACTTACCCCTAACCTCGTATTTCAACTTAACAAAGTCTTACTAATTATTATTTTTGTATTTATGTGTAGTTTGATCAATATACTTACTTTACTATTTGCAGTTTCATATATGTCCCCTTCCACTTTTGTTGCAAATTTAAAAAGAGTGTTCATCTTTTTGTCCAATGCAGCTGGATCAGGACAGGGGAATACTGCATAAGTTCTAGAGAAAAAAGCACCTTTATAGCTTAACAGTACCCACAAGTCATGTCAGAAAATTTAAAATTAAAACAGATTTATAGAAAAACATTTGGTTTTAAATATTCAATTAAAAAAATTAACTGATATACTTATGTATGGTATAAGAATAAAGTTAAAACAAGAGGGCCATGGGTCCTAAGGCGCTTACCTGAGAGCCAAAAGATTGACTATTCTGAAAAAATGCAAGCTGATTCATGAAGATTGGACCAAAAAAGTGATTTTTTTTATTTGACCCAGTGACATAGTTTTTGAACTCATATGATCCAGTTTTAATTTCTGCCAAGATTTCATCGGGACAAATGTTTTGACCAAATTTCATGAAGGCCAATAGATGTGGCTAATATAGCGTCAACAAGTTTTCACTAAAGCCATATAAGGAAAACTGCCCCTCCCCCACGACGGCCATGTCTTTCAAGAAACCATTACCATTTTTAAATGTTCAAACTCAGCTGAGCTAGTTTTAGAACAAAATGTTCTGATCAGATATCATAAAGATTGGATAATAAAAGTGACTTCTAGAGCGTTAACAAGGTTATACTATAGCCATACTTGGAAAAATGCCACGCCCACTGGCGGCCTTGTTTTTAATCTGATCACAACCATTTTCGAACTCAACCCAGAAGTACAAAAATTCTGAACAAGTTTCATCAGCATTGGACCAAAAATGTGACTTCTAAAGTGTTAACAAGGTTTGACAATAGCCATATAAGGAAAACTGCCCCGCCCCCTGGCGGCCATGTTTTTAAACAGAACAGAACAGATAGTTTATGTGCGACTTAAGCATATGCAGCTCATCGTCAAAAACAATAAATCAATCATTAATACATATACATACACATGCGTCAAATTAACAACACATGTTTATGCATTTTTACAAATATATGATTTTTGTGAGAATGCAATATGAAAGAGAAGGCTCTTAATTTGTTTAACAAAGTTAAGAAAATGATTAAAATCCGTTAGTGATTGAGAAAAATAAAATATAAAACTTATGCAGTTAGAAGTTATTTACAAAATAACAATTCTGGGGAAAAATCTATTCTCTCACAAGACTATACATTTTCGGCTCTAAGTTTAGATGCTTTAATACAAAAATTAGCTAGACGTATCAATACAGATTTTCTAGTCTCATTCAACAATTGTAAAAATTAAACATACTTGGTCTTCTTCTGTAAAAAAACAGTTCTACATGATTTTCTAATATTATCATATAAAGGACAAATTAGAACAAAATGGTTCTCATCTTCAATTCATTAAGTGTACAAAATGTACATGTTCTTTCATTTCTTGGAATGTTTTGGTGCCTACCAGTTTCTATCAATAGAACATGGGAAGACAATCTCAATTTTGCTATTATGTTTCTAAATTTCGAATTTTCAATTTTTTCTAAATACATTGATCTTTCAGAAATGGGTTTCAATTCTTTGTAAAAATATAGTGATGGAGAGTCATTTACATCAATTCGCCATTTTGAAATAAACAAATCTTTTAATCTATTGCGAAACATTATAATAAAGCTGTTCACATTAACAGATTCTGGATATAACCACACGTCATTAAAACCTGACTCTTGCAAAAGTTTCCGAACGTTTGATGTCCATGACTTGGAGTGAGGATTATCACATGCTTCTTTAAATTGTTTACGAATAATATTACTTAAAATACAGTTAGAAGATCTTTCGTTGAACAATTTTAATAAATATTTAACTACTCGTTAATATCGGCATATATACATCGGGTATCTCCCTACTTTGGCATACAAAGCATTTGAATAAGTAGAAGCTTTTACACTTAAAAGCCATTTACAGAATTTGCGTTGGACACGCTCAATATGTTCAGCTTCAGTAAACCCCCATACCTCGCTTCCATAATTTAGAATCGATGCAACATATGCATCAAACAGATTATACATTATGTAAACAGGTACATTCAATGATTTTGTAACAGTAAATAATGCGTTCATCGCTCTAAGCGCTTTGGCTGATAAAGTATTTGTGGCTTGTATAAACGAGCCGCTGCTTGACACTACTATTCCTAAATAATTAAAATTGTTCACGATTTTAATTGGATTATTATTGTACACCAATCTACATGTATATCCTTTTTTTAATCTGCCTTTATGAAAAATATTTTTTTTTGTTTTGTCGACATTCACCGTTATATTCCACTTCGTGCAATACTCTAACAAATTTTTCATGGATGATTGTAAGCCCTCAGCGGATTCTGAGATTAGTACTGCGTCGTCGGCGAATAATAGAAGATAAATGGATAATTGATCAATTGTAATGCCCGCATTTATATCAGCTTGTAATTGCAACTCAATGTCATTTAAGAATAATAAAACATTATTGGCGAACATATCTCTCCCTGTAATAACCCGATGTCGGATTCAAATAAATCGGAAATACTATTCATATGTTTGACACCCAATTTAATCTGGTTATACATAAAACGAAAAACGTACGGCAATTTGCCATCGATACCGGACCGAATGAGCTTAAACCAGAGATGCATACGATCCGTTAAGTCATATGCCTTTAAATAATCGACAAAGCAGCATAACAGTTTTTGTTTATTATTGATATGACTTTCAATCAATGATTGAAGGACAAATAATGCGTCGACCGTACTATAACCCGGTTTGAAACCGAACTGTACGTCAGTTAAAATGTCATTAGCTGTAGCCCAATTTTATAAGCGTTCATTAAGTATACTCGTGAATAACTTAGCAAAACAACTCACAAGGGATAAACATCGATAATTGTTGGGTATTGAAGGATTGCCTTTTTTTATAAAGGGGGATTATCAGAGCCGTTGACCAGCTGTGAGGAAATATCCCGGACTTGAGAATATGGTTAAATGACAATTCCAATGCATTACCTATTACATGAACACTTTCTTTAAAGTATTCGTATATAATATTGTCCGAAGAACACGCCTTATTATTTCCTAATCGTTTCGTTGCCATGATAATTTTCTCGATTGTTATGTATCTGTCGAGCTCCGGGTAAATACTTTCAGTTATGGTTACTGTCAAAATTGCGGACAAAATTTATACTGTTTTCATTATTTATATAACCTTCGTGTTTAACCAGGTTTTTAAAGTGTTTAACAGACCAGAACCATTGTTTAACTCATCCAAGATATCATTAAAACAAATGTTCTGACTAAGTTTCACGAAGATTGGATCTAAAAATCCTGTGCTTCATCATATACATATCAACATTAAAGGGACGTGTTCACAGTTTATCAAAATGAGAATTGTTCAACTTTTTATCACAGATTTAAGAAATAAATGAACAATGTACATCAGTGTGCGAAATAACACTAATGCCGCAGACTTATACTGAAAAACACTTTCGTTTACGAAAAATCATCGTTAGAAATTGATTAAATTATAAAGCGTCTCAGAAGCGAAACGATCTAAAAATATTGATTTCTTGTGTTATCGTTATATTTTGTAACAGCACGTGGATAGTAATACAAAGTATAAAATAAATGGCAACCCATGTGAAGACGGGTGGTCAGGTCCGCACAAAATGTAGTCTTAAAGACTCAACGACGACCCGAACGTAAACTCTGAATTACACACATACACACGGATGGCTGAGTGGTTTCGGCGCTTGGTTTTATTCCAAGGGTCAGTGGTTTCATGGTGTGGTTAACATTTTTTTTCATGTTTCACTTTTATTCTTGTTTTTATATTGTAGCTCTTTAGTTCTGATGTTTATATTTATCAATTTAAAGCATTTAATGACAAACGTCAAAACATGCCAAAATCTGTGAACAAGTCCCTTTAAGATTTGGTAGGAAGTTCCAGACAAATTACTGTATGTTTCAGCCGATTTTCTTGCTTGTTTATTAGAAAAAAGACACCTGGAATTTTTACACTTGTCACGTCCGACCAGCAGACACTTTTTTTACTTGTCTCTACCTATAGTTTGGTTGTTCCGCTTAATGGGATTACCGTATATGTCTGGTGATGAGCATGGAAATATGAAACAAACACACATGAAATCCTGTGATGTACTTATACTCACAATAAATGGACTTGATGATTTCTAAGATCCTGGGTGAAACTCTTGTGCCACTGTTTTGTGCCTTTGCTTGTCTCTGCCACAATCTGCAACCCATCTGTGGCATTCAAACTAATCCAAGCGGTGAGGGAGTTCAGGGTCGGATTGGAGTATCCAACCTGCGCTGGCTGGCCTGGATTCAAACCTTGGTTCACTGAAACACAATAACTTAATAATAATAATTACTTTAACCTTACAGAAAGCAAACAGACAATGGCTCACCAACACCTTCTTTCATTCCAAATCATAAGTTGCGAAGAAAAGGTCTGTGAGCATGTTGACCAATCAGGACTTTTTTACGATATAGATGTATGTACATACAGGCAATATCGCCTCAGAAATTTTCAGTTAATTCATGCAGTATTTCTCCAAAAATAAAACTTAAACTAGAAATTTCAGTTCTCTTTCAGTATTTGAAGGCTAGGGCCCCTTTCTCCAAGCCTCATTAAACCCTGGGAATGCATTACAAATATTTCAGCCGCACTATGTGAAAAGAGGGTCTAATGCATGTGCGTTAAGTCTCGTCCCAGATTAGTCTTCCTTTAAACGAAAAATACAATTAAAGCTGAAGTGGTGTCCCTGATAAGCCTATTTAGACTGAACAGGCTTATCTGTGGCGACACTTAACGCACATACATTAAGCCTCCTTTTCACAGAGTGAGACTTATTTTTAATGTAACAGTTAACCTTAATAATAAAGGGTTTTTTCAATTCCAGACTCCCCGATTACCTTGATTATTGACTTGTACAGGCCTAGATGTGGAGGCCTCAGCGTAAGCCTTCTGCATCTGGGCCTCGTTCATGTTGGAGGGGACTTGTGGGGTAGCTGCATTCACCGTCGCTTGAGGACCAGTACTCACAGCCGGGCTAGCCTGCGCTGCGCCTAACAAACACAAAACGGTATAGGCTTACAATCCGAATCAGCAACAATTTTGGACTTGAATGGCTTTTTAACTCAAAGCCTTGATTGTTGCAGACCTGTTTACCCTACTTATCACTTCTCAGTAGTTTGGAGCGCTTTTGTCAATAGTTGTGGGCTGTTGTCTGTAGTGTTTACTTTTGCTATAATTTAGAGCATTAAACAGCATTACTGTGTCACATATCGGTAAAACTAAGCATAAAGCATAAGAAGAATTTAGTTTATATTAATTTCATCTGTTAATCACTTTATATTGAAACATATTTAGTGGATGCGCGAGTGTGCACACTGCCTTTCTAAACAAAATTATAACAAAAGGTTTCACCTTATGCTCACTGACCTTGTAACACAACAAATTAGCTACTTCTTAAAAAAATGACGAACAATTACTTACAATGTTTTATTAAAATAACTCAAATTTCAAATGAAAAGTTTGCAGTATGATGTTCCTAGTATTCGAGATGGTGTGTCACTTGCAGTCACTTCTGCCACCAGGAGCGCACTAAAAATCAACATTTCATGTCGAACAGTAAACGTTCGTTTGTCCCTTTAAGAATGTCTCGCGGCATGGCCAGTATTCTATGTAACATTCTTTGAACTTTTCGAAGTTTGTTTTTGCGACTTTTGTATTTGGAGTGTCATTATCGGCATCTGATTCTCAGGCTAGCCGTTTGGAGGAACTCGTCATGTTTTAAAATGCCAACATCCGGGTCACTGGTATGCTTTATTGTCCCTGGAAGGCTTGAATTTAAACGCTTTTTACTACGCAAGCGCCAAAATGATAAGGATTGAACAATTACTCGCAATGACCAAAAACAAACGAAAGTACGATTAAAAACCTAAATTTTACCATTTTGATCGACGGATCCGTAGTGTTCCAGTACAAATCCGTAGTGCGTAGTTTAGACACAAAATCCTTAGTAACTACGGCGAATCCCTAGAAGTAAACAGGTCTGCATATTTTAACTTGACCTAGATATCATCTAGACACAACTTCTGACCAAAATGTGGTGAATATTGGATGAAAACTACTTCAATTAGGGAGCGGAAACCATGCTAAATGCTTGTAATGCACTAGTGACCTAGTGACCGCATTTTTGACCCGGCATGACTCATATTTAAACTTGATCTAGATATCATTTAGACACAACTTCTGACCAAATTTGGTGAAGATCGGATGAAAACTACTTCAATTAAAGAGCGGACACCATGCTAAATGCTTGAAATGCACTTAGTGACCTAGTGACCTAGTTTTTGACCCGGCATGACCCATATTTAAACTTGACCTAGACATCATTTAGACACAACTTCTGATTAAATTTGGTGAAGATCGGATGAAAACTACTTCAATTAGAGAGCAGACACCATGCTTAATCCTTGAAATGCACTAAATGACCCCGTGACCTAGTTTTTGACCTGGCACGACCCATATTCAAACCTGACCTAGATATTGTCTAGATACAACTTCTGACCAAGTTTAGTGAAGATCGGATAAAAACTATTTGAATTAGAGAGCGGACAATGCTGTGGACGCCGCCCGCCCACCAAGGGTGATCGTATAATACTTTGAACGGGCGTATAAAAAGAAGTCATACATAAAGCTTGTTGATCTACACAGATACGCAACAAAGCATTAGTATGCAGCTTAAGCGGTACTGAATTGTTTTATAAAAACAAGGTGCATGCAATGTTTTCAAATTGCTAGCAGCATTAACTAGATACCAATTTGTATTATCATATCATTAGTAACAAGAGGGCCATGGGCCCTAAGGCGCTCACCTGAGAGCCAACGGAACTAGACTATTCTGAAAAAATGCAAGCTGATTCTTGAAGATTGGACCAAACAAGTGAATTTAACATGTCTGTTTATATTTGACATAGTGACCTAGTTTTTGAGCTCATATGACCCAGTTCCAATCTCTGCCAAAATTTTATTAGGACAAATGTTCTGACCATGTTTCATGAAATTTGGCCCATAATTGTGGCTAATATAGCGTCATCAAGTTTTCACTAANTCAAACTCAGTCGAGCTGTTGTAAGAACAAATGTTCTGATCAAGTTTCATAAAGATTGGATAATAAATATGACTTCTAGAGTGTAAACAAGGTTTTACTATATAGCCATATAAGAAAAAATACAACGCCCCCTTGTGGCCATGTTTTTCAACGGATCTCAAACATTTTCACATTCATCCCAGATATCATTAGTTCAAATATTCTGACTAAGTTTCATGAGCGTTGGACCAACAATGTGACTTCTAGAGTGTTCACGCGGTTTTACTATAGCCATATTAGGAAACTGCCCCATCCCCTGGCGGCCATGTTTTTTCAACAAACCAGAACCATTTTTTTCACTCATCCAAGATATCATAACAACAAATGTTCTGACTAAGTTTCATAAAGATTGGACAATAAATGTGAGTAGTAGAGTGTTAACAAGATTATACTATAGCCATTTAAGGAAAACTGCCCGGCCCCCTGGTGGCCATGTTTTTCAACAGACCATAACAATTTTCACACTCATCCAAGATATTATTAGAATAAATATTCTGACTTAGATTCATGAAGATTGGACAATACATGTGACTTCAAGAGTGTTAACAAGGTTTAACTATACAGTAAAGCCATATAAGGATATCTGCCCCGCCCACTGGCAGCCATGTTTTTTTATCCAACCGAAACAATTTTCAAACTCGTCCAAGATATTATTGGGACACATGTTCTGACCAAGTTTCATGAAGATTGAACAAAAAATGTGACTTCTAGAGTGTTAACAAGGTTTTACTATAGCCATTCAAAGAAAACTGCCACGCCCCCCTGGCAGCCATGTTTTGCAAACAGCCGGAACCAATTTCAAACTCGTCCAAGATATTATTAGGACACATGTTCTGACCAAGTTTCATGAAGATTGGACAATAAATGTGGCCTCTGGAGCGCTCACAAGGTAAATATTGACGACGCACAACGCACGAGGGGCAATCACATTAGCGTGTGCTCAGGTGAGCTAAAAAGATCCAAACATGAGATTCTCTATTTGTGTTGAAAATTGCAAAATGTGTCTCAGATATATTTTCGTTTTAAACATAACACAAGAAGCACATACTTTTCTTTTTATACCGGGTATTAGGCTTGGCCCCTTCCCCTGTGACCTGGTTTGCAGGCATGGCCCCTGCGGCCTGGTTTGAAGACTTGGCCCCTTGCCCTTTGGTCTGGTTCGAAGGTTTTGCCCCTGTCCCTTTGGCCTGGGGCGAAGGCTTGGCACCTTCCCCTACGGCTTGCTTCTTGGCTGGAGATTGCCCTGTCTGCATTGGTGGACCCTTCCTCTTCTGACAAGGAGTTGCACCTGCATATGCAGTTTAAAAGTAGTTACATGGACACAGACAAACCATTTTGTTCATACCAAAGAAAAAGGGCCATAGCTCTGCCAAAACTAGCAGTACCAGGTTTTATTTTTTAGGCTCACCTACACATTAAGGACATAAGTATATATTATACTTAGATACAAACAAGTGCAATGCTTTATGCCTCCCAAGGTTAATCAACTATTAATATTAATAGTTTAAACTAAATCAACATAGAAGTAAACAAGAGATGAAACCATAGGATGACATATGCCCCCTTTTTCCACGTTTTTGTATACCTAAACGCAGTGTTTTTGTACATTTTTCGAAACCTAAACGCAAAGTGTGACGGAATTTCAGACGGACAGACAGACGGACAATGCGATCACTATATGCCCTCCTTTGGGGGCATAAAACCAACTTTAGTACACAAACCTTTTGGGATCGTGTACATTTTAAAGAGCCAAACTAGGCTAAGGGCCAATAATCAGCCAAAACTGGCCACAACAATAATTATTTTCTTTATTATCATCTACACATGAAGGTCATAAAGCTATGAAAGTTAATTCAAAATCTGGTAATGAGTTAAAGAAGGATGGAGTTAACATGGTCGGGCTTATGTATTCTAAAGTGGAAAAACAAAGGACCATCATTCTGCCAAAATTGGGCGCAGCCAAATTTGTTTCATTCATGTAAAAGGCCCTTAACTGTGCCAAAAAACAATGGAGTGCAACGAAACTCAAACTTTATATGTACGCCATGCAGGTAGCCTCACACTTGATTGCACATTTAGGTAATTCAGCTGTTAAAAGCTTAAATGAAATCAAAAATCCAGTTAAAGCAGAGTTTAGTACACACAATTTTGGTGACTATATATTCTATAGTGGAACAAGCTGTGTTTGTGAAACACAATGCCACCTACTGTACTTTGAAGCTGCACAGCAGCTATTTTCCAATTGAAAAGTACTGCTAACTGTAATTTTAGAGCAAATTCCAAGGCTCATAGCTTTGTCAAATATAAATGGACCACAACAATAACTCAGCCTTAATCAGACAGTAATGCAGGTAGACTCGCACACCAAAAATTAAGAAAGTATCTTAAAGCATTTCCAGAAATAAATCGGAAAGTGTTATTTTAGAAAAACATGTTTAGTCCAAGGTCCGTAACTTTGTCAAAAATAAATGTACCAGAAGGAACCTGTATCTAAAAGTCATGTAGGTAGACTCACACACCAAAACTCAGATCAATATCTTCAAGCATTAAGGAAAACAGTCGAAGTCCAAGGCTCTTAACTGTGCCTAAAATCAATGGAGAGCAACGAAACTTAAACTTAATCTGTAAGTCATGCAGGTAGCCTGACACACACAAAATCAGGTAAATATCGAAAAGCATTCAGGAAACAAAATGCGGAAACGAATGCTGGACTGCTTTTTTCCGGCTTACCGCCCCATAAAAACCGACAAACAGCCATAATTGATCCATTACTGGTGGCAGTAGAAAAATCAATTTACTATCATCTAACAGCCATAATTGATCCATAACTGGTAGCAGCAAAAAAATCCACGTGTATGTCATCTATACCTTTAGGACGCATGAACCAACTAAGAGATGTACAAAGAAAAAAGTTGGGGGATATCAACGCCGAATGCTGTCTGGTAACATAGATGTGTGTAGATACAAAATGCTAGTTATAATTTTTGTGTGACACAATTAATTCCAATTTAATTTCCGGCTAATATATCTATTCATACGACACTTGAACACTAAAATGGTACCATTTCAGTGTTAAAGTGTCGTATGAATAGATATAGTTGCGGGAAATTAAAATGGAATTAATTGTGTCACAAAAAATTAAAAACGAGCATTTTGTTTCTACAAACATGTTTTCAGACAACATCTGGCGTGTACATTTTGGATTTTTCTATACAGAACACTGATGTTTAATTGTTTAACTATATTTTACGAAATATTGTACGAAATTTTCGTTGATTTTGAGTAGTAATGGGGCTTTAATGGTTTGAATATCCTAAACTTAAAGTGAAATAAAAGACAGCTAGATCATGATCAAAAATAACTATAAATCACCTGGCAGAAGTTCGAACACTTTAAATATTCACATGCAGCATTTTGTGTGTGCCATAAATTTGATACTTACTTTCAACTGAGCCTAAATGTCTCAGTGCTGGGGTATGAACGGTACATGCACAAAATTAACATAAAATATTTAATATTAATGAAATTATCTGAATAACAAACCTTTTGGACAATGCTGTTTTTCTGGGGCAACTGCCGGTGTGGCTGGCCCTTTTTTACCTCCTAGAAAATGAAGAGAAATGTCTTACACTCCGAATACAATAAAACAGAAAGAATTAAATACCTTCATAGCTTCAAATTATTGCCAACACACCCAAAATATAATTTCTAGTCAGCTCATTGAAGGCAATTTTTAGTCTTCATTGTATTTTCGTAAATAGTAAAACAATATTAATTATGAACAAACAAAACAATGCAACACTTTCTTTGCTCTTTTAGACTTTTAAGTTTGTTGAAGTTACTTTCATATTGGTCTTACAGAAAACTGCTACTACCGGTACAAATTATGTTACTTTTTTGTCCATATTTTCAATGATTGAAGTCAAATGGTGGGCTCTTATTGCAGATTGACGTGACTTGGTGTGACAGTTTCAAAGTAAATTGTGATGAACAAATCATACTCAGGGATATAAATTAGAGGTTTACAGGAAGCCTGGGGTAAGTAGATTTTGAAAAGGGCAACTCAGTTTCAAAAGTTTTCGTCCCAATGGGAAACAAAACAGCTTTAAAACAATTTCGTGCAATTAATTTCTGAATAAAATTGTTGACTGGGCATCAATAACAAATTTGATAACGCTCATTTATTTAGGCCAATGAAATCATTCAATTCAGGTTCATAACAGGAGCCTTAACAATGTATCAACAGTGTGCACTGTCACTGTGTGTCATGTCTGCGGTGTTGTTTTCCTCTTTTTTAAATTTTATTTACAGAAAGTATTAGTAACATATGATGATTACGGGTTTCTGGGTTCTTACCTCGTTGGCTTGGAAACCAAAGTAGTGAAGATGATTACCTGTACCGGCAACCAACTGTAAAAAGATTTTTCTGTCTGATACTGATACAATAGTAACAAAGAAAAAGTACCAAAAAATAATTACTTGTGTATTTTTGGGTGTTTGTTGTTTTCGTGTTGTTTTTCTTCTGAAACTTTCTAGGTGTCCCTTTGCCTGGTGCAGGAGATTGACCTGCAGAATTATAGATACACACACACACACACACACACACACACTAACACACACACTTCAACTTGGGAATTTTAGTGTCTTTTTACTTTAAATTTGGAAAAAGTATTATTGATAGATTTTTTAACATTTAATAATTATCAATAAAACTCAAATTAAACATAACTTAAATTAAAAACATTAGCCCCAAAACAGGGCCTTGATTTTCACACTTATTTTGACAGTGACCTTGACCTTTGACATAGTGACCCCAATTTTAATTGCGTTCACCTACTGTCCAAGGCAAATGCACATATGAAGCATCAAGTCAATTGTTCAATGGGTTGATCAGTTATTGATCGGAAACAGTGTTTGCCAACAATACAGATAAAAGACAAAGCTTACACCACCAGGTCCTGGCTCCTTCTTCACTTTCTTCTGTTGTTGAGCCGACATGGGGGTCTTCAAGTCACCGTTTGTCCTTTTCAAGGACTGTGAAGTCTGAGCAATGAAACATACACTAAATATTAAGTACTTCCTCATTAACAATGTTAAACATGACAAATACAGACCAAAAAGATGCAGGTAATTAAGGCTAAAGCAGAGATGTAATACAAGAGGGCCATGGGCCCTAAGGCGCTCACCTGAGAGCAAAAGGAACTAGACAATTCTAAAAAAAATGCAAGCTGATTCATGAAGATTGGACCAAAAAACTTATAGCCATATAAGGAAAACTGCCCCGCACCCCGGCGGCTATGTTTTTTGACAAACCATTACCATTTTCAAATTTTCAAACTCAGCCGAGCTATTGTTAGAACAAATGTTTTGATCAAGTTTCATAAATATTGGGTAAGAAATGTGACTTCTAGAGTGTTAACAAGGTTTTACCATAGCCATATAAGGAAAACTGCCCCGCCCCCCGGCGGATATGTTTTTTGACAAACCATAACCATTTACAAATTTTCAAACTAAGCCGAGCTATTGTTAGAACAAATGTTTTGATCAAGTATCATAAAGATTGGATAATAAATGTGACTTCTAGAGTGTTAACAGGGTTTTACTATAGCCATATAAGGAAAACTGCCCCGCCCCCTGGCGGCCATCTCTTTCAACGGATCGCAACCATTTTTGAACTCAACCCAGATATCATCAATAAAAATATTCTGACCAAATTGCATAAGCATTGGACCAAAAATGTGACTTCTAGAGTGTTAACGCGGTTTTACTAAAGAGATATTAGGAAAACTGCCCCGCCAACTGGCGGCCATGTTTTTTATCCAACCGAAACCATTTTCAAACTCCTCAAAGATATTATTGTTACACATGTTCTGACCAAGTTTCATGAAGATTGGGAAATAAATGTGGCCTGTAGAGTGTTAACAAGGTAAATGTTGACGGTGTACGACGCACGACGGACAAAAGGCGATCACCATAGCTCACCATGAGCACGCTGTGCTCAGCTGAGCTAACAATGCAAGCTGAAACATGAAGATTGGACCAAAAAAATGACTTTTAACATGTTTTTTTTATATTTTTATATTTGACCTAGCTAGAGACATTGTATTTGACCTCATTTGACCCAGTTGCAATCTATGGCAAAATTTAATTGGGATAAATATTCTTACAAAGTTTCATGAAGATTGGCCAATAAATGTTGCTAATATAGCGTCAACAAGAAATGTGTCCGAACGACACGGATGCCCCCAACTGTAACTTTGTCACTACATAAAAGCGTAACTGTGTGAATGTTTTTGAGATATACATCTACGCACTAAGTGACCCTGTGACCTAGTTTTTGGTCCGGCATGGCCCATGTTCGAACCTGGCCTAGAGATTGTCTAGATGAAAATTGTTACCAAGTTTGGTGAAGATCTGATGAAAAGGACTTTAATTAGAGAGAGGATACCATGCTGAATGTTCAAAACGCACTAAGTGACCCGTGACCTAGTTATTAGCCAGGAATGGCCCATGTTCGAACTTAGCCTAGACATTATCTAGATACAACTTCTGTCAAAATTTGGTGAAGATCAACTACTTGAAATAGAGAGCAGACACCATGCTGAATGTTTAAAACGCACTAAGTGACTTCATTACCTAGTTTTTGGCCCGGCATGGGCCATGTTTGAACTTGGCCTAGAGATCATCTAGATAAAACTTGTAACCCAGTGTGGTGAAGATCGGATTAAAACTTATTGAAATAGAGAGCGGACACCATGCTGAATGTTTAAAACGCACTTAGTGACCCCCTGACCTAGTTTTTTACCCCGTGACCTAGTTTTTGGCCCGACATGGCCTATGTTCGAACTTGGCCTAGACATTATCTAGATAAAAGTTGTGGCCAAGTTTGGTGAAGATCGGATATAAATGTCTTGAATTAGAGAGCGGACACCATGCTGAATGATTAAAACGCACTTCGTGACCTTATTACCTAGTTTTTGGCCCGGCATGGCCCATGTTCGAACTTGGCCTAGACATTATCTAGATACAACTTCTGACTAAGTTTGGTGAAGATCGGATGAGAACTACTTAAATTAGAGAGCGGACACGAAAAGTGTGACGGACGGACAGACAGACAGACAAACCGACCGACCGACCACCGAACAGTGCGAAAACTATATGCCGCCCGTTGGGGGCATAAAAAGGGGGTCACAGCATTTGTAACAGAGATGTTTTGTTTTAACAATCGCTACTGTCTATGTAAAATTTCATAAAATACAGCAAGAAGGCAAAACTTATAAATATGCATAAACATTTCGTTGATTCAAGGGCCGTAACTCAAGAGTGTCTGAGTCAATTTGGGTGATTATGTAACTTGACGTAGCTCTTATTGCCTTACACATTTTCGTGAAGTTTGTTGACGATCCGATGACAATTCCTAGAGTTATTGAGCGGAAACGAAATTCTTTTATGATTCAAGGGCCGTAACTCAGAAGTGCCTGGGTAAATTTGGCTGATTTTCAAACTTGACCTAGATGTTATTGCCTTACACATTTTCATGAAGTGTGGCAAAGATCCGATGACAACTGCTTGAGTTATTGAGCGAAAATGAGAAAAAAACTAAATTTTTCGATGATTCAAGGGCAGTAACTCAGGAGTGCCTTGGTCAATTTGGCTGATTATCGAACTTTACCTAGATCTTATGACAACGCATTTTCATGAAGTGTGGCGAAGATCGTATGACATTTGCTCGAGTTATTGAGCGGAAACGAGAAAAAACGCTATTTTTCGATGATTCAGATGCCGTAACTCTGAAGTGTCTGGGTCAATTTGGCTGATTATCAACCGTGACCGAGATGTAATCGTCTTTCACAATTTCATAAAGTATTGTGAAGGTACAATGACAATTGCCGAAGTCATTGAGCGGAAACGAGAAAAAACGCAATTTTTCGATGATTCAAGGGTCGTAACTCAGCAGTGTCTGGGTCAATTTGGCCGATTATCAAACTTAACCTAGATGTTATTGCCTTACACATTTTCATGAAGTGTGGCGAAGATCTTATGACATCTGCTCGAGTAATTGAGCGGAAACGAGAAAAAAAAAGTTTTATGATGATTCAAGGGCAGTAACTCAGGAGTGTCTGGGTCGATTTGGCTGATTATCGAACTTGACCTAGATGTTATTGCCTTACACATTTTCATGAAGTTTGGTGAAGATCTGATGCCAATTGCTCAAGTTATTGAGCGGAAACAAGAAACAAGAGGGCCATGATGGCCCTGAATCGCTCACCTTTTTCTAGACTTGACCTGGTGACCTAATTTTCGACCCCAGATGACCCATATATGATCCAAAATCAGATATTATCAACATTCTGACCATATTTCATTAAGATCAGATGAAAATTATGACCTCTTTTGCCTACACAAGGTTTTTCTATGATTTGACCTAGTGACCTAGTTTCTGACCNTATTCAGTAGCGGATCCGTGGTCTAGTGGTAACACACTGGCTTCACAATCCAGAGATCGCTGGTTCGATCCCCCGCTGCACCTAACCTACTTACTCGTCTTTCGCATGAGACGTTAAACCGAGGTGCAGTGTACTAGGTGCTATACACCGGGCACTAAAAGACCCAGGGTCACCTCTGGAACGGGGTGTCTCCTGTATCTTGCACTATCCCCCGTAACCAACTAACATGTCTTTCTGGGGGCGATGGCCATATGGGAGACAATCCCGGTGCACTCGATAAAAAATGAAGACACACACACACAAGCCCAACCCAGATTTCATCAAGATAAACATTTTGACAAAATTTCATATAGATTGGATGAAAACTGTGACCTCTATTGTCTTCACAAGGTTTGTCTATTATTTGAACTAATGACCTACTTTTTGACCCCAGATGAACCAAATACAATCCCAACCCAGATTTTATCAAGATAAACATTCTGACCAAATTTCTTAAAGATTGGATGAAAACTGTGACCTCTATTGTCTACACAAGATTTTTCTACTTTTTGACCTAGTTTGACCTAGTGACCTAGTTTTTGACCCCAGATGACCCAAACACAATCCCAACCCAGATTTCATCAAGATAAACATTCTGACAAAATTTCATAAAGATTGAATGAAAACTGTGACCTCTTCTGTCTACACAAACAAATTGTTGACGGACGAAAGGACGCACGACGGACGCCGGACATCACACGGTCAACGGTCACATAAGCTCACCAAGTCACTTCGTGACAGGTAAGCTAAAAACCCAATTGTACGATAATTCAAGGGCCGTAACTCAAGAGTGTCTGGGTCAATTTGGCCGATTATCGAACTTGACCTACATGTTATTGCCTTACACATTTTTATGAAGTTTGGTGAAGATCTGGTGACAATTTCTTGACTTATTGAGCGGAAACTAATCCGGACGGATAGACTAACTAACTAACTAACAAACTAACTAACTAACTAACATTGCGATTATAATATGCCACGATAACTTATGTTCTGGGGGTATAAAAATGCCCCGCCCCTGGCGGCCACGTTTTTCAACAGACCGCAACTGTTTTCAAACTCATCCAAGATATCATGAGAACAAATGTTCGGACTAAGTTTCATGAAGATTAGAAATAAATGTGACTTCTAGAGTGTTAACAAGGTTTTACTATATTCACATAAGGAAAACTATCCCGCCCCCTAGCGGCCATGTTTTAAAAAAAAACGGAACCATTTTCAAAATTGTCCAAGATATAATTGGGACATATGTTTCTGACCCAGTTTCATGACGATTGGACTAAAAAAGTGACTTCAAGAGTGTTTACCAGGTTTCACAATAGCCATATAAGGAAAAATGCCCGCCCATGGCGGCCATGTTTTTTCATTAGACTGGAACTATTTTCGAACTCATCCAAGATATCATTAGAACTAATGTTCTGACTAAGTTCAATAAAGATTGGACAACAAATGTGACTTCTAGAGGGTTAACAAGGTTTTACATAGCCATATAAGGAAAACTGCAAATCCCTTGGCAGCCATGTTTTTCAACCAACCGGAAACATTTTCGAACTCGTCCAATATATTATTGGGACACGTATTATGGCCAAATTTCATGAATATTGGTAACAATAACGGCTATCACTATCCACACAAATTATGCATGCACAGCTATAAAAAATACTACATGTGTAATTGCACATAATAAACAAAACATTTTGCAAACTATACCTACTAATTAACATATAAAATATATAAAGCAGAAATATACACACTAAATCAAAAAGGGGTGGGCGGGTGTGGCACAATTTTCTGAACAGTAGTAGATCGATCGTGTCGAACAATAATGTGGCCCAAAACGCGCGAATCAGCTGTTTTATAAACTAGCGTATGAATACATTAATACATGAGTGGTCAAGCATAAAGGGACTAGTTCGTGGCTGTAATCGACAATTAAAGGAATTTTTTTATAGAAAATGCTTTAAATTATCTCATATCCTCGCGACTCAAATAAAACCAAGAACACAAACTAAATTAAAGAGAATATTTATAAGGTCTGAATTTGTGACACGATCATTAGAATCAAAGGTCAATAGAACTTGCAATCACAAATAAACAAGACAGCCCATACAAATGACCATAATTTCAAATCGAATCAATTTGATCAAATAAATAATTAAGCCCAATAGCTAAAATAACTCAATTCCGCAAAAACCAGCCAAACAAAACAAAAGCAAAATAAAACAGAAAGTACATGCAAGCAAATTAAATGACAGTACAATGCGAATGTGGCCTCTAGAGTGTTTATAACAAGGTAAATGCTGATGACGACGCACGACGGGCAAAAGACAATCACAACAGCTCACCATGAGCACGCTGTGCTCAGGTGAGCTTATTCAAAATAAAATAATAATGATGAAGAGTTTGACAATAAAGTTAGATAAATATTAGTTTTAATAAAAAACAAAAACAAATAACGTTCACTGACTGAACGAATAATTTGTGTGTACAAGTTTTTAAGTCCGTTTTAAATATAACGACAAGTCGGTGTTTGAATCCAGGGACAGGATCTTAAGCGTAACAAAACAAGTTATTAATTGCCAATGGTTTTTGGACTAATTATAAATAGTTTGTTATATTGTAAATTCGCTTAACATGTTCAAAATAAGCATGACATTGTACTGACTAGTAAAAACTAAATATTATAAGTAATAGTGTTCAAAGTAATAGTCCTGGTAGTAAAATTGCTGTTGTATTTATAGCAATATTAGAGTTTTTTAAGTATAGAAAAAGGTTTCAACTCACATTTATATATATGTCACTGAATCCATCGCCTGTGTCTGTTAGTTTGGAACCGTTTTGTAACTCATGCGTTATTTAATGGCCGATGACCTCCACAAGTTTGCAATCCTGTATAAGTTCTCTAGTACGCTGTACTTCCCTTTCATACCAACTATGACCATGTGCCACTAAAGTATCCGGTTGATTTGTATCTGCAATTATTTACGATACACGATAAGTCAATAAACAACAATAGTTCATAATACGTGTAGTTCAATATGTGTACTGATCTTTTTGAAATACGAGTCGATCGGCACTTTACAGAGCAGAAATGACTACAGGAGTGTGTGTTAATACTTCATTTTGAGCCATAAACTGATTGAAACAATACTATTTTGCAAAAATAAATTAAAATATACTCATTGAATACTTGAATATATTCGGCTGCCCGTGAATGATCACCGTACCAGAGAAGTACGAAACATGTTTTTTAAACCATTCAGTCGACCCAAAAATCATATGTGATGCAGATATCAGGTTGAACAATACGTGTTAAAACATCATAATACCGATTTTGTATTTCTTTACTTTTGAAATAGTTGACATCAAAATGAACATGGGTGTGCGTTTAAACACATGTATATCTTGGTTCATGTAGAACCGTTGTCACAAAGACATAACCGTCAACGATGACTTATTGAGGCGGAGAGTGGACTGTCATAAAGCGTATAGTATATACATTTTACCTTCGACATGTATATGGGATCGTGACCGTCAAACTATGGACAAGGTATGTTATACTTTTGGGTTTAATATATAACCTTTACACGAGTAATATTGTACACTCTACACATCCGTCACTAAAATGTTTTAATGCGAAGATTGAGCAGCCTCAATGCAAAGATATATACTTGACTTTCGATATTACCCTATGAGCTTGATCATCGCCCAAGTTATTGCGTGCGACAATCTTACTTTTTATACTGATAACTTCTGCAAGTGTATTGACAGCAAACCGACGCTGGATAAACCATGTGTTGATATTCGACCCAGTTTGTGGTTTTAATTATTACTATAACCTGAATCTTGCGCGTTAAATATTGTTTGCTTATTATTGTTACATGTGTAAAGCTATTTGAAAATTCAACAAATGTGAACAAAGTTATTTTCCGGACAAAGAACAATTCAAGCATAAACAAATTGAAAATCAGCTTGCGCACACAGAAGATAAATATTATAAAAATCAGTACGAGTTCGTTATTTATGGCAACAGACAAACTTCAAAACTATATGAAACTGCGGACTAAAATTAAAAAAAATACTAATGCATTGACCGTTCCATGAAAACGACCTACGTTTTAATTATTAGTAGTTGTAGTAATAATAGTAGTAGTTGTAGTTGTAGTAGTGGTAGTGGTAGTAGTAGTAGTAGCAGCAGCAGCAGCAGCAGTAGCAGCAGCAGCAGTAACAATAGCAGTAGCAGTAGCAGAAGCCGTAGCAGTAGAAGAAGTAGTAGTAGTAGTAGTAGTAGTAGTACTAGTAGTACTAGTAGTACTAGTAGTACTAGTAGTACTAGTAGTACTAGAAGTACTAGTAGTACTAGTAGTTCTAGTAGTACTAGTAGTACTAGAGGTACTAGTAGTACTAGTAGTACTAGTAGTACTATTAGTTCTAGCAGTACTAGAAGTACTAGTAGTACTAGTAGTACTACTAGTACTACTAGTTCTAGTAGTAATAGTAGTACTAGTAGTACTAGTAGTAGTACTAGTAGTACTAGTAGTACTAGTAGTACTAGTAGTAGTACTAGTAGTACTAGAAGTACTAGTAGTACTAGTAGTATTAGTAGTACTAGTAGTACTAGTAGTACTAGTAGTACTAGTAGTACTAGTAGTATTAGTAGTACTAGTAGTACTAGTAGTACTAGTAGTACTAGTAGTACTAGTAGTACTAGTAGTACTAGTAGTACTAGTAGTACTAGTAGTACTAGTAGTACTAGTAGTACTAGTAGTAGTAGTAGTAGTAGTAGTAGTAGTAGTAGTAGTAGTAGTAGTAGTAGTAGTAGTAGTAGTAGTAGTAGTAGTAGTAGTAGTAGTAGTAGTAGTAGTAGTAGTAGTAGTAGTAGAAGTAGTAGTAGTAGTAGTATTAGAAGTAGTAGTAGTAGTAGTAGTGGTGTAGTAGTAGTAGTAGTAGTAGTAGTAGTAATAGTAGTAGTAGTAGTAGTAGTAGTAGTAGTAGAAGTAGTAGTAGTAGTAGTAGTAGTAGTGGTAGTAGTAGTAGTAGTAGTAGTAGTAGTATTAGTAGTAGTAGTGGTAGTAGTAGAAGTAGTAGTAGTAGTAGTAGTTGTAGCAGCAGCCACATCAGTTTTATAAGCAGTATAACAAATCGAAGCGTAATTAATTATTTTACTTAATTATTACATTGCTAACTTTCGCCGCTGTTACGCATACGTGTTGTCACGCCATACTTAAACAAAATGTATGATATACCATTACAAGTATTCAGATGTTATCAGTTAATTTTGGGGAAGACAAGACGCTGGATATCGGCCATAGTTGAGTATAGAACCTAGCAAATCAAATAAAACAGCTCAATAGCTTTTATTTAAGACAACCTCAGACACCTTTATCAACACGTTAAAGAGAAATATTAACATATCTTTGCTAACCTTTTAACGGATCACACTTGACATTGCGTATTTATTACAACACTTTATTTAAACCATATTACTTATACTCGACTTCTATTGTCGATTGCTAGTTAATGTCATATGTATATTGCGCATATGCATCTATGTTATGTAAACTGGCATTTACAACATCATCGCTGGCATTATTAAGATGATCAGAAATGTGTACTTTATGATTCTAGCTTCTTGCAGCTTTCATCGGGAATGGTGTATGCTGGTACATGCTTTTACTAGATACATAATAAAGTTGCGGGCACTGTGCTGTGATATTAAACCAATAAATTGCGAACAATGAATTGATATTCCATTAAATTGCTTTTCAATTTGAATTGCAAATCTTTATGATATGGTGTTTTCATTGACCGTACTATGGCATTGAACAAAGCTGTATTTTATATTAAGTTGTGTGCTGTATGTTTTGTCATATATTTTATAACCTTTTAATCACTTGCCTTAAAAAGACAAGCGGATATTAAAAAGCCTTTATCACCTCAACATGTTTTAGGAGTTCCTCTCTTTCTATATATCACAATACGCCTAACAATAGCATATCCTAATATAATACAGGGATTTCAATTGAAGCAGAATTCTGCTTTTTGATGCAAGCATTTTGCAATTTTGTCACTTTTGACTCCTTCAAATTATTTACCTTGCATCATTTTGATGCAAATGTCGCCATGAAAATAACATAAAATGTATTTTATATTACACAAAATGTAGTTTCTAAGTAAAGGAAGCAAGTTATACAAAACAACATTTGTTGAGCAATCAACAAGTATCCAGAAAAAAATAATCTGGACTTCAGTTTTCTTTCCCCTGAAAATTTCATTTGACCCCTTAAAATTTCCATCACGGGGTCCTTAAACTCCTGGTTTTCAAAAGCTATTGAAATCCCTGTAATGTAAATAGTTCTTAGTCTAACGTGTCAAATGTTGTTAATATGACGATATGTCAAATAAAGACCGACGCATACTCGTAAAACGATCGTAAAAACTCCAAACAATACTATTGCCCATCGACTGACTTCCTGTTATAACGCATCATCAGTAGACTAGTGTTCAGCAAAGTAATGAACAGTCGCATGCAATACCCTACCTAAGAAAACAGGTTTAATAGTACTGACTAGGCCTGTTCGGTGAAGCGAAACCCGTTGTCAAAAGTTACCAGAGTCATGAAAGATTTATGTCACGCTATATTTTCATATATTAACAGGTAATAAAGGCCTATTCAGACCCAACGGTATACATTCTTGACATGCCATGTTTGTTTGCGAAAATAAAAGTGTCAAATGCATCGAATAACATCGGAAAACACTGTTTGATTAGGCCGACATGGTAGCTTTATCACATGACGAGAGTTCCATTCGGATATGTTCGTATATACCTCGACCGCGTTCTCCAAATTTTAATCACAACTATCAGTTTATGTTTTTTTGTTTAATAACTCATGTCTGAGCAACATCCATGTTATTTCAATATTGTTATATAGCGTAATGTCGCGAAGTTTTCGCACACTCTAAATTTTTGGACATGCTCTTTTTAAGCCAAAAACAAATTGTGAATCTTATTCTTCGGAAACCAATATTTTCGCTATTTT
Organism: Dreissena rostriformis; assembly: GCA_007657795.1. NCBI lineage: Eukaryota > Metazoa > Mollusca > Bivalvia > Myida > Dreissenidae > Dreissena > Dreissena rostriformis. The sequence continues at coordinate 220,458 of VMBQ01000837.1, read as the reverse complement.
TAATTACTCTTAAATTTTCAGATGCATTTAATGCCTATTCATTTTACCAATATTTGCGTTAAAAATCCCGCGACATATCAAACCTGTGGTTTTTACAACCTAATGTCGGTACATGTAATACAACCTGCCAGATGAATACAGAAGTCAGTGAACCGTTGTGTTCGATACAGGTAATGATGTAATCCGATAGCGTTAAGTTGTTTTGCAGTTGAAATGATCTTCGTAAGGAAACCAATACTAAATTATTAATGTATTCACAGTTTTTGATTTGTATCATTTCGACAACAACTATTTGATTTCATTTAGTGGCAATTATGATAATCCCATTGATTTTGTTAATTAGTATTTTGTTGATTAATGTCTGTCTAGTAATATCAATTGAGTTATCCTAGGAAACATGCAACATGAGATTTTCGGACATTTCCTTTTTGGGAATTTTTCAGTTTTGTGTTAATCTCAATTATTCGAAAAAAAAAATAAGTATTGTTATTTGGCCGAAATCAAAAAGTAATTACGGTAGTCTATAATTCATGTGTAAAGTTTGTATATAAAGCTGTCATTTTGAGTCCATGACTGCAAACTTACGCGATATTATTATTTCACAAATGGAATTGATTTTGACGAATACCGTTACGTTTTTGTGACGAACAAGTTATTCAGAATTGCTTTAGACAATATCTTGTCAACAGTTTGCTACTAAGATGTAAACATTCTCTATCTTTACAATTAAGGTGTTCATTTTGGTCAGTGCTACTTTCAGTTGCACTGATGGCGACTGTCTATCAACAATTAAACTCTCGTTTACTTGCTACGGGTTTTGTCCCACAACGTTAAATCGCACAGCCTGAACAAATAAAAAGCGGCGTTTAAATTTACGAAGCCAGTTCAAGCAATATCCCAGTAAACGAGCCAATAAATAAATCGATCCCACAGTACACCTGCCAATATTATATTGAAATCACATTTAAGCAATACATGTATAACTCGACTAACTTTTTTATAAAGATTAATATAAGAAATGTATTACATGAGTCATGTAAATCGTACAAAACCAACTATTCATTCACTATTCACAAAACATTCGATAAAGGGCCACTATTAAATATCACGGTAAACCCAAACGTTATTACCTGTAAACAAGTATTATGTTTCAAATGAAAACAAAAGTATGTTAGCTTCTGAAATAAACGAAATAATACATGAACATACACAATTCATGCAGTAAATCAATTGCTCGATTTGAACATTAAACTACCTATATTTAATTCAATTAAAAAAAACGAACTCACCTGTTCTCTACAACATACACCGTACACTCAATACACAGTGTAAAATAAGTGAAGATCAAAAAAAGGTTTTACAATAAATTACTGGTCAGTGTTAAAAGTTATACTAATATTCAAAGTTCATAAAATTTAACATTTTAAGGTATATCCCCCAAAGTCTCTGTTCAATGCAACAATTATTTAAACTTCTGAAATCTAAAGTAGTTGAAACAATTGTTCGTAATGGTTAAACCAAAATACAGTGTGTCATATAGGAAAACGAAACAAGGCTTGAAATGCATCGAGTAAAAGTTCGATTAATTTCCATTCGTGACTCTTAAACTTAACATTATTTTACTAAAATAATCTGCGTGACGTTTTTTTGCTATCAATTATTAGACTAAATTGTCCGCGGCATTGATATATATTTTAAGAACGAACACCCACGTCATAAGTAGGTCAAAAGCCTAAAGAAAGCATTCGCAAGAGGTAAAGAATGAACTAACGAGGACAATGGTCGCATAAAATTGACATACGGTCATAAAAATGTAAGTAAAGATATTAAATAAATTTCTTAAATAAGTGAGTATAAGGCAATTAACAACGAAAACTACTTCTCTCTAAGATGTGCACAAGTTCTTCGGGTCCGTCTAAAATGCGTATATGACTCATATTCGCGAATATGAACGAAACGAGCGAATATGAAAGAATATTGGCATTATTGATGCATTTTCTGCAATGTTTTTATCAACAAATTACTGTTTAATGAAAAATATACATTATGTGTTAAACCTGTTAACATAAATAGAGCAATTAAATAGACATTATCATTTTTCCAAGTCTAAAGTCATGTTTGCGAATATGAACATTGTTTTTAGGCTACACACCACCAACAATATAACCACGAGGACTCTACAATAAATATGTTAGGAAAAAACACTTAAATGTTCACTCGATCTTAACAGTGTTAATGTATTAGGAAGATTTTTATTCATAGAACGATTTCCATTTCAAAAGATGTTAGAAAAAAAAAACATTTTAAAACAGCCGATATCTTTTCATATACGCCCCTTTCAGTCATATTCGCGAATATGAGTCATATACGCACTTAAGTCGTACCGCTTTCTTCAACAATGGTATGAGTCATTTCCGACACAAACTAACGGTTACAATCCACTTAACAGATCGTCATCATAAAAAAGTTTCGATAAGAATTACCTGTCTCTGGTTTATATAAATTAAACGTTCTTAATCTTAGCAATTAAAAGTTTATTTTTAATAGTTGAATATTATAAAAGAAAAAAAATAATGCTACTTAAACTAACCGACATTGTGTTATTAAAATCGCTTAACCCTTACACAAAGAAACCGAGGATGAATATAGGAAATAAACAAATACATGCCATTAATGAAATCCGGTTTAAATACGATCATCGCTGAAATTTTAACAGACATCTAATACATAACGGAAACATATTGGTTCACCTAAAATCAGATATATACGTATAATAGATCACAATCAACATTTTATTATGCAGATTATTAGGATGAAGTGTGTTTTTGTTTGTATCACCAACTCACCATTGTCTACCATATGTCTGGTAACGTAGATTAAACAGGATACAAAATGCTCTTTTTTATTTTTTGTGGTTAAATATATTCAACACATGTTTATGTACCATGTAGTGTTCGTGGGTCGTATGGATAGATATATCCGTTCCCAACAGCATGTCAGTTTGGTCGGTGATCACCATACCGAACAGGTTGGGTTTCCTCTGAATACTCGGGTTCCCCCCACACACACACACACACTCCCACCCCCACACACACAACATAAGACTACGCTAAAAAAAAATAATATCTTTCAGTAAAAAGTACACAGCTTGAAATTGCAGCTATAATGCGACATTCGTCCCAACTTTCGTGAGTTTAGTAAGTTAATTAGATAGGAGTTTGAGACATACTCCGAGCCCTTTCATAATGCAGCCACAGGCCCGAAAGGACCTCATAAACTTCAAAATAAACACACACACATGGTACGACATGTGGTTGTTCGGTTAGCGCAGGGTTTGGTCCTCGCGCTTGTCACCTAGGCGCAGGCTCAATCCCAGCTCCCGGAGCATAATCATTCGGTATGGTAAGTCGAAACTTTAGGTCTTTATTTAGTAAAAAAGAAATGAAATGTCTAGCGCTTAAGATTACATATGCTAGGTTATAAGATATATACATATTTGCAATACTTAAATCATTTTACACTATAACACACCGCAAAGAAGAATAAAAAGTTTGACGATCGATATCTTTAAGAAAACCTTAGCATATTAAGGTGAAAAATTCAAACAGTTTTACATCTACATTTGGAGAAAACAAACTATGAAAGTAATACTTAATTCTTTATTATTCATAAGGAACTGATTTAAGACGCTGGCTGTATAATAATTACTTATATTTTCATGAAGCATCATTTTAAATTGATTTGTTATAAATGATGTTCAAAGTCACTGATTGCGTCTGTGTTAAAAGNAAAAAATGTTAACCACACCAGGGCTCGAACCACTGACCCATGGAGTAAAAGCCAAGCCGAAACCACTCAGCCATCCGTCTTCACGTGTGTATGTGTGTAATTCAGAGTTTATGTTCGGGTTGTCGTTGAGTCTTTACGACTACATTATGTGCGGACATGACCATCCGTCTTCACATGGGTTGCCATTTAGTTTATACTTTGTATAACTATTCACGTGTTGTTACAAAATATAACGATAACACAAGAAATCAATATTTTTAGATCGTTTTGTGTCTGAGACGCTTTATAATTTTATCAATTTCTAACGATGAATTTTCGTAAACGAATGTGTATTTTCAGTATAAGTCTGCGGCATTAGTGTTATTTCGGACACTGATGTACATTGTTCATTTATTTCTTGAATATGGGACAAAAAGTTGAAAAATTCTTATTTTGATAAACTGTGAATAAGTCCCTTTTAAGCTAAGAGTGATGGCGTACGTTAGCGATGATTTGTTGTTTGTTTTAGTAGTTTACGATATTGAAATTTATTGCACCGCTCCCAGAAATAAAAATGTTTATTTACTCACACTACACCGTCTTATGTTACTTTATTGCATGGCATAAAGAATAAAGTTTCCGTTGGTACTCATGAAATATACTGTACAGTCTTCTTTAAAGATGATTTATTATTGTTTTAAACAAAATAGAAAAGGGATCTGATTTACAGTTCATACCTAAATATTGCGTCTCTACAAGAAACTTTCAAGTGTTACGAGTTATTTGTTCTACTGCATACAGGGATAAAAGTACTTTAGGCACACTCGAGTTTTGAGTGTACTGAACACATGGAGATAATAAAGTCCAATCTTACATCAGTGAAATCGGTTAATACATAATAAGTCTTCACATGTCCATAAAATTGTAATGTACATGTAATGTTATATTATTCTCTGCGTGCAACTTTTGCTTAATTGGCATGAGCCGCCATCATTATTATTATTATTATCATTATTATTACAGAGCACATGCGAAAGCAGTTGATTTCTTAGGTTTTCCATTTGTATTGCTTTTCTAGCCAAAATTCCCATTTTGATTGCATTTAACGTCTCATTTCCTTTTTGATTGTTATTTAAGCCACAGTTCACATTACCCACTAAGTTTTCTTTTTTAGTCACAAAGCACATTTTGATTGCTGGTTTAGTCGTAATTTCCATTTTAATTGCTAGTTAAGCCTTGTATTCCAATTTTGATTGCTATTTTATCATTTGATTGTTATTGCAGCAGCAATACCCATTTGATTGTTGTTTCAGCCACTATTCCAATTTGATTGTTATCACAGCCACAATTCCCATTTGATTGTTATTGCAGCCACAATTCCCATTTGATTGTTATTTTAGCCAAATTCCCATTTGATTGTTACTTTAGCCACAATTCCCATTTGATTGTTATTTTAGCCACAATTCCAATTTGATTGTTATTTTAGCCACAATTTCCATTTGAATGTTATTTAAGCCACAATTCACATTTCCCATTAAGTTTTCTATTTAAGTCACAAAGCACTTTTTGATTGCTTGTTTTAGTCATAATTTCCATTTTGATTGCTAGTTAAGCCTTTTATTTCAATTTGATTGTTATTTTATTATTTGATTGTTATTGCAGCAGCAATACCCATTTGATTGTTATTTCAGCCACTATTCCCATTTGATTGTTATCACAGCCACAATTTTCATTTGATTGTTATCACAGCCACAATTCCCATTTGATTGTTATCACAGCCACAATTCCCATTTGATTGTTATCACAGCCACAATTCCCATTTGATTGTTATTGCAGCCACAATTCCCATTTGATTGTTATTGCAGCCACAATTCCCATTTGATTGTTATTTTAGCCACAATTCCCATTTGATTGTTACTTTAGCCACAATTCCCATTTGATTGTTTTTTTAGCCACAATTCCAATTTGATTGTTATTTTAGCCACAATCCCCATTAGATTGTTATTTAAGCCACAATTCACATTTCCCATTAAGTTTTCTATTTTAGTCACAAAGCACTTTTTGATTGCTTGTTTTAGTCATAATTTCCATTTTGATTGCTAGTTAAGCCTTTTATTCCAATTTGATAGTTATTTTATCATTTGATTGCTATTGCAGCTGCAATACCCATTTGATTGTTATTTCAGCCACTATTCCCATTTGATTGTTATTTCAGCCACTTTTCCCATTCGATTGTTATTGCAGCAGCAAGACCCATTTGATTGTTATTTCAGCAACAATTCCCAGTTGCGCTACAGTCTCACGCTGTGTGATGAGGAGAAGGAGTTTGTGGACAAGAGACGATCCTATGTGTATCAGGCCATGAAGGAACAACTTGGGGACGAGGCCCCTTTAAATGAGAATGAGGTATGCAATTACTATATGTCTTGTAGAATATGAGGTTATTTTGCAAATTGGAAAAATACTAACTAACTTGATAGCTGAAATAAAGTGGCATTCATAGACTTCACATTTCCTAGTTTTCATCAATATTGCGTATTATGTACTGTAACAATTTGTGTAAAGGCTTTATTTTACAGTAACTTTCCAAAAATTCACACTTCCCACTGTTAACAAAAGGGGGGGATGGTCGTCCAATGTTTGTGAGTTGCTATGATGCAGATGCCATTTTTTCAGACAGATATTTTATTATTCGTGTTAATACCTATTAATATAAGGACACAGAAAACATATTAAAGTGTCAGAAAATATGAGCAAACGTACGTGGTATCACTCTTTCTTTTATCTTAATGACATGGACGTATTTTGCAACATAAACATTTTGGCCTTGTTGTTTGTTGAGACAGGTGCCCATCATAGGTGTGCTAGGGTCTGGAGGCGGGTTCAGAGCGATGACAGCATTCTCTGGGGTCATGAGCGCCCTCGTAGAGTCCCAGATATCAGACATGGTCATGTACAACGTGGGTCTGTCAGGATCAGCCTGGTAAGTGGAGTGTAAAATACATGTACTAAGAACTGTTGCAAGTATTGTTTTTAAGTGGAGTGTAGAATACAAAGAACTGTTGCAAGTTTTGTTTTGGCTAAGGGGATTGTTTCATATAGCTTGTACATTTCAAATTGTAGGTTTGTCATGAAAATATTTAATGTTTATGTAATAGCCACTATTTAATGTACTGGTAATTTTTCATAGTCTTTTTTGTCATGCAAATGATTTTTATTTTCAAAATGAATTAACCCTTTGCATGTTTGGAAATTTGTCGTCTGCTAAAATGTCGTCTGCTGAATTTCTTAAATTAGCATTTTCTTCAATTGTTTTTCAAAGAATACTATTAGAATAGCAAACTGTTTGGATCCTGGTGAGACGCCACGTTCTGTGGCGTCTCATTTGGATCCAAACTGTTTGCAAAGGCCTTCAAAATTTTGATTCCAGCACTGAAAGTGTTAACCAGAAGACAAACAAAGATCAATCTGCCAGTCTGTTTAGCCTCTGTTGTTTGTCCAATGATCGGAAGTAAATCACAACCATGTGATATTATTACATTTTACCACTGAAATATAAAGGCAGGATTGGTCTTGTCAATCCTTGATTGTCAAATTTCCGCTGGCGTGTGTAAAAGATTTTTATTGACTGCAAACCGGGATTTCCCATATTTTTATTGCCCCCAGAAGACTTGTTATGCGCATAATACGATATATAGAAAAGACCGATACCAGAGATGACCCTGGGTCTCTTAGTGGGTGGTGTGAAGCACCTGGTACACTTCACCGCAGTTAAATGTCTCATGCAAAAGATTTATTAGGTTAGGTTTGAGCTGGGGTTTAAACCTTGACCCCTGAGTTTTGGCACCAGTGTATTACCACAGATCTGCCCTTGAATGTACTTGTTAATCTTGCAGGTATCTATCAACTTTATACTCACACCCCGATTGGCCCAGAAAATCGCCAAAAGAACTGCGCCAAGAGCTGAGAGACAGTATCGAGTCTACCTGGGTATGGAAACTGGTCGATCCAACCAGTTTACTTCGTTACGTGTCTCGCGTGCTGAAGAAACGTCGTGAGGGGCAACCAGTCAGTTTCACAGATCTGTTTGGACATCTTGTGGGGGAAACACTTATAAAAAATGTAAGTGAACTAATAGAATGAGATTTATGCAACATTGTTAGTCATTGAACTACTTATTAATTATACTATTTTTCTTCATCACTTTTTTTATACCCCCAGTCTGTACTGGGGGACATATTGTTTTTGCCCTGTCTGTTTGTTGGTTTGTTTGATTTCGTCAAACTTTAACATTTGCCATAACTTTTGCAATATTGAAGATAGCAACTTCATATTTGGCATGCATGTGTATCTCATAGAGCTGCACATTTTGAGTTGTGAAAGGTCAAGGTCATCTTTCAAGGTCAAAGGTCAACTATATGGGTCAAAATCGCTCAAAAGAGGACATAGTGTTTCACAAACACATCTTGTTTTTCCTTTCTTTTATTTTGAAAATTTTATCTTTATTTCTAGGCTTTATGCTCATCTAAAAATGTATATGGTCACTTTTATATGATAGACATTTGTGAATAATTTCAATTTGTGGACAATATCAAACACAGGTCTTTATAAGTACTCAAAACTATAAAAACTAAATCAATCATTATACAAGAAATAAAATCAAAGTTTAACAAAAAAACTGTTTAAAGATGTTTGATTTTGCGTAGCAGATAGATGATATATTTATAATGTATTTATTTTGGCAGTTTGTAGTTGGATGTGCCAAATTCTTTAACAAAATATCATCATTTGACACAGCAGGAATATATTGCGCTATACATTTAATATATTTTTCAATCTGAGCTATTTTCACTTTAACAGCCATGGAAGCAAAGCTCTGATTGACCATCAGATCTTAAAGGGAGACTGTACGATTTTGTCAAATATTTATGAATTTATATAACATGTGTAAACAACTTGTTATACATATATTTCAATATAAATTAAAATAAAAGTTGAGAAGAACATGTGTCGAAAAATGCGCAATAAGCCAGATATTTAATTCTGAAATCCAAAAAGGCTTCCAGCCGAATTCGCCAGCATATATATCATGCATGTACAATGTGAATCTAAGTTTAGTCTTAGTGCAGATTCGTTCATACGACACAAAGACACAATTTTGTTTCCTAGCAAATACGAGTAAAAGTGTCGGCATCGGCTTTAACCAGCGCTAACTTGTCTTTGCTGCATTTTATGAAATTCGTCTTCAATGTATAATTTTTCTTGCCTATTTGGTGGTGTTATTGTAACATATTTTTATCAATATATTACAATTTAAACAATATGAAAATCATACAGTCTCCCTTTAACCCTTTGAGCGCTGGAACTGGATTTTAAAGGCCTTTGCAAACAGTTTGGATCCAGATGAGACGCCACAGAACGTGGCGTCTCATCAGGATATATCCAAACTGTTTGCTATTCTGATAGTGGTCTTTGAAAAAAAGTGAAGAAAATGATGATCTAAGAAATTCAGCAGACGACATTTTAGCAGATGACAAATTTCCCAGCATGCAAAGGGTTAAAGAAAATCATATTAACTTATTTGAGCCCCGTTCTTGGAAAACTGGGCTTAATACATGCACATCAAGTGTTGTCCCAGATAAGCCTGTGCACAGGCTAATCAGGGAAGACAATTATTGCTTTTATGGAATTTTTTGTTTAAAGGAAGTCTCTTCTAAATGAAAGTCTAGTTTAGACAGAAAGTGTCATCCTTGACTAGCCCATGTAGACTCCATAGGCTTATCTGCGACAACACTTGAGGCACATCCATTAAGCCCAGATTCACAGAACAAGGGTCATTTGGTTTTAACCCTTTGCATGCTGGGGAATTTGTCATCTGCTAAAATGTCGTCTGCTGAATTTCTAAAATTAGCATTTTCTTTGATTTTTTTTTTCAACGAATACTTTCAGAATAGCAAACAGTTTGGATCCTGATGAGACGCCACGTTCTGTGGCGTCTCATCTGGATCCAAACTTTTTGCAAAGGCCTTGAAAATTCAATTCCAGCACTGAAAGAGTTAATCAACTTAGGATTTTACTGGCTAGATTTGTGTGGCTAATTGTTAATAATATAATGATCCAGAGACTGGAGTCAAAGCTGAGTGACCAGCAGGAGAAGCTCAAAGAGGGGGCCATACCGATGCCAATGTACTCGTGCCTGCACGTGAAGAAACATGTGTCAGCCATGGTCTTTCATGGTGAGTTTCCTTGGTTAAAATCCTTCTTTTTTACACTCAGCTTGGTTTAAAGAAGGCAATCTTAAGGTAAACATATTTATGCCTGCGCGTAAAGAAACACATGTCAGCCATTGTCATGCATGTTGAGTTTGGTCCGCTAAAATTTGTCTTTTACACTTTGCTTTGGGTTCAGAGACTTTTCTGCAGTTTACAGGAAAAATTAGCTCATTAACATTGGTCATTCATTGTTTAAAACTGTGAAAAGTTACAAAGAAAATAAGTGATAATTTTCGTCGTATTACTGTGTCTACTTTTGCATGAATCCAAAGTCATACCAAAATCAATTAAAGTCAATAAATAATGTCCATATACCTCACAGCATTTCTGATGATTTTCCTCCAGAGTGGATGGAGTTCAGCCCGTATGAGATCGGGATGCCCAAGTATGGAACGTTCATGAAGCCGGAGTTGTTTGGCAGCAAGTTCTTCATGGGGCACCTTGTGAAGAGGCACGAGGAACCCCCGCTGCATTTCCTTCAAGGTGCGCTCTAGTTATTGTTTTGCTAAATAATGAAATGTTGAATGAAAAACTTTGTTGTAAATTTTCAAATGTATAACAAGAATTATTATAATGTGTATTTTAAAAATGATAAATTTAATGCGAAACAGTGAAATGTAGAACTTTTAATGCTAAGTAGTAAAATGTAGAATAATACTTTTAATTGTTTATAAAATGATGTCGAAATATAAAATTTATAATGCTCAATAGTGAAATGTAAAATGTAAAGAAATTTTATACTTAAAAGTGTTATAAAGAATCAAACATTTTATGCTAAAATAGTGAAATGTAGAATTACAAATTTGATGCTTTTTATAAAATAGTGAAATGTAGAATAACAAATGTAAGGCTAAAATAGTGAAATGAAGATTACAAATTGTTTGTAAAATAGTGATATGTAGAATTAGAAATTGTTTCTTTCTTCAGGCGTCTGGGGCAGTGCATTTTGTATACAGATCAAGAGACTGATTCACGATGACAAGAAAGTCGGAGAGTTAGAAGCACTGGAACAAGAAAGAGCAGATCTTGGTGAGTACAGTTTATGGGTTGTTTACAAATAAATAAATTACAAAACAAAATGAGCCTGGCTCTGGGAAAATGGGGCTAAATGCATTTGCTTAAAGTCTCGTCCACACAGGGATGACACTTTTCCCAGACACTGGATTTTTGAGACTTCCTTTAAACCAAAAATGACATAAAAGAAGAATGTCATCCCTGATAAACTGTGCGAAAATAAAGAGTCATTTATTATGGACAAAAACCCTTATCTCTGAAAATTTAGAGTCAAGACCAATAATTATATTGGCTAAAAAAGGGGGGGGGGTCCGAAAATTAAGTCTGTCCAAAAACTTATAGTAATTAGGGTATACACATATAATACAAAAAATTACAACGCCTTCACAGAAAGGGAATTGTCAGAAGAAATGTCCTGCCAGAGTGACGAATCAAGTGATGCAAGCGATAATGAGAGCGAAAGCGAAGGGACCAACAAAAAACTAAAACCAGTCAACAATCAAGACCGCCGCGGCTCAGTGTCCTCCAATGGCAGTGGCAAACAAACGAAAAGCAAGGGCCTCTTCAGCACAATATTTGGCTCCATGCTTGAAAACCATCCGTTACTGAAATCCATCGACGGGCGTGCGGCCAGCGTTCACAACTTCATGCGAGGCTTGACGATGTACAAAGCTTATCCATTCTCCCCCTTCACCTCTCTGGATGGACAACAAAATCAGGACAAATTATCTGGTACGTGAAATGTTGAAATGGGTAAGATAGTTGGAAGCAAACATTAAGCATACTGATATTGCCATTTGATAATTAAAAAATGTAGGCATTATTGTTTTAAGTTCAGGGACATTTAAGTGAATTACATAGTTTACAGTTTTGATTTCAATAATTTTTTTCCAGTTATTTTTGTTACTCATCCATACCATTTGTAAATTTTAATCATTGGTTTATACAGAGAAATTTATCATTGTTTGTCATATTTTTTGCTGATTAGATTCTTAAACTCTAACAGTGCTGGAACCGGATTTTGAAGGCCTTTGCAAACAGTTTGGATCCAAATGAGACGCCACAGAACGTGGCGTCTCATCAGGATCCAAACTGTTTGCTATTCTGATAGTATTCTTTGAAAATGAATCAAAGAAAATGCTAATTTTAGAAATTCAGCAGACGACATTTTAGCAGACAACAAATATCCCAGCATGCAAAGGGTAAATAAATATTACCTATTCAAGATCTCTTGACTGCTAAGCTCTCATATAGATCTGTCTTTCTATATGCTGTAAGTGTATTGATTGTAAATAGTGTAACACTTCTTAGAAATATTTTGGCTTTAAAGTTGTATGTTAACAATGTTTTATTTCAATCCCCTCATCCTTTGTTTCAGCCTCCAGCTATTTCAGCAATAAACTGAAGCCTATGTCGCCAAAGAAGAAAACTGTCCCCCTGGAGGGAGATATGGTGGATGGTAACCTTCTTTTCTTTCTTTCATTTTTGTAAATGGTTTTTATAAGACATTGCAAAAAACGACCAAAACCCAATCATAATGTAGAACTCAGAGGCAAATCTAAACATGCCTCTCTTGGGGGAGCACAAGTCGGTCGCCGGTGGGGCATTATAGTGAACTAACCATCCTTACATCCAATTGATGGTCATTCATTCTTTAATTCATCCATTGAAAAAGACCTCACACGCTGAAAAACATCAAAAGAAAGGTATGCTTATGCTTTTTATGCCCCCTTTTAAAAAAAAGGGGGTATATTGAAATCGCACCGTCCATGAGTTAGTTAGTGAGTTAGTAATTCTGTCTGTCCAGATTAGTTTCACTCAATAACTCAAGCAATTGTCATCAGATCTTCACCAAACTTCATAAAAATGTGTAAGGCAATAAAATCTAGGGTTAAGTTCAATAATCAGCCGAATTTACCCAGGCACTTCTGAGTCCCTTGAATCATAAAAAATTGCGTTTCCGCTCAATTACTCAAGTAATTGTCATTAGATCTTCACTTTACTTCATGAAAATGTGTTAGGCAATAAGATATATGTCAAGTTACATAATTAGCCAAATTGACTGAGACATTCCCGAGTTCCGGCCCTTGAATTATTGAAAAATTTTGTTTTTTCTCGTTTCCACTCAATAACTCAAGGAATTGTCATCGGATCTTAACCAATCTTTAGTGAATACAGTTTCCATTGTTGCTATCAAATTCATTCTCAAGAGTTGATAACTAGTCAAAAAAAGATGATATGTGAAGCTCACATGTCAATATCGCATATATGGGCCAAATGTAAAATATTTTCAAATATATAACCCATTTGTTATGGTACTGATATCATAAATAACTGACAAATATCCTGTTTTAACCTCATGTTTCCATCAAAGCATCTTCCAATTCTCAGAGGATCTTCGAAGGCATGTGTCATCCTTCGGAGACAGCTCTTGTTTGTATATCAATTTACATGGCTCACTAATGCCTCCTTTCTGCTTATAGTTTTTAAAAACATGATAGCAACAGTAAAATATTTCTTGATTTTGACGATTTATATTGGTTGATATTTTCAAATAATATGTGTTAATAACATACTCTTATTTAAAAAACGTGTTAATTGTGAGGAATGCTTGTAACAACGTCTGCATCTATACCATGCTTGACACGCAACTTTTGTAGAAATTCTTACTAATAAACCCATTTTACATCACATGTCATTTCATTTTGAATTAAGTTGTTTTTAGTGAAAGCTTTTTGAACTGAACACAAATGAACAGAGTAAAAAACACTTGATGAACATCAACAAAAATAATTCAAAATAAATAGGTTTGAAGAATTGTATTCAAATGTTCAGCAGCGTTCTCAATTGATCCTGACACCTCTCACAAAAGAGAAGGTCTCTCCCAAAGATGGAAGAGCAGAAAACATGGGAAAACTATTTCTAGTGAATCAAGTGGTTCCCACTCAGGTATTGGTTGCATCTCCCATTCCCATCCCATGAATTATTATAATCCCAATTTATACCGGTGTGACTTCTTACTCAGAGGGGTAATTATGTGAAAGTCAAGATGGTGACGTCCGTGCAGAGACAGGCTTTCTTTCACCATTTTAGACCCTTTATTACTTGTATTAATTTTTTTTTATGATGCTCACTTTCCAGCCATATTAGCAAGAAGGTTACTAGCGTCTATTTTGTATTAATATTCTCATTATGTCTTGACTTTACTCGCTGCAAAATTTCTTAGCAGTATGCCCTAATTACAGCTCCACTAAGTAATTTGCAGCGAGTAAAGTCAAGACATAAGTATAAATCGAATTTCAATACCAAATAAACACCAATCACTTTCTTACTGATATGGCTGGAAAGTGAGCTTTATTTAAAAATTAAACAAAAAAAATAAAGGGTAAAAATAATAATAAATGGTAATAAACGGCGAAAAATACCTGTCTCGACATGGACGTGGCCATCTTGACTATCACGTGATTACTCTCTCTGTTAATTTTATAACAAAAAGAGGAGAAAACATACTGACAACTGTAATAATGTCTCTTAGAGTGTTCCAGAAAGATCTTATGGTGTGTATCTGAAGAAATTTAAATTGCAGTATTTATTCTTTATTTTTCGACAACCTCATTCTGAAGTATCAAGACAAAGTCCCATCTATTGCTTTTACAGTATCTGAAAAAATTTAAATTGCAGTATTCTTTATTTTTTGACAACCTTATTCTGAAGAATCGAGAAAAAGTCAAATTGTTTTCTTTTACAAGCCATTTAGAAAAACGTCTGTATGCAATTGGATTGTGTCTGGTTTTCAAATCCAGACCCTGAACACACGCACGCTGTAAGTGTCTGATCATAAAAAGAAAAACTTAATATTTTTTAATGGTTAAAGGGAGACTGTACGATTTTGTCAAATATTTATGAATTTATATAAAATGTGTAAAAAAAACTTGTTTTACATATATTTCAATATAAATTAAAATAAAAGTTAAGAAGAACATGTGTCAAAAAATGCGAAAAAAGCCAGATGTTTAATTCTGAAATCGAAAAAGGCTTCCAGCCGAATTCGCCAGCATATATATCATGCATGTACAATGTGAATCTAAATTTAGTATTAGTGCAGATTTGTTCATACGACACAAAAACACAATTTTGTTTCCTAGCAAATACGAGTAAAAGTGTCGGCTTCGGCTTTAACCAGCGCCAACTTGTCTTTGCTGCATTTTATGAAATTCGTCTTCAATCATTAATTTTTCTTGTCTAGTTTGTGTTATTGTAACATATTTTATCAATGTATTACAATTCAACACATATGAAAATCATACAGTCTCCCTTTAAATTTAGAATTTTAGGTTTGCAAACAAACATTCCGGTTCACAGGTACTTGAAAAATAAAATTTTGGTCCTTATATATACATGTATAATAAAACCATTTTTTTTTTCAAGTACCTGTGTTCAGGTTAATGTTTTAAACAATTAACACTTAACGGTTTACAAAAAGTAATTAAAACTAAAATTAAATGTTAATGTCAGGTTCAAACCAAAGATTTTTCTGGATTACTGCCCCATAATGTTACATATACATGTATATACTTTTCTTGCACCAAACTGTTATGTCATCTCAGCACATTTGACTTCTGTATCCTCCATTGTGGGTTTGCTGTTTTAATTGTCTTACCTTAACTAACATGTACAGGTCTGAAAACCTTGTGGAAATATTAACTGTTTATATATCCCTAACAAATTCATCTTTTGTCATATATATATTTTCGAAGAGAATTTAAAACTCTGTCAAATTAATGTATACATATGAGTACTCTATCTGTTTTTTTGACTGCATTTGCTATAATTTATATTAAACACAACTGAAACTAGAAAATCCATAACAAATAGTCCAATGTTAGACGTACACACCTTTCTAAAGAAAACATTTGAAACTTATGTTTAACCTGTTAAGGTTGCTTATGTCAATGTTTTATAATTTACTGTTGTTAATACTCATTTACATGTATATAAAGTCTCTCTTTGCATCTGAAAGTATATAGCAAAAGCAAATTAATTAGAACTGGTATAACATAATTATTTTCAACAAAGCCTGGTATTCAAAACATTTTAACTCTTTCAGTGCTGGAACCGAATTTTGAAGGCCTTTGCAAACAGTTTGGATCCATATGAGACGCCACAGAATGTGGCGTCTCATCAGGATCCAAACTGTTTGCTATTCTGATAGTTAATTCTCTGAACAAAAATCGAAGAAAATGCTAATTTTAGAATAAAATAGCCAGACGACATTTTAGCAGACGACAAATTTCCCAGCATGCAAAGGGTTAATTTCGTTGGCATGAACATTTGTGGATTTGTAAAATAAGTGATATTCGTTGGCTCTTGAATTTGTGGGTTTTTATAATGTCCAATGTAAGATTTCGGCCGTCAAAGTTTGTTTGACATTTGATTTCATGGTTAAGAAGACCAACGAAAATCCATTAAAATTAGTTTCAGACAAATAATATTGTTTCACAGTAAGCATGTGATATCAATTGCTTGCACATCTAAAGTTAACCAGTTATTATCTTAATTAGAGGTTATAATTTTTTAGCAACTCTGCAGAGATATCTTAAACAGTAAGCGTAATGGTAATGAAATGTAACCCAGCCAGAAAAACCCGACCAAAATGGGGATTGAACCCGGGACTTCCCAGATGCAAGAAAGACACATTGCTATAAAAGCTAGCTCATATAAGTTCTCCTTATACCAAACCCTGCTACACACCCCTCCTCCATTTGTGAAATTCTTCCATGAATTTCCTACTGCCCCGATATCCGTGGAAAGTTTGACATACAAACAATCATATGTGGGTTTTTTACGTTGGACGCAAATATAACCCAACCAGGAAAATCCATGACCACAATGGCGATTGAACCCGGGACCTCCTGGTTGTAAAGCAGACACTCTAGCTATAGCGTCGCTTTTAAAGCTAGCTCATAAAGCCAGGCAGTATAAGTTCTCCTTATACCGAACCCTGCTACAGAAATACCAAGAAATATGATGAATAAAAAACATGGATAAAACTTCTAACATACTTGAAATCTCCTGTTCATGTCATTCACCACTGCAACCAGCTCAATTGGCACATATCTTGTTAAACAGAAGAAAAATTGTATTTGGTGCCCCCAAAAAGAGCAATATGAATATTATAAAGGGGCAAGTGTTGTCAGGTAAATACAATTGCGGGGAAACTTTTGTCAAGCCCAATCAAATTTGACTGGTAAGCTAATGTCCCAAGCCCATATTCACCTTTTCATTTTAGTCTTAAGAAAGAAGAATAGACAAGTCGTACTAAAATGTTTAAATATTAACAGACTAAAAATGGTGCTTATCTCATTAACACATTGTTCTAAATGAAGAAAAGTATAATTTCAAATGTTAACTGCCATGCTGGACATAATTTTCAAGTAGTTTTAGAACATTGCAGTTTTAAGAATATTCTTTATTTTTAGAATTAACCCTTTGCATGCTGGGAAATTTGTCGTCTGCTAAAAATGTTGCCTGCTAAATTTCTAAAATTAGCATTTTCTTTGATTTTTTTCCAAAGAATACTATCAGAATAGCAAACAGTTTGGATCCTGATGGGAAGCCACATTCTGTGGCGTCTCATCTGGATCCAAACTGTTTGCAAAGGCCTTCAAAATCCGGTTCCAGCGCTCAAAGGGTTAAGTCTAAGAATAAGTTAGTGAATTTGAGTACAGGTGAGCTTTGGTCCTTTTTGTCCATTCATGAAAGAGATTGATCATTGTCTGTATTGAATTGAAGTAAAATGTACATATGAGATTCGTTCTGGGTAAACTGGGCTTAATGCTTGTGCGTAAAGTGTTGTCCCAGATTAGCCTGTGCACAGGCTTGATAGGGATAACACTTTCAGCCTACACTTGATTTTGTTTAAAAAGAGACAACCTTTAGACGCAAAAGATTCCATTAAAGCAGAAATGGGGACGACACTTTCTGCTTTAATGGAATCTTTTGCGTCTAAAGGTTGTCTCTTTTTAAACAAAATCAAGTGTAGGCTGAAAGTGCATAAGCTTGTGCATATTGCACAGGCTAATCTAGGATGACAATTTACGCATATGCATGAAGCCCAGTTTTCCCAGACTGAGGCTCATATTTTATCCATATATCTTCAGGTGAAGACCAGTTTGACGGCATATTTGAGATGTACCCAACGTCAATCAAGAAGCTCTATGTGGTGGATGGGGGCCTCTCGTTTAACTCCCCCTATCCACTGCTGCTTCGCCCACAGCGGGGTGTCGATATCATCCTGTCGTTTGACTTCAGTGCCAGAAAATCGGACACCGCATTTCCCTTTAAGGTCAGTTGGAATTTCTAGTTGTATTTAATCCCATTCTATATCTAGTTCTACTTTATGCCATTCAATTTCTAGTTCTATTTTATCCCATTCTATTTCTAGTTCTACTTTATCCCATTCAATTTCTAGTTCTACTTTATCCCATTCAATTTCTAACTTTATTTCATCCCATTCTATTTCTTTTTCTATTTTATCCCATTCTATTACTAGTTCTTCTTTATCCCATTCAATTTCTAGTTCTACTTTATCCCATTCAATTTCAAGTTCTACTTTATCCCATTCAATTTCTAACTTTATTTCATCCCATTCTATTTTTTGTTCTACTTTATCCCATTCAATTTCTAGTTCTACTTTATCCCATTCAATTTCAAGTTCTATTTTATCCCATTCAATTTCTAGTTCTATTTTATCCCATTCAATTTCTAGTTCTACTTTATCCCATTCAATTTCTATTTCTACTTTATCCCATTCAATTTCTAGTTCTACTTTATCCCATTCAATTTTTAGTTCTATTTTATCCCATTCAATTTCTAGTTCTATTTTATCCCATTCAATTTTAAGTTCTATTTTATCCCAATCAATTTCTATTTCAACTTTATCCCATTCTATTTCTTATTAAGGTTTTTTATCCCATCACCAGGCATTCATTGTCAAAGTTAAACCCCCATGGTTAAAACTTTAAATTGAATATAGAGAATACTAGGTTAGTGTTGAATAAATTAAAGTTTATTTAGGGAGGCTATATCATGAGCAAAGGCTAGTCAGTCAGGTTGTCAATTTAACCCTTTAAGCGCTGGAACCGAATTTTAAAGGCCTTTGCAAACAGTTTGGATCCAGATGAGACGCCACAGAACGTGGCGTCTCATCAGGATCCAAACTGTTTGCTATTTTGATAGTATTCTTTGAAAAAAAATAGAAGAAAATGCTAATTTTAGAAATTCAGCAGACGACATTTTAGCAGACGACAAATTTCCCAGCATGCAAAGGGTTAATTAACCGATATGAATTCAACACCAACATAACATTCTCTCATTATCATTAAAAAAAAAACATTGTTTTAGATCTTATGTGTTTGTATAATTTTGCACATTAGAATGACAAAATCCTTTGTTCATTTTACCATATGAGAACTTTAAGATACAGTGCCCTCGTTTGGCCATTTTTAGGGCTGAAATTCGGCCCCATTCCCCCCTTGAAATAGTATACTTTTTTCCCCTATTTCAGCTAAAAAATACCCCCTCCAAAAAAATTGTTATACCTAAGTTGCCAGCTGGTATCGTGCTATTAACCTTTGATTAAATGTATGTTTATGTAAATTACATTAAAATATAGCAATTTTAAGTGTTGAATGGTTGGTGAAAAGATCTTCTAATATTCCCCTTTTCACCCAAAACGACGTGAAATTCCCCCCTTTAAGGGCCCCGGCCCCAATCCCCCAAAGTGAAGCAAGGGCCCTGAGATACATTTGAAGAGAGGGAATCCTTGTTTATCTTCCCTCGTACACAATACTTGTTTTTCATTGGTAAAGCCAAGTTTCATGAATACAGTGCGTTTTCCATTTAATCCTTCAGATGAAGTTCATATCCAGTAAGTAAACTCATTCTTTCAAAGTTAACATGAAAATCAAGTAATGAGGAATGAGGTAAGATAAACAAATTACATAAGCAAAAAAGCCACTCTTCGAAATGAAAGCTGTCATACTTTAATCATACTTGCCCTTCATACAGGAGCTGATGCTAGCGTCTGAGTGGGCCACACTCAACAACGTCCCATTCCCGAAGATCGACCCCGGGGTGTTGGACCTGGAGGGTCTCAAGGAGTGTTACGTGTTTGAGAACAAGGACGACCCCCGCTGTCCCATTGTCATGCATTTCGTGCTCGTTAATATCACGTTCAGGCAATACATGATCAATAAAGCAGGTTTGTGTCTTTATGCTTATTTTGAGTTTTAACCTACTTACTTTATCTTGATTGCATCAAAAAGTCAAAGGGGGGAGATCTAAAGAACGTTCCTACAGTGTGGATTGAACCTGTGACCTTCAAGACGCTAGGCAGACACCATATCCACTACACCACAGCGATAAAGCTTATTTATTTGTACAACTTTTCATTTATGCCATGATTTTAGAGGCTAGAAGGAATAAAGAAAACAAGAATGAGTAAGATGTTTATGTAATTCATATTCCACAATTGAATATTATAAAACTATTATCAATAAACTTCTTTCAGCTTGCGCTAGACTTTGGCAAAGCCTACCAATCCGAAAGCACAAACAACGCTGACCCATTTTATGGCAGTTTCATTGAAGTTATAACGGTTTATGTGATATGTGGTTTTGAAAGGATCGGGTCAACTTTGTTTTTATCCCCACATTAGTGCGGTTCTCCAAAATCTAGCACATTTGTATATTCATAACAAAATATGTTATAATATATATTGAGCAAATGCCATTTGTTTGATATTTTTGCAATAATAATATAATATGCAATGCATAAATCAATATACTATGTTGGCTATTGAGTTGCACAGATACTATAAATGAGTCTCGCCATGGGAACACTGGGCTTAATGCATGTGTGTTAATTGTTGTCCCAGATATGCCTGTGCAGTCTGCACAGGCTAATCAGGGACAACCCTTTTCGTTTAAAAGTCTCTTCTTAGCAAAAATCAAGTTTATGCACATGCATTAAACCCCATTTCGCAGAGGAAGGCTCAAATATTTTGAGCAATTTGAGAATATTGTACTTAAGAATAGTAACACTGCAGTATGTCCCTCCATCCACCGGATCGTCTATGCATGGTAGGATTTATTATTGTTTTGCCAATTATGAATACCTTTTTATGCCCCGGGTAGGTTGGCATATAGCAGTTGAATTGTCAGTCCGCCTGTCAGTCTGTGTGTCCGTCCGAAAACTTTAACGTTGGCCATAACTTTTGCAATATTGAAGATAGCAACTTGATATTTGGCATGCATGTGTATCTCATGAAGCTGCACATTTTGAGTGGTAAAAGTTTAAGGTCAAGGTCATCCTTCAAGGTCAAAAAACAAAATCAAGGGAAGTAATAAGCTTTAAAAGGTTGATAATTTCTAAACCTGCCAAATGATATATTGAAATTTTATATATATAGGATCTGACATGAGTTGTCATATCATACCATATTTTATTAGACGAGTTCAGGAATTTTGTTAGTAAGCGAGCCTTAGTTGTTTACTATCGTGTCGTCATTTCATGTTGACGACGTCATTTCACCAAAATAAAGCCATGCGATTGGTTAGTTATTGATTCTGTAGCCGATGAAAACGCTTAAAAAAATGTTGTATTACACATATGTAATATAAAAAAATACGTAATGTCTGTATTACATTGAAAACAAGGTATAGCATGTGATAATAATAATAATATGAAACCATACAACTGAAGCATAATCAAAATGACATTTTATGGTCAAGCCAAGCACACAATGATACTTTTGGGCATACAAGTATCTTAGGTACTTAAGGTTACCTGTGAATCTACAGTCACGGTAGTGGCTTATAATTATTTGCTACTTAAAATAGAGATTTGTTAGAGACAATTACGTTCAAGAGAAGTAATAACACTGTATTTGGTGAATTGGGAATAAGACATCAAAAGTGCATAATATGCAGTTTTATATGTTGTATTTATGTAGTTTGACAGATTATAATTAAAACAGATACTTGCATATACAATAGCATCATTTAAATTGATTTTACTTCAAAACTGGATTTTGTATTAATTAAAAAAAAAATCCTCATGAAATGAAACTGCTTTAAAGGGAGATGATTTCAATGCCTGCCAAATGATAAATAGAAATTTTATTTCAAAGCGGCACAGTAGGGGGCATTGTGTTTCTGATGAACACATCTCTTGTTTTCAATCTATCTATGCCTATTTTACTACCAGCAATCAAATGCTTTACTATTCAAATTTAAACATATATTACAGGTGCTGAGCCCGTGAAAAGACGAACAAAGGAAGAAAAGGATTACGCAGATTTTGACATTTTTGACGATCCAAACCGTCCCTACTCAACCTTTAAATTCCAATATGACAAGAAGGAATTTGACAGACTCGCCGACCTTACGGAGTTTAACACCCTTTATTACAGAGACCTCATTATTGAGAAAGTGAAACAGTGCGTGAAACGTGTTCATCAGTACCACTCGTTCAAGCGGCGACCAATCATGTTGAAGGACATCGGAAAGCTGCGATTGCAGAAAAATAAAGCAAAACTATTAGAACAGTTTGTGAAATCATTTGATGAAGATGATGGAGACTTCCCTTTGGTGTGATGCAATATTGGTACAAAATAATGTCGCAACTCATTTACTTGCCAAATATCTGAGTTTTGGAGATTTTACATATGTTATGAAATACTTTTCTGTGATGATGTAAATTTGATCTGATGTGAATATGTTTTTGGGATTTAATAAGATTTAATATGTAAAACAGTTACACTGTCTCAAGTAATTTTGTATGAACATTTGTAATCTCTACAAACAGGTCAAATTCACATATGATAAGTTTGGGATTAATAAAATGTAAAAAAGTTTAGGTATTGCAGTACAGTTGCACTGTAATTATAAACAGACAATTCCCCGTTTGTCTTTCTTATTTGATTAAATTATTTATCTTTTTATAAATGTTTTGTTTTACATTTTTTGTATTGTACACAATAGATTAGAAATACCATGTTATTATTGAAAAATGATTACGATTTGTATGTAAACATGTCAGACTGTTAAACATTTAATTGTTTTATGTTGTACATGTTAAACTAAATTTATTATTATTGACGTTGATTTCACTGTTCCATTTATGCTTGCTATTTATTGTCCTCCACATTTGTCATATTTATACATAAATTTGCATTAAAAACTTAAAATACAAATGTAGTTTGTCTTAAAAACTACCACAAATCTACAGATAACATCAAATGACCATTGATGAAACTCTACTTAGCTCAAGAAACAATTAACTAGATGTAAGCTTATGTGTTTGTGTTCCCCTTTACTGTTACCCTCTTATTGTTGCACCCAAGACGTCAGATGGCTGTCAACAATTGTCTTAAGTTTTCGCCATGCCACCTCGATCATTATCACCAGAAGCAACTGGTTCATCAAAAATAATGTATTTATATGTATAAGAATATAAGCTTAATTGACGCCTCAGAAACATACTAGTAAGTAAATACGCACTAAAGTTTTAACAAGTGACAAAATTGTCACAAAACCAGGTTTTCAATAAAAAAAAAAAGTCTGATAAAGAGAGACAACTGCAACTCAAAATGTGCATCGCTACTGATTGTTCATCACAATTACCCCCCTTGTTTCAAAATCAATCTGTTTTTCGACTCGGTGACCTAGTTTCTGACCCGGCATGACCCATATTCGAACTTGACCTAGATATTGTCTAGATACAACTTCTGACCAAGTTTCGTAAAGATCGGATGAAAACTATTTGAATTAGAGAGCGGACAACATGCTCAATGTTTAAAACGCACTAAGTGACCCTGTGACCTAGTTTTTTACCCGGCATGACCTATATTAAAACTTGACCTAGATATTGTCTAGATACAACTTCTGACCAAGTTTCGTAAAGATTGGATGAAAACTATTTGAATTAGAGAGCGGACAAACTTGTTCGGCACGCCAGCCAGCCCGTCCGCCCACATTCGCCAATCTAATAACCAGTTTTTTCCTTCATAAAACCTGGTTAAAAATATGGTTAGCTTCTTCTATGAATATCTTACTGCCAAATAATGAGCAGAAACCAATATTGACATAAGTTGACCCAGTGACCTTGACCTAAGAAAACAAAAATCAATGGACATCCTGTCTTCTTTATAACAAATCAGCATGTGAAATATGAAAGCTTTACCATAAATAGTTCTCAAGATCTTCAAATTAAATCATTTTTTGTGTGACAGCAAAATAACAGATGGTAGAATTAGAATAAAAACAATATTTCACTCGCGAATTGAAGGGGAGACATTACCAGTATTCTGTACGAGATCTTATCAAGCCCCATCAAAATGGCTATGTTTGTTAACCCATTATACCTTTCCCAATCAAGAAGTTATCAAAAACAAAACTTGTTCAAACAACGCAAACAATGTAAATGCTTTCTTATCTTTATTATTCTACATAAAAGCATTAACTGATATTTTCTGCTATGCTGCGTTTTTTGTTGGTCCTTACTGACTATTGAACCTTTATGTTGAACAAAAGGGGCTATCAACAGTCACTTTCAACTCTAGGAACGTTTTTGTCAAAATCATATTTAAGGGACACAAATTCAAATTCGAGTTTCCTTACAAACTTATTAATATGAAAACTTAAGATATAAATAAGGAACATCTGTTGATGATTTCACCAAGTTAAACTACACACTGTCTGTCTGTCTGTCTGTCTGTCTGTCTGTCTGTCTGTCTGTCTGTCTGTCTGTCTGTCTGTCTGTCTGTCTGTCTGTCTGTTTGTCTGTCTGTCTGTCTGTCTGTCTTTATGCATTTTATAATTTTAAGGGGGAAAAAAAAAAAAAAAATCATTCTTAGCAGGTTAGTGACAATAGGTCTGGTCCAGTCCACAGTTGTACTAGAATAAAAGATCCTTCCTTCAAAACTCATACAGCAATTAAAAAATTTCATCTCCACCCCTTTTGTTCACTTAAAAATGTGTTACACCACAACTGAGATTTCTACACCTCGCTGAACATTCAGTGTCATGTCTGTTGTGGCTGTAGGTGTCTCTCTTTGGTCACCACAGACGTGATTAACGACTGCAGAACGTTGATGTTTGCAGTTTCCAGAAACCTCGTGAAGTCGGAATCTGCAAGTCACAAAAGACAAATGAGATATACTCATAACTACAGCTTTTGTTTAAGATTATGAAAAGTGTTTAAAAAAAGAAAAATGGTTAGTTCTCTGATGGATTATAGATGTGCGAAGTTGCTAACATAAAACGACCAATGAAGCTAATGGCTGTTCGCTTTTCTAAGAAGTTTTTTATATAAATCATGTATTTTACCTCTATGTGTTTGTTTATTGCAAACAAATAGGTATGCTCAAAACAACTATTTTTACTTACGTCTCTTAACTTTTCAGACTGTAAGCATTACTGCTTGTTAAAAGCTTTGAAAAGCCAAGCCCAGATCAGAACTACTCTCACTTAATGTATTACCTTGCAGGAGACTCAGTANGTGTGTGTGTGTGTGTGTGTGTGTTCGTGTGTGCATTTTGGAGTTCATGATGCCCTTTCGCGCCTGAGGCTGCATTATTCGAGGACCTTGTGTGTGTCCAAGCACTTCTACCTATTTAATTTACTTCACTCACGACATGTTGAACATATTTTGAGGGATACCTGCAATTTCCAGCTATTAGTTTACTGCAAGATTTAAATATAAGCGTGGTATTGTGCTGTTAGTGTGAGACGGAGTATCCAAACGAAATCCCATTTGTCCGGTATGGTGACAACCAACCAAATTCACATGCTGCCGGGAACGGGTATTGAACCAGGGTCGACTAGGTGAGAAACGCGTCTACCAACCACTGAGCTTACCGGACAGCCGAATTGATGGAATCGCCGACATTCAACCTGCTTTAATATAAATTATTGTCGGTCAAGGGAAAATCGTGTTTGGTCCGTACCACTGCCGTGTTCATCCGTGTCGTTGTCGTGTAGGTCCGGTATGGTCCGTGTAGATGACGTGTTGATCCGTGTTTATCCGGGGCTAGCTGTATCTCTGCCGTGTTGGTCCAGGACAATACGTGTGGGCGACGTGTTGATTGCTAGTTGCTTCCGCGACTGTCCGTGTTGTTACGGGTTGTTCCGTGTGGATACCGTATTGTCATCGCGGTGATGGTTTTTGGAAGGCCGTCGACGCTCACATATTCAAAAAAGATCCGGAGGGATCCGGGACTGCCATAAACATGCTCAAACTAATGTTCGGTCTCATTTATTAAAGCCCCAGTCCCATACAAGCACGAATAGACACGGCAGTCTCTGATCTTCCCGGAAATTGATCCAGGAGATCCTTGTTCATTTGGGATTTTCTCGCGTCGACGGTCTTCCAAAAACGATCACCCCGATGACAAAATGGCATCCACGCGGACAATCATGTCATCAACACGGCGCCCAAACGGACTGTTCCGGATAGTCACGGCAGAGCTACGGACCTTCACGGCAGAGACACGGATAAAAACGGATCAACAAGGCATCTACACAGACCATCCCGGAACTACACGACAACGACACGGACAAAGACGGCAGCAATACGGACCAAACACAATCTGCGCCGGACCGACAATAACTTGTATAACAGCAGGTTTATTTTCGGTGATTTCATCATTATGCAATCAAATCTCAAAGGTAAAACCTCTTTTACATTGTGTAAACTTCAACATGCCACCTAAAATGAAACATATTGTCAAAATAGGCCTTCCAGTTCCCAAACGATCGTCACAAGAAGCATCCGCCACTGATGAAGAACAGCAGCAACAAGCTTGACGTCCCGATAAAGATCGCCATCACATTTACAAGTAGATATACAACCATCAGCACCACCCACAGAAACTGACGCCAAACATAGAAGACGTCACTCGTCCTTTAAGAGAAAGAGGTGGTCATCATGACCGATTGGCTCAAGGAGAACCCTATCCTGAACACGAAGAAAATCGCTGCCTACTTCCGCCCAAATGAATTTGTAGTCGGCTTCGACCAAGGCCATGAGGTTTATGGAATGATAATAATTGTAGTACAAAGAACTTCAACATCGAGGATATGCCACGGCGATGTGCTTCCCATCAAAGGCACCCGCATAGTTGTGCAACTGCAATCGGTTGCTTCGCGATGCTCTTCCACTCATCTGGCGTTTCAGGACAGGGTATTGGTTCCTTAGCAAATTCTACAAGTGCTGCATCGCAGACCTGACGAGTGATCTTAGAGATGGTGCTGTGTGCAACCCTAAAGCCATACATCAGAGAGTGGCAACTGTCCCCGATGTGAGGTACCGCATTGTTTTTGCCAACTTATTGCCAGCTGCCAGATGCTTCCTGTAGTTTCTTTTCTTCCGTTTGTTTTTTTGCTCAATGCAAGTCTGGATCTCATGGTATATCTGATAGACCATTTGCAAGATATTAAAGAAGCCTTTTGCGTCTTCTTTCTGGAGTTTGTCCATCAGTCGTACGTATTGACCCAGACCTTTTTTTTCTGCCGAGCCATTGTCTGACCCAGATGGTTCTCCTTTTTATTCTATTCACTGGTGTAGATAAATCTTTTTTCGCTACGTTTCTATTTCTTTGTTGTAGCTTCGCTTGAGCAATCAGGATACTGTTTTCAACCTGAGTTTTGTGCAGTAGAAGATGACATCACATCAGCATCTGCTAACCCTCATTCGTCATCTCATCGCCCATGTTGCATCGTCGGTAGCACAAGAGACAACCATACAACTGCCGACATGGTCCTTGAAGGACAGGGGTCTGAAATGTGTTCCCGGACTGTCAAGGACGTAGACGGTGAACCAAGACATAATACGGCATTCCCCGGACCCTATACGGCAGCTAAAAGGACCATCTCTGATGCTGAATTCTTCTCGGATTATCACGGATCATCCCGGAAATGATCCGTGTTGATCCGGTATCTTTATGGGACTGGGGTTCCATGGAGGTGATACTGGTTATCAGATCAGTCATTGTATGTGTTTATTTGCTGGTGGAAAGATCTAAAGGATTTTGCTCTTACTTTCTGCACACTAGCTTAAGACACAGACCACAGTAAACAAACCAACTGAGCATCAACGAGATGTCGTGATTACACAATTATACTTAAAGACATGTACACACATACCGAGGTCCATTTAATGAAGATACATAAAACAATATACATTTTCCTGTATATATATATATACATCTTTTAAAAAAAAAATCTGGCTATTTGCCATTACTTTCAAACAAATATAAAATGTTCAACCGAAAAAAAGAAAAAGAAAATCAGTACAGGATTTTAAACTAAACTTGCATGCCTACAAAATGTATATAAACTTTAAAGTTGCTCAATTCTATGACTGGTCATTGTCTGATGGTCTTTTGACCATATGTGCACTCACTGATAAATAGGCCTTATAACATCTGTATCCAAAAATGCAGATCAACTCTATCGCAAACATTTATTTAACAATTACAATTATGTCTTGAATTGTCTGTGGATCTCAATTTGTTTATTTCTTCTGTGTGCCCAACATATGTGAATAAATCCAGTTTTGTCTACAATGTTCACACCTAAATTGAATTCAAGCTTTGTTGACACCCTTAACATAACAGCGTCAATAGTTAAATTAATTTACTAACACAGCTTGTGCTTTCCATTTTTTTTATTTATTTTTTTTAAATATGTTTGTTCCTTCAAATGCTATTTTTCAAAGAGAAATGTTCACATTTGTTTGGCATTTTTAATTAAATACTAATTTTAACTGTATAGATTTATGGATGTACAGCTCAATTAATATATGTGTTTACTGAAAAAAAATCATTTTTAAGTTGGCCAAAACAGGATATTAAACGGGATTTTGCTCTTATACCTCGGCCATCATTACAGTCTTATTCTATTATGCTTGTCTATTTATCATATATTTAAACAATTTACTGTACACCTTATATGTGGTCTGACTTGCTCTCTCTATGGATAGGACTGATAAGTGTTCATGTTAGGTATTTTAAGTGCTAATATTTTTCAGTTTCAAGCAAGGATTATTACTTCTGTAATTTTTCACAGATGAGTTAAACATACTCATGGACCATTTGTGGAGAACAGGAAACTAATCAAACCTTAACAATACAATGAATATATTACCAACCTTCAGAAACACCCATGCATAGCCAAAACCATAGAAAATATAAGGTTTCAATAGCAGTGTAATTGGCCTTACTCTTTGGGTAACTTGTTTTCCTAAAACATATATATATTGTGAAAAGGTTTTGTATGTGTTATGTAATATTGTGTATTTGTCCTCTACCAAATTTGTTCAGATCAAGTCCGTGGGTTTAAAATTCTTCTGGATGTATTTATATAGTAAACATTTAACAAGAAATATATTTTAAGAAGATATTTTACGTTTATACTGACTTTAAAATAAAGGTAGAAAATGGACGTTTCTAAGTTATTCAAGAGCTGCGTTTGTGAAACACAATGTCCCCTTCTGCCCTTTGAAGACACACTGCAGCTATATCCCAATTGAAAACATAACAACTTCGCCAAAAATCAATGGACCGTAACGAAACTCACGCTTCATCTGTAGGTCATGTATGTAGACCCACTGTAGACCCACATATAAAACAAATAGCTCACTATCTAAAAGCGTTGCGTAAAAAAAACTCCAGAAAACGGAAAATGTCTAAGTCCACGGCCCATAACTTCGCCAAAATCAATGGCCCGGATCGAAATTAACACTTTATCTGTAAGTCATGTACATTTTGTAGGTAGACTCACATAGCAAACATAAGCTCAATATGTTTGTCATGTAGGTAGAGTAACATACCAAAAATCAGCTTTATATCTTAAAGCGTTGAGAAGAAAAAAAAACTTCAGACAACGGGAAATTTCACAGTCCAAGGCCCATAACTTGACCAAAAATCAATTGACCGGAACGAAAAATCACACTTCATCTGTAAATCATGCAGGTAGACTTACATAGCAAAAATCAGCTCCATATCTGTGAGCGTTTCGTAAATAACCTATGGAAAACGGAAAATTTTGAAGTCCAAGGCCAAGAACTTCGGCAAAAATCAATGAACCGGAACGCAACTCACACTTCATCTGTAAGTCATGTAGGTAGACTCACATACCAAAAATCAGCTACATATATGAAAGCGTTTTGTATTAAAAAAAAAATCCGGAAAACGGAAATTTCGAGGTCCAAGGCCAATAACTTCAGCAAAAATCAATGAACCGGAACGAAACTCACACTTCAACTGTACATCATGTATGTAGACTCACATACCAAAATTCAGCTATATATATGAAAGCGTTTTGTAAAAAAACTCCGGAAAACGGAAAATTTCGAAGTCCAAGGCAAATTACTTCGCCGAAAATCAAAGGGCCGGAACGAGACTCACACTTCATCTGTACGTCATGTAGGTAGACTCACATCCGCGTCATGCGAACATTGGTTTTATGGCCTTTGCGGCCAGCGTAGCTCAAGCCCAGCCTGCGCAAATTCGCAGTCTGGTCAGATGCTACGCTTTCCGCTATACAAAACACGCAAGGTTTTGTGGTATCTCCAGAGTAGCCTATTCAGTATGCATATCCTGACAAGACTACGGGGATGCGCAGGCTGGGCTGGAGCAACGCTGGCAGCATATTGCATAAAACACATTTTTGCATGACGCTGTCTTTAAACATGTTATTGCGTCTTGTTAATAGAACATCACGATACTTTCCGATCTAAAATTGAAGTCACACTGTGTTATTTACAGCAAACTGACAAATGTCGGTAGCCTTTTCTGGCTTGCATACGTCACACACGTGTGGCTAGATAATTACACGATTTCCCTTCGAAAATCAGTAAAAAGAAAATGTTTTGATTGTTTACAGCCTGTGTCATTTAGATTAGGGGAATGAGCGCGATACACCATGAAATTGGGAAACATGAAGAAGTATGCATATGATTATAAATAACATAATAACTATTGTTTTTAAGTGAATGTTTGACTGCATTTTAAAAATTATATTATGAAAGTACACTTGACATTATAAACATGGCATATATATATATACACCCCATGACCTTCATCTTAATTAAAACCTTAACCCGAAAATATATCATCTCGACAGGCAGTCGACGAGAGGACGAGGTCTCTACCAGGGGATTACGCTTGTTTGTCAGAAAGAGGACATAAAACGCGCCTACTGATTCACTAGAAATTACGCCATTGACATATATGTACATCCCCTCGACCCCTCCCCCTCAAAAATAAAAATTNTGGTCGATGTTTATATTGGACCAATCGGCGTCGGCTTATATTGACAACGCCCTTGTATGTAGATCAAGCCGTTTTCAGATGCGAAATCGAATTTTGCATCAGAAAACGGATTGACCTACTTGTCTTTTTTAACTAAGCAATTTCGGCCAATCGGAGCCATGCTTTAAAACAACGGACAACGAATGGTAAAGCCTCTTCTTCCATGAAGTTAGGAAAATATAGTTTCTCTCAACGTCGAGTTTTTTTTTTCTCTATTATGCGTTTATAACGCTTTTTCGCACAGTATTTAACCATGCAAAGATATTTTTAAACAATTAGATTTTTATTTAAGCACCGCACTCTGCAAAGTCCCTATATTTATATGGCTCAGCCCAGTACAATCGGGCTGACCACTGCCTTTTTACCGCAAAGTTTTATGTTAAGCAGAGTGCTCAGAGAATGGTTTTTTAACCGAAGCTCCGAGGGTAAATAAACCAATCAACAACAGCAAAGTTTCATAAAGAATGGGCATTTAATGTAGCTTTTATATTGTTCAAAAGGAAATGGTGATGAGGAATGACTTACAAGCATCACAAAAACTCACCATGCCCATATTATGCTAAGATGATTTAATAAAATAACATTAAGAATATAAATCAGAAAAAATAGCGCAGTGTTACCTCTCTGAAAGATCTGTAGAGAACATAAACCAGTCCAGCAGAGAAGCGTGTGAGGCACAGTCCAGTTTCTATGACAACACTTTCCCCAACTAAGGTGTTCTGTAAAAAACATATTTAAAACTTTATCTTTGTCACTTAACCATTAAATGGCATACAAAGCTTATATCGCAGTTAAATGTGAATATTATAAAATATGATAAGCAGAAAATTATGTAGCAAAGACAATCACCGAAACAAAGCTTATGCGGAATGATGTATTGTTTACTACTATTAAGCTCTGCATTGGAAGAAAGAAACAACACGTTATCTAAATTAAAGGATAATTTTTTTTTACACGATCATTTCATAAAACATTTGCTAGGTCTTATATAAGTGAGTACAACATGGGTACTCCCACATTTAACATTTGTCTTTAAATTCCACTCATTTATTAGAAAATACACCAACATTATTTTTGTGCTTAAAATGGGCAAAAACACTCTGTATCTCGCAAAATAAAAACTGACCCAAAATACCCTATAGTTCTCATTATGATTAATACATTAGTAAGGTTTCATCGCTCTAGCAGCAATACTCGTTCACATAAAATTCTCACAGACTGACAGTAGAACATAAAACTGCATAAAACTGCATCATTCTTACTGCACCAACCTCAAGTATATTCCGGACAACCCTGTACAGTTGGTGCTGATCTCGAATCTCAAATCGGCTGTCAACAACACCATGATAGGCTGGGTAGAGATGAACACGATGGCTTGGATTTCCTGTCTCAGTCTGAAGAAGTACACATAGTCTAGCACTCAGGTAGTAATTTCAGCCACCTTCTGATAAAACTGAGTTTAATGCATGTGCGTAGAGGGTTGTCCCAGATTAGCCTGTGCAGTCTGCACAGGCTAATAAGGGACTAAACTTTCCGTCTAAACAAGATTTTTGCTAAAAAGTGACATCTTTTAAACAAAAAATACCATTTAAACAGAAAGTGTCGTCCCCGATCAGCCAGGGCCGACGATAAAGGTTAATCTGGGACAACACTTCATGCACATGCATGAAGTCCAGAATTCGAAGAACGCAGCTTATTTTATATTTTCAATTGGCCTGAGAGATTAACTTAAAATAAAACTTTTTAAGGTATGCATTCTGGTTCAACAGTCATCATCTTTATTTTGTATTAAATATTTATCAATGGCCAATCTTCAAGAAATAACTCTTATTTTCCCCATAATGTTGAATAGGTTTCTTATTCCGATTGGTATTTTTAGAGATGGGATGAAATATTCATGTATTTCAATATTCAAAAATCTGCCAAATATTTGAATCCAACATTTTGATGTGAATATTCAATTTTTATGCAAAGAAACTTCCCAAAAATGTCCCAATTTGGTTTAATGCAGACGCCTTTCCTGTACCAGTTATTGTTTGGATAACAGCTGCCATCAATTAACAGAACACAGGAAAGTATCTGGGGAGGGGTCTTTAGTGGTTTTATCTTTCAGGTTGCAAGGATATTAATACACCATGTTTAATCTATTGTCAAATATAATTGAGTTGTTATTCACAGTTCATCGTGTGTCAATTAAGACAACAGAGGCAATTGACTTGTGTTACCTTCAAATGGCCTATTATCTTAATTGCTACATCAATATATTAAATCAATGATTATCTTATCAGAATGTATTTATTCAAAGTAATTTATTTAGGCTCGAGAGTGTTCATTTCAAACTAGCTTTATGTTCTATATAGATATGAAATTAGGATTCTAACTACTTTAAAGTCAAAGCGATTCACAATGCCACCCTATCATGTTTGGAATTATTTCAGGCGCTCAAGTGATAGGACGAAGGAAAAGTGCAATTTAGTGTAGTACTATTTTGTACCTTACTTAAGTGCAATCAGTACTCAAAATTCTTACCTCTTTTTCAATCCTCTGTAGAACTTTTGAGGCATATTCTGTGTCCTGTATATCTCGATACGTAGCTTTAAAAGAGGGTTTTTCTGCACAAGCCTTTGCCCCAAACACATAGTTTAACTTCTTCTCGTTTTCTCCATCATACTTGTTCATGTTCTCAGATTTCTCTACAGAAGTGTTGCCACCTTTCATCTCACTTTCTTCTGGTCTTGTTTGTTTTTCACAATAATTGACCTTGAAGTCAAGTTCTGATTTCTGATCCTGACATTGGCCACCATTCTGACCTTGAGGACTAATCTGACCTTGATGATCAGTTTGACCTTGAAAACAACTTTGATCTTTCAAACTATTTTGAACTTCACATTTGACAACCATATCATTTACCTCTTCAAATTTAATTTGATTTTCACCAAATTGGCCACCATTATCTGATTGCACTAAATGTGTTCTTATTTCAACCCTATGATTTATGCTTATGCTTTCGTCTTTGCAGACTATTTTCTCAACTGCATTGGTTTGATTGTAACAAGTTTCCATCTTGGAATTGCAGCCAATATCATCTATTGGAGAAATACATGCTTGATTACTGTCTGGTTGTATCTCACATGTGTCAGTGTTGCTAAGGTAACGGAGGGAAGCATTCAATGCAGAAATCACTTTGGTTGTTACCATAGCATCAAATCCCTCATCAACAGGTTGGTACACTGTCATATTCTGAAACATTACAAAAAAAAACATTGTTCTATGTGCATTTCTAATAACCATTACCCAAAAATGTTCTATTTTGATTTTGAAATTGCTCTATCCATAACCATTTTTCTTCATTCATAACTGTTCACCACAGATCATTATTGCAGTCACATGAACTTTATTAATTATCAAGAGCCCTGGGAATAGGTAAGATCCTGTAACTAAAAGTACAAGGACTGGTGGTAAGCATTCTGATGGGTTCCGGAAGAAGATCTTCTCGAGAGACTTCAAACACTGTTTCTACCAAGGAAACCAACTCCTGTGCCCGTATTCGTCAACCATTTCTTAGATGCAAAGAATATTCTTAAAACTGTTATGTTCTAAACATTGTTTATTGTTGATTCTAACTTGACATTCAACACCCCAAATTACAAATTTACATTTTATCCCACTTTTACAGCAAATTCGGTTGATTAAAGACCCGTTGATTAAATTTCTGCTATAACGTCATTTTTTCGACAAAATGACATCATAAATCCAGCCAAATTATCCAGTTGAACTAATTTTGTGCATAAAAAGTGGGATAAATAGAATAACAGGTTATAGATCAGATTTATCATGCTCGTCACAAAAACGAAAAAGCACTCGCCAAGGCTCGTGCTTTTTGTTTTTTAAGCCTCGCATGATAAACCTGGTCTATAATCAACACTAACCTATTACAGTCTAACCTGTCGATAAAGACCACTCAATGGATTTGGTCGTTGTGGTCTTTGTTCACAGGTGGTCTTTATTCGCAGGGTCGATTGAAACATTGACAAATATGCTTTTAGGCTTTTTACAGGTACCTTATCTATGTATGTGCTCGATTGTTTAAATGTTTGAATACAAATACATGTACAATTAAATAAAGGATTGAAACAACAGTTTTGTTTTTGTATTTATTGTTTCAATCTCCTTATGTTTTTATTATATATTTCATTTATTATATACATGTATAAACAACTATTGACATGCACATGTACTTATACAGAGAACAAAGTACAAAATGCAAATAACATAGCAAACATTTATACATTAATCACTACTTCACAGCCACTAAAGTTGACAATAATGGACAATATATGACAATTTACTTATCTTAATAATCTATGGACGTCTTATCTCGGAGAAATTTAAGATGAATAAATATCAAAACGTATGTGTGTAATTGGCATCGTAATTGTAACGAAACCGTACATTGCCTTAATGAGTTGATGAAAGCCCCAAACTGTTCTTTGATATTTTCGGCAATTATTACATAAATCGCGAGTCACAAAAGTACAAAGGCAACTTCTTACACTTTCGACAAACTGTCAAATGCATTAAAGACAAAGGCGGCTACCAATTAGCAATGAGTGTTAAATAAACAAACAACTGCTTTCGAGTGCAGTAAACTGTCACTTGCCAATATCACCATAGCGACTGACGAGTCTACTGGTAAGATGTTTATCACGCGACTACCATTGCGTCATGGCGTCCATTTTTTCTTGAAAGTTGCGAAATTGTTGATTGTTAGGATTGAAGTGGTCGTTGTAAGCTATCAAAATGGACTTTTGGGAATGTCAAATGGCGGTCTTTGGTCTTTGTTCGCAGGTGGGCTTTATACGCAGGTACAATATATAGTGAAATTGTTCTGGAGGAAATCGATGTGGTCTTTATGGACAGGTGGTCGCTATTAAAAGGTGGTCTCTGGGACAGGTTAGACTGTTTTTTCTATATTCTTTAACTTAGAACATTGAGCTGATGACATACTGGTAAACACAATTGATAGCTTTCATCTATTCAAACTCTGAAGAAAGATGTATTTGAGTCTAAGTAATACGTCTAAGAATGGGTTGGTGAATAAGGGCCCTGAGTGTATATATCAGCCTTAGGCGTTCGATGCAACCAAGCTGAATTAAAACAAGAGGGCCAAGATGGCCCTAGATCGCTCACCTGTGAAATAAGCTTGCCCAGTGGCATGATTTGAACAATCTTTGTCACATATCAAATATCAAAGCTGCCTGCTTTGTGGTTAAAGATTAACAAGGTTTTTCAAGCTTTGACCTGGTCCATGTTTTTCAATGGACCAGAACCACTTTTGAACCAACATATCATTAAGACAAACATTTTGACAAAGTTACATGAAGATTTTGCATGAAATGTTATTTCTACAGTGTTTACAAGTTTTTTCTTTTTTTTTGACCTAGTGACCTAGTTTTTGACCCAGCATGACCCGGTTTCGAACTGGATCAAGGTATCATTGAGACAAATCTTCTGACCAAGTTTCATGAAGATTGGACAAGAAATGTGGCCTCTAGAGTGTTTACAAACCAATGTTAACGGACGGACGGACGGACAAACGATGGACAAAGACCGATCCCAAAAGCTCACCTGAGCAATCAGGTGAGCTAAAAACTGGTCCTATAAGCACAGTTTTACTGTAAAACAGTAAAACCGCGCTAATAGGACCATTTGAGGATGTTATTTTATACTTTTCATCTGGGGTTAGTGGTCATCATACGGAATAGTGAGGTGCACATATAATCGGAGTTTAAAACCACTGAAACATATGGGGAAAAAACGAAGTATAACAAACTTGTCCTCTTAGAAGATTGGCTGTAAAATCGGAGTGGGTGCACGGAGGGTTTTTTGGTGCAGGTCTGAACTAATAACACAAACATTGGAGTTATAACCAACCTGAGTGTTATCAACAATCTGTCTCGCTGTGGCCAGGAAGAATCCTTTACAGAACTTGGAACTGTGTATCTGAGTTACAGGCTGACCCACGAGTGGACTATAGCTGGAGACCTCGTCTTCTGTCAGTTCACCTTGCATGCTCTGGAAACAGATATATTAGATCATGAGTACCAATAAGATATCATCCTTCACTTCAGGGATAGAAATAAGATGTTGCCAGTTTGCCCAGGGCAAGTAGATTTAGGTCCTGGCAAGTCCATATCAAAATATAGTTGTCCGTCCAGGCAACAAGCTTTTTTTTAAAAAGCTTGAACAAGTTTTCCCCGCAGTTTAACAGTTTATTTTTAAAAGAAAGAAAATTTAGGCTTATACAAATTTTAATTGCCTTTTTGCATTGAGTCATGAAACAATTTTACAATATTGTCTGACTTTGTTATGTTTAAAATAAGTATAAGATAATTATGATGTGTTCTTGGATCTGGGCTACTTACTCTTTGTCAGGGCTATCAAAGTACCAGAGATACCCATCTGGGCATCCTACCGTTCAAAGTTAGTTTCTATCCCTGACTTTAGTTTTAATAACGGTAAACCGAATTTTGTTCAAATTTAAAGGGAATGTTTACTGCTTCTGGGAGCTTTTTGAAACCAGCTGTTATTAAAAGTTTATCAGATCTGTTATGATGGGTATCGTTGTTATGTTTGATGTAGTTGCTTAAAAGAAATCTTATGGAAACATTTATTTGTTCCTTACATTTTCTGCCACTAAAATTAACAAAGCATCCATTGAAGAAACATAAGTGATTAAATAAAACTACAGGTATACACTAATGGATTCATTGTATGTATTGATACTGCAATAGGACATTAAAACAAATTTATTTCTTAATTTTTGAAGACACAATACTAATCGTGTTATCACTTTAGCAAATCACATTACGAATAAATGAAAATGAAAAAAGAACAATTAATATGGCAAATTGTGTGGGCTTTATAAAAAAAAGTGTCTCAAACAAAGCATTAATACTGAATTAAAGACTTATTCCTAAAGCTAAACCCAGAAAATCCCCATACATGAATCCACAATGAGTTGTCCTCTATTTCCACATTTTCTTCATATGTTTCCATGGTAACCAACTTCTGTTTCCACGGCAATGAAGACAAATGCTGTCGTTCATGAAAACTCCCCACAAACTTTCCTTCCAACTTTATTTTGTCACCGAACTGTTGTTTCTTTGCAGCTCCTCCATTTCTCTGAAATAAAAGAGTTAGTGATTCATTTTGTAGTCATTTAATATTACCAAATCTGCTAAAGATTTACTTCAGGTTTTCAAAATTACAACATCAAAAAAACAATTCAAAGTTTCAAAATTCCTCTTTATAACAGTCTTGAAT
The DNA here is from genome assembly GCA_007657795.1 of Dreissena rostriformis. Taxonomy (NCBI): domain Eukaryota; kingdom Metazoa; phylum Mollusca; class Bivalvia; order Myida; family Dreissenidae; genus Dreissena; species Dreissena rostriformis. The sequence goes on along the minus strand of VMBQ01000837.1, from coordinate 181,701 downwards.
AAAAGTCCATTTAAAATCAAACAGAGAAATATATTTCCTGGAATGGATTGAAAAAAAGTTTGTTAAATCTTTTCAATAAGTGTTTGCTATTCAGAACTATGCCAAATATCTTAATGTAAACAAAATCACTGCAAGAGATCTATGAACACCAAACTGCCTCATGAAGATTGGGAAATAAATGAGGCCACTCGAGTGTTCACAAGTTTGTTCTTGAATTGACATAGTGAACTCATTTTGACACTTGACCCAGTTTCAAACTTTGGCAACATATCATAAGGGCAAATGTTCTGACCAAGTTGGTCAGGGTTGGGCAATAAAAGGGCATATAGACTTGTTCACTAGCTTTTTCTTTAATTTGACGTTATGACCTTGTGTTTGACCTGACATTAGCAAGTACAAACTTGGCCAAGATATCATTGAGACAAATGTTCTTATCAAGAATTTCATTGAGATTGGGTGATAAATGTGGCCTCTGGATTGTGCACAAGGCAACATTTGATGACAAATGCAGCTGAAGCACACCGGACAAAAGGTGATCACAAAAGCTCACCACGAGTATGTTATGCTCAAGTGAGATAAACACCCTCTACCTCAGTGCAGGAGGCACACTATACAGGTTTCAAGTAAAGGCCCATGCAATCACCTTAGGTAGTCTCATGATTCTGTACTGAGATTGCAGAGGCTTGATATTGTAGTGGCTGAAGAAACACTCAACGCAGTAGCTCTGCTCAAGGTCAAGCTTTGACCTTGAATCCTCTTTTGTAGCCTCAGATGACCCCGGGTACAGGTCAAGGTTACGCTGAATGGTCGCCATCTGTGCCTGAGTGAAATATTTCACGATTTCAGAATGCTGGTCCAAGAATTCCGCAGGGATGGATGACTTTGGAAACAGGCAGCCTTCTGGATCCTCTTTACCTGAAATGGAATGAGAAATTGTTCCTTTTGGAGACTGCACAATTCTCATTTGATAACATTATCATAAAGCAAAATCTTGTTTACACACCTTAAATTAATGTATATTAATTTGGACACTTCTTCGTACTAGGTAAAAATCAAGCATTAACATAAAAGATGCACAACGATTATTTTATTCTTTTGTAGCAAGATAGGTCAATTCTCAACACTATGTACTTTTTGTTTTGAGCCATTACATATACTGCCAATTTCAGTAGTAAGGCTCACAAATTGATTATTTGATAAAAATTAAATGTTAGTAAATTGTCTTTTTATTTTTTCTGGAATATGCCAGTCAAGTATAGATCAGCAGTAAATTACGTTGTTTAGTTCGGTTGTTCCATATTTAAACCAGACAGTACATAACCATTGTGTTCAGGAAATTTGAATATATATTCAGCTGAGCATGTGTGTTGTTATTTACATACCCCCTTTTTTTTTTTTTTTTTTTTTNTTTTTTTTTTTTTTTTTACATACCCCCTTTTTTATGTTGTTTTTGTGTGTATCTATAATTATGACACATCAACCATACCGAAGTAACATGGCGTTATTGTCGACAGCAGTTCTTGACAGAATTGTCTCCCTTTGTATGTAGTAGCAATGACATACACCTCAGAGTTACCTCCCTTGCTGGTACATGGTTTGAACACAGAGACCTTTGAAGAAACATAACAAAAGTGTGGTATTATACAAGAACCCAAATAAATTCTTTTGTCTGTTTATAGTTAGGTTAATACTTTAATCATATAGGTAAATATTCTCAAATTGTTCAAAGAACAATTATAAACATATGATTTACAGTAATTATTACAATAATTTGGCAGAAATGATTCTTTTAAATGTTGCTTACATCATGGCTATAGATCATTTAATCATGAAACACAAATACATAGGAAGATAAAGCATGACTGCATCAAAGTATTACTAAATTAAAAAAAGCGTAAGCTGAAAGACCAGCACACGAGCCACAGTTATTCATAATCAATGAACATGACTTATCTGGTAATCTTTACCTTTTCAAAAGTTGTGTACAGCAGATACATCAGACAGATGGACGTACACTCAAACAAGGTGAACATTTTAACAACCAGCGTCCCGCCGTCTCCCAAGATATGCATGGCTGTGATGACCTCACAGTGCTGCAGGCAAGATACCACGTTCTCTTGTTCCGCTGGGTCGAACTGGCAGTCTATACTTCCATCTGCAGTAACCTGTATAACGAGGAACATTTTTATATTAACAAGGCATCATTTTTAATAATTAAGTTGTAGTTTGCCTAAAGCATGAGTAATTTACTACCTTCAAAGGCCTTTTATCTGGAAATTACGCAAACATCAAGATGAGCTTTGACATGTAGGTTTTTACTACATGTATTTACAACCCATGCGAAAGACGTCGGACCTCGGACAAATCCGATAAAATTTGATGAGGTCCGATAATATTTGCGAACTTGTCGGACCTGTGTCCGATAAAAAAAAAACACAATATGTAGAACTTTGATTAAAAATGAACACGCAACTAGGAATATGTAAAAAAACAAAACAGACTAATTTACGGCGAAAAATACTTGTCTCGGCACGGACGTCGCCATCTTGACTTCCTTTAGATCAAGTTTTACAATATGTTTTCATAGGACGGGTTTTAATAAAGTTGTTATTTAATTGTATTAGGAATTGTTTAAAATTGTTAACGTCATGATAATATGTCATAATAATTAAAAATAAACTCTACAAAAGGTATTTTCTATTCTTTGGTTAAAGAAGAACAAGATCCGATAAAATCTGGTGAGGTCCGACAAATTTTAAAAGTTATCGGACCTTGTGGCCGACAAGAATTTTTCGTCTTTCGCATGGGTTGGTATTTAGATACTCAAATACTCATGAAGGTGTTTTCCCAAAGTATTAGTCATATTGTAAAATATCTTGTTTATTTTTTCATCAAAGAAATGCAAATTAACATCTGGACTGTTTTTGCTATTGTTAAATGATCAAGAAGGAAAAACAAGTTTTTAAACAGTAGAAAGTGTCATTAAACAATTGAACAACACTAAACTTCATGTAACTCTTTCAATTAATGTTGATTTTCATTCTATTATTTTAATGTCCAAGATACAGATTAAGCTGAAAGATGTTGTAAACCATAATGTTTATTTAAATGAACAAACAATTGCTATGTGTCTTCAATTACCAAATCAACATGGACATCTGCAAGTCTATTTTTCAGTCCCTCCAGGTTTTCGTGCTTCATAAGATTCCCTGTCTGATCCTCACCAAAATACCAGTTGTCAAAAGTGGTACGGATGAAACGGTCTTCGTCGATCATCTCTCCTATGTTGTTTCCTTCATGGTAAGGATTTAATGTTGTAGCCAACCATTGCCAATCAAAGTGATAACCTGTAACAGCAACACACATGTGCAAAACATACAAACACGCTAAGGTAAATTATTACTTTCAATATGTGTCGTGTTCTGAGAAAACTGGGCATAATGCATGTGCGTAGTGTGGTCCCAGGTTAGCCTGTGCAGTCCGCACAGGCTAATCAGGGATGACACTTTCCGCCTTAACTGGATTTTCGCTAAGAAGAGACATCATTTAAACGAAAAATTCCATAAAAGCGGAAATTATTGTCCCTGATTTGCCTGTGCGGACTTTTTGAGGTTGGTAAGGTGGTTTCAGACAAGATTTTTTTTTAAGTTTTCAATAAAGTCATATTATAAAAATACTGACCACCATCTAAAGGCCTTTTAAAAACAGAATCAACATTATTTGAAGAGATTGGGAAGAGACATTTGTGTGAAAAACCTTTGTGTCAAATTATTTTGAAATCCTGCCCTGAGGTTTCAGAGACCCTTTAGAAATTAATGAACAATGTTGGATAGCTCAGCATTGAACACTTAGGGCACAAAAGAGCTAAAAAATGGTGCTATAATATTTTCTATCCTTACCAATGGTCAGAAGGTACTGGTTGAGACTTGTTACAAAAGCTCCTGGGGCTTCGCATAAATGCACTGTAAACAATGGAGCATCATTCTGAACTTTGAGGAATTGGGATGCGATTTCATAGAATTTACACCATGCCTGTGTACACAATTCTGGTCGAAAGCCATTCCGAATCTCTGGCGCTATTTTTCGAGCTAAGTTAACAGCTCTTGTGTGATCATGCCAACTCAACATGTCTTTGTCATTCAAACTTGTTTTTAAATCATTCAGTTCATTTTTCAAGTCCAAAAATGTCTGAACTGTCCATCGTTCTTGAAGACTGACACCAACTGTAGGTAGACATCTGTTTTTATACCCATCATCCAAATTATTTACTTCAATGGGGTAAGTCATCTGTTTCCTAAACAGGTGTTCTATGGATGATTGCACAAGTAATGACAGCTTTGATTTGGTGTCTTGGTTGTCTCTTTTCCTCTTCTTGAAAAAAAGCTTTGTTTTTGCATCCATTTTAGGTCTCTTTTTTTATCAGATTCCAAAAATACAACATTACTCATATATCCGAATTAGTGAATCCGAATTACCTGACATAGTAACATTAAGCAATATAAACCAGTCTTGGTAACCGTTTTTGCACAAAATGATACGTCCACGAACAAAAATACTTAAGATTTAATGAAGCAATTCTCAGTCATTGGTTGTCATGACACGATATAAAAGTTAACTAACAAAACCAACAGTGTTTATTTTTCACGTTTTCTTATTTTGTTGTTGTTGTTGCCACAATCGCACAGCCGCTTGTTAGGCTTTCTTCGGTGTAAGAAGCGCCTTGATAATATAGACTTTTTTTTGTAAGTGTCTGCTCTTCACATGATCTTCAGTCACAGTTTCCTTTTTGATAAAAGTAAAACAACAGAGAAAACTTCGTTAAAGACGCTCAAATTGTAAGTTAGTTTGAGAAAGTGCGATTTTTATTTGAATGTAGATCATAATTTTCGCATGGGCTTTTAATTTTAACGTAGCTGACTGCAATATTGTCACTGATTTCCCATAGTCCAACTTGTTGACGCTCTCAAATATTAAGCTACTTTTTATATGGGTAATATTTGGAGCGTACAACGGGGGAAGGACCAAAACAATGGTGGGAAGGACCAAAACAATGGTGGAAAGTTTTTCTTCTTTGTCTATATTGTTGCGCAAGGATTTTGTGCGCAACATTCAAGCCCCGATATTAGACAGTTAATATCAACGGATTGCAATAATATTTACATACCTGTGTAGATAATTCATTTCTCGATAATGTTCCGTAAGAATTATGTAATGACACTTTCAATTGTGCACGCCACAGCAATTAAAATCAACCCAATATTCACATTTTTAATTCCGCTCGCTTTGTCCGTTGTGTACTGCAGGTAGATTTTAATCGATAACGCAGCCTATTACACCCAGAGCTCCAGATAAGGGTCGTATTTTCGTAATTAAGAATTATTTTCAAGTCCGTTACGTATTTATTTTAAAATCTGGTCATACCATTAAGAATTACAAAATCAAGTTACGAATGTTATTTTTACATCGGTTCGTATCGACTTTTATTGAGTTCTTTTCGCGTATTGAAGATCTTTTCGGTACTTATATAGAATGGTTATCGGGTTTGTTTAACGAAGAGCATTTTTTTCCAATAAAAGCGGAGTGTACAGTCTATCTGTCAATGCACACGCGCATCAAACACTTCCGAGTAAATATGTCATCAGTTTTTGCATTTAAACGAAAACACATTCTGCAACTCAGATCGTTGTAATCGGGGCATTAACAGTTTGTTCCTGATCAAAATTATGCTTAATAGTGGATTGATTTAAATATCTTTGTGGCCAGTTTACTGACATTTGAAGCATGATTCTGAGTTGTCATA